>JAGDYQ010000003.1:4389463-4513223 GCA_021962125.1 Bulinus truncatus
GTCTGTGCGTGTGTGTGTGCGCGTGTGTATGTGTAAGTGTGTGTGTATGAATAAGTGTGTATATGTATAAGTGTGAGTATGTGTAAGTGTGTGTGTGTGTGTATGTGTAAGTGTGTGTAAGTGTGCGTGTGTGTGCGTAAGTGTGTGTAAGTGTGTAAGTGTGTGTGTGTATGAGAGTGTGTTTGTATGTGTTTGTGTGTATGAGAATGTGTGTGTGTGCGGGGGGGGGGAGGGTGGAGCCACCGAAGCTGTGAGGGAAGGGACAACGTCGGACAAGAATGACCACTTAAGGCACTGTCTAGCGAGCCCCACCTCCTCCAATAATAAAGCAACGCCAGGCGATTAGTTACATTTAACAGTTGCAGCGTAGGAATGACGGTCGCCTTTGTTATGAAGAATAAGTCCGATAACTCGTCAAACACCCCATGATGACAGAACGAGTTATCCCCAAGAGGCAAACTGCACCGCTAATGAACGTCATGTTTTAAATGGGTGGGTGTCATTGGTCACATCCTGGTGACGGTTATCTATCTATCTATCTATCTATCTATCTATCTATCTATCTATCTATCTATCTATCTATCTATCTATCTATCTATCTATCTATCTATCTATCTATCTATCTATCTATCTATCTATATATATATATATATATATTTAATCTATCTATCTATCTATCTATCTATCTATCTATCTATCTATCTATCTATCTATCTATCTATCTATCTATCTATCTATCTATCTATCTATCTATCTATCTATCTATCTATCTGTCTGTCTGTCTGTCTGTCTGTCTGTCTGTCTGTCTACCTACCTATCTGTCTGTCTGTCTGTCTAGTTTTTTTTTGTGTTTTTCTGTATGCTAGAATTTCATTTTTTTTTCATTATTTTGAATTCTTCCCCCCCCCCCCGATCGTCTCAGACCCAGGATGTCAAACGTAAACATAAACACAAGGCAGTGACTGTAGTGTAGACGTGATTGCCACCTGGACAGCTCAGGCACAAGGTGTGACCTTATTTCTGACTCCTGGTACATACACACGTCTGTCTGTCTGTCTGTCTGCATGCCCGTCTGCCTGTCTGCCTCCATGCCTGTCTGAATGCCTACTTGTCTGTGTATCTGAATATATATGTCTCGCCCGCTTTTCTATCCAAATATCTCTATAACTGCGCGCACGTCTGTCATCAGTTCTGTCTGTCTGTCTGCTAGTCTGTCTGCCATGCACCAGGGCTATATGACAGACACATATAATCAATATATTTGGTGGTTCTCTCCCTCTTAACTTGGTGTGTACACCACTTACTAGTTCGACGATAGCGTTTATTTTTGAAGACTGTAAGACATATAAAAAATACAACAATGAGCACACAGTTCACTCACTCACATATTTATATAAACATTAATATACTCCCAATAGTGTCACTGCCCTAGACTAGAGCACGGAAGCCTTAACCACATAGATACACCCCCACCACACTAAACCCGGTGTGCGCCGCCGTTCTTTGTTCATCTAGTGGTTCATCTAGTGGTTCGTCTAGTGGTTCATCTAGTGGTTCGTCTAGTGGTTCATCTAGTGGTTCGTCTAGTGGTTCTTCTAGTGGTTCGTCTAGTGGTTCTCCGAAGTGGTTCGTCTAGTGTTTCTCCTAGTGGTTCATCTAGTGGTTCGTCTAGTGGTTCTTCTAGTGGTTCGTCTAGTGGTTCTTTTTTTTTCTCGTGAAAGTTGTCTGATCATTACTTTAAAAAAAAAGAGTCGTCTAAGTTCAGATTTTTTTATGGGTATCATCATCCACAGAGACGGCACCTCTTTAGGAGTAAGTGTGTACAGGTGTATGAACAACAAGCCGAACAGAAACATTTTCTACCCAGTCAGTGAGAGAGAGAGAGAGAGAGAGAGAGAGAGAGAGAGAGAGACAGGGAGAGAGAGAGAGAGACAGGGAGAGAGAGAATGATTTGAACTTCACACAAAAGATAAAAAAAATCTCAACCAAGTCAAAACTTCAATGAAAGACTCTCCTGCAGATTGCCATCGGCTGCTGCTGATACATCAGCTGACAAATAAATGGTTCTGACGTCAATTCAGAGAGTCGAGATTCTTAACCCGTGGTACGCTTGTACCCCAAGGGATACGGGAAAAGGTGATCGCAGGGGGTCCGCAGCGACATATAATTTTCTTTTAAAACAGCCAAGAGTTTGAAGATGGCCGCCAGTTTGCTGCGTGACTCATCACCAAACCACGTGACCAAGTATTAGAAAGGCAAAGCACAATCCTTTATGAAAATAAATACATTCGAAAGGTACCCGCGAACATACCTTCGTACCCCTTGGGGTACAATCGCAAAAAAGATTGAGAGCAGCTGGTTCAGAGGATGAAACCGGGGAAGATATATCTTATAATAAATATCTATATTATTCTATACATTGCCGAACCTAGGGATTTGGGGGTCCGGGGGCGGCTTGGCCTTTTAAGGGGCCCCTGCATTTCGACAGAAGACACCATGACATGAGGTAATGTACTTAATATTTGATGTAAAAAATATTTGGGGCCCCCCTCATGCTGGGGCCCGGGGGGACTTTTGAATTTGAACCCCCCTCCCCCACCCTAGGTACGCCTCTGTTTTTATATCTTATTTATGATAATTATTCTTAAATATCACATATTTTATATAGCATATATCTTATCTAACATATAGCTTATAATTTTAATAATATCACCGTGCCCTATCTCTACAGTATTTATTTTTTTTTTACATTGCACGCCAAGCCGGTCTCACGTTTTCGGGGAGTGGGCCCTAGCTAAAAGTACATTTGAGGAGTCCTAAGCAGATTAAGTTTTAGTACACCTTAAGCCAAACCCTTGCAAACGAAAATTTTTCATATATGTGCGCGGCCAGTACGTACTCTGATTGGCTCTTCAATGTAGCGGCCATATTTGTTATTGTTCCTAGTATTCATTGCATTGGATTCCGTAGCGGTTGGGATTATACTTTTTTAAACGGTTGCTGGCCCTGCGCCTAACCCTCCCCCTTACTCTTCGAGGGCTTGGGACCCGGCAAGACCCCCCCCCCGTAGACCCACACATATCCAGAAGTAAACGGAGAAGGACTGGCTACCCACCCCCACCCCCGTGGCGTGAAAATTGTACAGCAGTGGCCAGGCAATAGCGGCGGGGCGGGGGAGGGGGCAGGTAATACATTTTAGTAAGTAGAGCAAACAAGCAGAGGGGGCCAGACATAACTGTCCCCACCCCCCCAACCGCACGCTACGGGCCTGCTACCTACACAGGAGGCCTCCAGAAGACATTACGAAAATGGCTCTGCAGTGGAACCCCCATGGACCACACGGAGATATTCTTGCGAACAGGAGATGAAAAGTCGCAACCAAACATTGGAACTGAAAAAGGCCCCTCCCAATACAGAGCGCACTGGAGAGTGGTTGCAGGGGGGGGGGGCTTTGCTCCACGATGAGTTCAAAGTTCAAAGAATTAGGTCAAGTCATGATGTATTCAATGTATAGGTATTAATTAATCAAGCTTTTGTTTCTTAAAATAGAGATTTAATTCCCCTTGATCGAATAATGCTTTATAATGTGCAGGGCCGTGAGTCATGACTTAGAAGGTGAGAGGTCAAGAGGTTCATTTTCCAGCGCTGAGGGTGTTTGTTTAAGGATTTTAAGTCAAGCCGGTCTTAGCGTTAAGTAAACAACAACATTAGAATTATATTTTTTTGATAAAATTAGTTTTGGTGTACGTTTAAGAAGTGTCTGTAAGTCTAGAGTTGGAACGAAAATGATTGATTCCTCACAAATTAATTTATTCTGCTTTGGTAATCTTCGCTTTTTGCTTTGTTGATTGCTTGCTGGCTGACCTATTATCGACCAATACTGAGTTAGGACAGAATGCGTGTGGGTGTGTCTGTAGAGGAAAACATGGCGTAGGAGGTTTATGTAACAGCTCTTTCGTTTCAAGCTGTTGTTTAAAATATTTTAGTTTTTTTTTTGTTTACTTTGAAAGCATTTCCCGTTGGGTATCATTAGTATATCCCAACTGACACCTGGTGTGTGTGGGGGTATACTTTCTTATTCTTTCTCCGGGCTTTTACGATCGCATCCTTTCTATAAATTCAATCTCTTCCCCCAGTTCTCTAACATACCCCTATCCCGACCGCAAAGGTCTAACAGATCCCTACCTCCCCCAATGGTCTAACAGATCCCTACCTCCCCCAATGGTCCAACAGATCCCTACCCCCCAATGGTCTAACAGATCCCTACCCCCCAATGGTCTAACAGATCCCTACCCCCAATGGTCTAACAGATCCCTACCCCCCAATGGTCTAACAGATCCCTACCCCCCAATGGTCCAACAGATCCCCCCTTCCCCAATGGTCTAGCAGATCCCTACCCCCCAATGGTCCAACCGATCCCTACCCTCAATGGTCCAACAGATCCCCCCTTCCCCAATGGTCCAACAGATCCCTACCCCCCAATGGTCCAACAGATCCCTACCCCCCAATGGTCCAACAGATCCCTACCCCCCAATGGTCCAACAGATCCCTACCCCCAATGGTCCAACAGATCCCTACCCCCAATGGTCCAACAGATCCCTACCCCCCAATGGTCCAACAGATCCCTCCCTTCCCCAATGGTCTAATAGATCCCTACCCCCCAATGGTCTAACAGATCCCTACCCCCCCATGGTCTAACAGATCCCTACCCCCCAATGGTCCAACAGATCCCCCCTTCCCCAATGGTCTAACAGATCCCTACCCCCCAATGGTCTAACAGATCCCTACCCCCCAATGATGTTCTGTGTGTGTCTTGAAATATAATGAACAACTGTCAGTGTTGTCAACAAACAGTGGTGCCAATAGACAATTGACGGATGTCAATGTTTTCATTGACATATAAGCGTTGACTGGACCCTCCGCGCTGGTAGTAATAAAAAAAACAACAATCCAAACTACATTGTAACCCCCCCCCCCCCCCCCCCCCCCCCTTTAAATTCCATGGCACAACCGATAATTCTTCATCTCTATTCCTAACCTCCATCAACCCCAACTCCACCCCCCCCCCCTTTACCTCCGGCTATTCATATTAAGATAACTCTCTGCTCTCAACTCTCTAGCACTGTAGTGATCTCCCCCTGTTCCTAGCCTCTTCCATCTCTCCTTTCCTCCGTTTCCCCCCCCCTCCCCTCCCCCCACCAGCAGCACTCGTTCACAGCTCGGGCTTGGTGAAGACAAAAAAAAGTAGTTCCGGCCGAGATGGAAACGAGGAAAAGGGAGGGGGGGGACCAAATGGAAGGAGAGGGTGGGTTATAAAAAGAAGAATCTAGGGAGGGAAAGGTGGGCGGGGTTGTAACCATCTGCTAATATTGTGGAAAGGAAATCTCCGCAGGCGGCATGTGGCTCCGAGAAAGAGAGAGAGAGAGACGGGTGGGTGGGGGAATGGTGGAGCAGGATAGAGAGAAAGATATGACTGAAGGAGTGGGACGAGGAGAGATGTTGAAGAGACATGCTTTTGTTTATCTTTCCCTTTGGAACCTGAACAATCAGGTCAGAAATTCAGAGGCAGACGACAACCGATCGGTGGTGGTGGTGGTGGGGGAGGGAGGGAGGGGTCGGTCTCGGTGTAGGGTTTAGTAGTGGGGTTTAAAGGGTGTCCGTACAAATGACCCCCTCCGATTTGAGATAAATGGTCACGTGACCATTGTGTCTACCAATCCATTGGTTGATTGATTAAGAAAAGGGAGGGGGGGGGGAGTGATATCCATTTTTTTTTTGTTATTCCTGTGTGTTTTGGTTTCACGAGTCTAAACCTGCTCTGCACATTTTTTGGGATAAAATGTCAAACAAGTTCTGTTTTTCCCTCCCTTTTTTTTTTAAAAAAAAAAAAAGAACAAATTAAACGGCTTCCATATTCTGCTGCTGACGCAAAATGTTTAAGGAAAAAAAAATATTATAAACATTTTTTAACACAAGTTCTTTTTTTTTTTTAAAGACATATTAGTAGCTAGATGGAGAATTTGGGCGCGAACTCTCAGTAATTAAAGTCGATGAAGCAGAACTGCACATGTTTGTTGAACCCATTAAACATTTTAACGGCATAGTTGGATGAAATA
Source organism: Bulinus truncatus (assembly GCA_021962125.1). Taxonomy (NCBI): domain Eukaryota; kingdom Metazoa; phylum Mollusca; class Gastropoda; family Planorbidae; genus Bulinus; species Bulinus truncatus. The sequence goes on from JAGDYQ010000003.1 coordinate 4,395,580, forward strand.
GTATATTAGTTACTCTCTACACACACCACGGTAGGTCTATATACATACTTGCTGGGTGTCATTCAGGTGTGGGATACACTGGCTATGTCTAGGTTGGTGAATAGTGTATCTATCTATATATCTCTCTCTAGGGTCGTCCATTAATCACGTCAACAATTTAGGTGGGGGGGGGTGGGAAAGGTCTTCAAAAGGTTTGGTAGTTGTTGACATGGGTGAGGGGTTGTAAAGATTTTATTGACGTTAACGATTTGATTATTTTGGTAGATGAACAATGTGATATTGTTCGATTGGTAGGTGAAAAGTGTGATATTGTTCAATCGGTAAATGAACAATGTGATATTGTTCAATTGGTAGGTGAAAAGTGTGATATTGTTCAATTGGTAGATGAACAGTGTGATATTGTTCAATTGGTAGATGAACAGTGTGATATTGTTCAATTGGTAGATGAACAGTGTGATATTGTTCAATCGGTAGATGAACAGTGTGATATTGTTCAATTGGTAGGTGAAAAGTGTGATATTCTTCAATTGGTAGATGAACAATGTGATATTGTTCAATTGGTAGGTGAAAAGTGTGATTTTGTTCAATTGGTAGATGAACAGTGTGATATTGTTCATTTTTTTTTTTCCTTTTTCTTTTCATTTTTTTACGCCGCCACTGCCAGCATGATAGGGTGTAAGTGTGCCTACCACACCAGCATTGTTGGCGGCGCTGATGCATGTCTGCCATGCCTACAGAGTGGCGGGGTGAGTGTCCCCGCTAACATTTGCCGGGATGACATAAAAAAAAAGGGTTTTAAGACCTGCCTAGACTGGCCAGATCAGCAGAGGGTGTGTGTACTGTCGATCGGCCAGAATGCCAAGGCGATTGGGGAGGGTGTAATGGCAGGGAATGGCAGGCTGCGAAGGTGTGCTTGAGAGGGACAAAGTGGAAGGGTGTTGTGTTCCCACCACAGCCAGCTGTAAATACTATAGTCTCGGATAGTCCTCATTGATCACAGTACCACCATCGACGCAAAAAGGTTTTTTTTGTTTCCCGGCTAGTTGAATCGCATTAATTGTTTCATTTAGAGTTTAGATCATGATATGACTCCCAAACCAGTATGGCCTGGTCCAATGAAATATCGTTCTGATATTTAATACAGATTGGACTTTCCAAAACTATGATATAACTGCCCTGTGATGGTGGATGTAAAAGATATTGTCCGACCAATGAAATAAATTTATGGTATCTAAAATTTTAATAAACAGTGTACTAGTTTATATAAATTAACTCCCTTTGAGCTATTTTTAGTCATTAAAACTTTGAAGAAAAAAACAAACACATTTAAAAAAAAATTGAAATGATCAAATATTTTTATGAGTAGGAGTATTCTATCAGATATTCCTAACGGCTGAGTGCTCATTCAAGAATCTTAACCTCGTACAATATATTTTAAGATGCGAAATGTTACAACCGTTTATTTGTGCACTTTGCAAGACTGGTCTGATATTGTCTAGCGAAACAATTCCTTTTGATGCTAACCCTGGACAGCACATTTCTTTAATTAAATGTATGATTGCCTTTTATTAGCTATACTAATATTCTAAGTATAAGTATATAATATTATTATATTGGAAATATAAATGAAACTTTCAACTTTCCCTCATAATGTTGCGTGATGGCATTCGAACATTCCCGATACTGCAAAAGGTTGTACTACCTTACCTAATAATTAACTGCCTTATATACTATACAGTAATCAAATAAACTCTGTTTATTACAGTAATTCTATTCAAGTTTCTTTTCCCGAATATTTTTCAGTGTTACTAAAAATATGTTGTTTTTTTTTTTTGCAGATCAATATTGATTGATATGCCGGCGATTCAGTGGCGTTAGAAGGGGTGCCGAAATAGTAATCTTGAAAACAATATTCAGCCACTGGACCAGACATAAGTAATTTACAGCCCGCGGACCACGTTCGACCCGTTTGACAGTACATTCCCCTTCCGTTCATTTACATCGATGACGTTTACATTTAATTTATGTTGGTTCATATAAACTATTATAAACATTCCATTCAACTATACTCTTGGTCCGGATCTTGAATCAAATTTAAGAACCCACTGTAGCCCTTCCGTGGGGGGAGGGAAGAGAGAGAGAGAGAGAGAGACAGAGACAGAGACAGAGACAGAGAGACAGAGGCAGAGGCAGAGACAGAGACAGAGATAGAGAGACGTTACAAGTTACTTTATGATAAAATGAAATAATTCCATTGGACCGGCAATGTCCCGCTGTTACTGTTTAGCCGATGAGTCAAAGGTGTTATCATTATAAAAGATAAGAAAGAAAAGTCAAACTACTTGCTGATCAAAGTTATCTTGACGTCCGCCTTGTTTTGATGATGTCCGGTCGTCAGCTGAGAAGGACATGTTACACGGGTCATGGAGTGTGGACAGCTCTGTAGCCTCTGAAGCGGTCATCATGTGGGAAAGTCGGACTATGTCCAACCTGCCAGGGGGCGATACCGAACAATATTGGGCTTTGGATGATTACTGAATGGGTGGCCCCCACCCAATCTATTTTTAGACCAGATTATGGACATCGATGTGGGCCCCTCGGTGTAAGAGTCTTGGACAGATGGTCAGGTTGACCCCTCCCCCACCCCTCGACCCCTTTTACCCCGTACTACCTCCATGTAGACACAATAAGCTGGATAATTAAATAACAGCAAAAATTAACCCAGATTAAAGGGAGAGGGGGGTGAAGGTCAGAGATTATGATCTGGACATTACAATGACGTCATAGAGAGATATGACTGGGGAAGTCTGACGTCAACACTGCTAACTTCGCGATGCAAAGTGTCATCAATGACGGTGTAATCAGTGCCATCAATGACGGTGTAATCAGTGTCATCAATGACGGTGTAATCAGTGTCATCAATGACGGTGTAATCAGTGTCATCAATGACGGTGTAATCAGTGTCATCAATGTCAGTGTAATCAGTGTCTTCAATGACATTGTAATCAGTGTCATCAATGTCACTGTAATCAGTGTCATCAATGACAGTGTAAGCAATGTCATCAACGACAGTGTAATCAGTGTCATCAATGACGGTGTAATCAGTGTCGTCAATGACGGTGTAATCAGTGTCATCAATGTCAGTGTAATCAGTGTCATCAATGACGGTGTAATCAGTGTCATCAATGTCAGTGTAATCAGTGTCTTCAATGACATTGTAATCAGTGTCATCAATGTCACTGTAATCAGTGTCATCAATGAGATTGAAATCAATGTCATCAATGACAGTGTAATCAGTGTCATCAATGACGGTGTAATCAGTGTCATCAATGACGGTGTAATCAGTGTCATCAATGACGGTGTAATCAGTGTCATTAATGACGGTGTAATCAGTGTCATCAATGGCCGTGTAATCAGTGTTGTCTTCAATGACGGTGTAATCAGTGTCATCAATGTCAGTGTAATCAGTGTCTTCAATGACATTGTAATCAGTGTCATCAATGTCACTGTAATCAGTGTCATCAATGACAGTGTAATCAATGTCATCAATGACGGTGTAATCAGTGTCATCAATGACGGTGTAATCAGTGCCATCAATGACGGTGTAATCAGTGTCATCAATGACGGTGTAATCAGTGTCATCAATGACGGTGTAATCAGTGTCATCAATGACAGTGTAATCAGTGTCATCAACGACGGTGTAATCAGTGTCGTCAATGACGGTGTAATCAGTGTCATCAATGTCAGTGTAATCAGTGTCTTCAATGACATTGTAATCAGTGTCATCAATGTCACTGTAATCAGTGTCATCAATGACGTTGTAATCAATGTCATCAATGACAGTGTAATCAGTGTCATCAATGACGGTGTAATCAGTGTCATCAATGACAGTGTAATCAGTGTCATCAATGACGGTGTAATCAGTGTCATTAATGACGGTGTAATCAGTGTCATCAATGGCCGTGTAATCAGTGTTCTCTTCAATGACGGTGTAATCAGTGTCATCAATGTCAGTGTAATCAGTGTCTTCAATGACATTGTAATCAGTGTCATCAATGTCACTGTAATCAGTGTCATCAAAGACAGTGTAATCAATGTCATCAATGACAGTGTAATCAGTGTCATCAATGACGGTGTAATCAGCGTCGTCAATGACGGTGTAATCAGTGTCATCAATGTCAGTGTAATCAGTGTCATCAATGACGGTGTAATCAGTGTCATCAATGTCAGTGTAATCAGTGTCTTCAATGACATTGTAATCAGTGTCATCAATGTCACTGTAATCAGTGTCATCAATGACATTGTAATCAATGTCATCAATGACAGTGTAATCAGTGTCATCAATGACGGTGTAATCAGTGTCATCAATGACGGTGTAATCAGTGTCATCAATGACGGTGTAATCAGTGTCATTAATGACGGTGTAATCAGTGTCATTAATGGCCGTGTAATCAGTGTTGTCTTCAATGACGGTGTAATCAGTGTCATCAATGTCAGTGTAATCAGTGTCTTCAATGACATTGTAATCAGTGTCATCAATGTCACTGTAATCAGTGTCATCAATGACAGTGTAATCAGTGTCATCAATGACGGTGTAATCAGTGTCATCAATGACGGTGTAATCAGTGTCATCAATGACACTGTAATCAGTGTCATCAATGACGGTGTAATTAGTGTCATTAATGACGGTGTAATCAGTGTCATTAATGACGGTGTAATCAGTGTCATCAATGACCGTGTAATCAGTGTTGTCTTCAATGACGGTGTAATCAGTGTCATCAATGTCAGTGTAATCAGTGTCTTCAATGACATTGTAATCAGTGTCATCAATGTCACTGTAATCAGTGTCATCAATGACAGTGTAATCAGTGTCATCAATGACACTGTAATCAGTGTCATCAATGACGGTGTAATCAGTGTCATCAATGTCACTGTAATCAGTGTCATCAATGTCAGTGTAATCAGTGTCATCAATGACGGTGTAATCAGTGTCATCAATGTCAGTGTAATCAGTGTCATCAATGACAGTGTAATCAATGTCATCAATGACGGTGTAATCAGTGTCATCAATGTCAGTGTAATCAGTGTCATCAATGACGGTGTAATCAGTGTCATCAATGACGGTGTAATCAGTGTCATCAATGACGGTGTAATCAGTGTCATCAATGACGGTGTAATCAGTGTCATCAATGACGGTGTAATCAGTGTCATCAATGTCATTGTAATCAGTGTCTTCAATGACGGTGTAATCAGTGTCATCAATGTCAGTGTAATCAGTACCTTCAATGACGGTGTAATCAGTGTCATCAATGTCAGTGTAATCAGTGTCATCAATGACGGTGTAATCAGTGTCATCAATGTCAGTGTAACCAGTGTCATCTATGTCAGTGTAATCAATGTCATCAATGTCATTGTAATCAGTGTCATCAATGACGGTGTAATCAGTGTCATCAATGTCAGTGTAATCAGTGTCATCAATGACAGTGTAATCAATGTCATCAATGACGGTGTAATCAGTGTCATCAATGACAGTGTAATCAGTGTCATCAATGACGGTGTAATCAGTGTCATCAATGTTTTCATTTTTCTTCTTTTTTTTTAATCTTGTCTCACTCCAATACCTGTGGGGTGGGGGGGAGTGAGAGTGGGGGGGAGCATATCGTCAACATTGCTGACTTAAAGTCTAGTTGTTTCGTACCAGCAGAGTGGATACAAATGTCAACACAAAGTCTAGTTGTGTCGTACCAGCAGAGTGGATACAAATGTCAACACAAAGTCTAGTTGTGTCGTACCAGCAGAGTGGATACAAATGTCAACACAAAGTCTAGTTGTGTCGTACCAGCAGAGTGGATACAAATGTCAACACAAAGTCTAGTTGTGTCGTACCAGCAGAGTGGATACAAATGTCAACACAAAGTCTAGTTGTGTCGTACCAGCAGAGTGGATACAAATGTCAACACAAAGTCTAGTTGGAGTTGGGAGTTGGAGTTGGAGTTGGAGTTGGAAGTTGGAAGAGTTGGTGTTATACTACTATCTTGCATCTCGTTGCACTGTAAAAGCCGTGCCGTAAGCACGTTCAAGTGGAGGCATACTCCACATGTGGAACAACAGACCCCCTCACCTCCCCCACCACTCCCACAGCCCATCAATCGATCCACATGGCGGCTTAATGTGCTTCGTTATCTCCACATTTCTTTCCAACCCCTCCCCTTCCCCTACCCCACATCATCCCTCATTACCTCCAGCCCCCTCCACACACAACGCTAATCCACACAACACTTGTGCACACTGCAAACAGCAACCCACGGACAGGTAAACACACGCACACACGCACACACACACACGGATCACGTGATCCCAAGAAGATAATAAACAGGTTACCGGACTTGTTTGATGCAGTGTAGGTGTTTATTTTAGTTACAGGTATCCATGTAAAAAAAAAAACGTAAACAAACTATGCCTACCCAGCCTAACCCAGAGTTGCCAGATTTTTTTAACGAAAACCGCAGAGACTCAATAAGAAACCCATGAAAGCCCTTCAAATTGTACAATTAAAATATAATTTAAAAAAAAACATGTAAAAATTTACTTGTAAATTCATCTATTTATGCGTCATTTTAAAATTTTTATTTACGTAAAAAGCCAAAGCCGCCAAAAAAACTCGCTAACCCGCCATTTGGCTAAAAACTCCGACCGAACCCAGACAAATATCACCCAACCAGGAGGGAAATCCGCCAAATAGCAACATTGACCTAACCGATGAGAATCAATAACATCATCATTTATCAACACAAGCAGCGGAAGGAAGAAAAAAAAATCGCTGCCAGATTTTTAAGCCAACTTTGATCAATTTTTTTTTTCTTGTTTAATCGGCCTTGTTGGCTTGAAGATTAAAAAAAAATGCATCTTTCTTTAAAACATTATTGTTGTTCATTAAAATATTTTAATTTCAGAAGTAAAAAAGAATATAAATATTGTCTTTGTTCATTTTGTTTTTAAATTTATAAGCCTAAATGACAAAAGAAAACATTTGTCTTTATAATGCAAAGAATTATTTGTTGGGCTTGTTCAAGATGTCCCTGCAAGTTTGCATTCAACCGCTGATATTTATTTGGATTATCTTTTGTTATTGTTATGGGAGACACGGGAACACACATTTGAGGGAAAAAAATCATTTAATAACAAATCCTAACTTAAAAAAAAAAACAAACAGTAATAATAAATATATATCCGAAAGCGATTGTTGACATTTGGCTAATTTGATATCTTCTTTGTTCCATACAAATATAGCAATGAAAACATTTAAACAATGAAGAGCATTTTTTTGTTTTAATTTATAGACAACTTTATTTAATTATGTATTTATTATTGCAACAGACTCTGTTGAAAGGTGATATTATTGATGAGTTGGATGAAATTAGTGTTATATTAGTTAATTTACTAATTATTTACATTGCTAGATTTAACGGAGGCATTTGATTTTAAAAGATAAATGATTCACATAAGTGTTTTCTATCTAGTTGGTAGTAGTAGTAAGTAAGTAGTAAAGTTCCCTTAACCCTAACGGGCCATCGGGGCAGACGAAGTGTAGAATTCATCTGTTTCTATAACCTCGGCATATGAAGGGGTTGTGTGGTTAGCACAACGCCCAGCCGCCTTTACTCCCCCAACTTAATGTCAGGTACCCATTTAAAGCTGGGTGGACTTGGGGACTATCACCAGGACCTGAAAAAATCCCCAGGTTCTCACTGAGATTCGAACCCGAGACCCTCCGGTCGACAGTCGAGCGCTCTACACCGCACGACCACCCGTCGGCTGGGCGTTGTGCTAACCACACAACCCCTTCATGTGCCGAGGTTATAGAAACAGATGAATTCTACACTTCATCTGCCCCGATGACCCGTTAGGGTTAAGGGAACTTTACTATCTAGTTGGTGTGGGAGATAATGGTGTGGGAGATATCATAAGTGCGTTAAGTGCATTCCTCTTTCGTTACTTATGACTTGTACTGGTCTTGCATGGTTGACCACATAAAATTTATGACTGCCGTATGGGATCTGATCAGATCGATTGAACCAATAGGTTTCTTTTACTGTAAGGAAATCAAATCAACTCACAGACACACCTCTATGGACCTCAAGGCACACCTCTATTGACCCCACATACACACCTATATTGACCCCACATACACACCTATATTGACCCCACTGAAACACCTATATTGACCACACAGATACACCTCTATTACCCCACATACACATATATTGACCACCACATACACACCTATATTGACCCCACTGAAACACCTATATTGACCCCACTGAAACACCTATATTGACCACACAGATACATATATTGACCACCACAGACACACCTATATTGACCATACAGACACACCTATATTGACCACACAGACACACCTATATTGACCACCACAGACACACCTATATTGACCACACAGATACACCTCTATTACCCCACATACACATATATTGACCACCACAGACACACCTATATTCACCACACAGATACACCTCTATTACCCCACATACACATATATTGACCACCACAGACACACCTAAATTGACCACCACAGACACACCTATATTGACCACACTGAAACACCTATATTGACCACACAGATACACCTATATTGACCACACAGATACACCTCTATTACCCACATACACATATATTGACCACCACATATACATATATTGACCACCACAGACACACCTAAATTGACCACCACAGACACACCTATATTGACCACACTGAAACACCTATATTGACCACACAGATACACCTATATTGACCACACAGATACACCTCTATTACCCACATACACATATATTGACCACCACATACACATATATTGACCACCACAGACACACCTATACTGACTCCCAAAGAAACACCTCTAATGACCTCAAATCAGCCCCGTAGCGTGAAAATTCTACAGTAGGGGCCAGGCAATAGCGGGGGGGGGCAGGTAATACATTTTACTAAAAAGAGCAAATAAGCAGAGGGGGCCAGACAAAACGCAGGGGGTCCGGCCCCCTCCCCCCCCCGCCGCACGCTACGGGCCTGCCTCAAATTTACACCTATGTGTACCCGTCAACGTAACTCAATCTTCTTATTTACACACACACACACACACACCACACACACACACACCGCGCGTGGCTGGAAACGAAACCAAATGACTACCGGCAGACGTCACAGCTGTCCATGCAGACGTCATACGCACGGTTGACGCAGTGCCCGCGGAAATAGGAGGCATTGGTTGAGGTCGAGAGATGGGACAACAAAAAACTACAACCAGAACACGTCTTACTGTTATCTGAACACGTCCTGGCTGTCTACTGATGTGTGTGTGTGGGGGGGGGGGAGGGGGTGTTCTAGGGAAAGACAAACTGACATCAACGCCCCCCAGCACCCCCACTCTACTCTACTTTCTTGTCAAATGATCAACACAAATAAAAAAAAATAATAGTTCTCAGATCAAGCAGACGTATGACGTCATGCGAGAACTAGGTCGGAAAATTTGGTAACAATGTTCTCATTCTGATTAAAACAAATGTATCCTTTAAGGGGGGGGGGGAGGAGGAAGGGGGAGTAGTTCCCTGAGCCATGCGTAATTAATTTGGCGCCGTATCAATCCGCCAGTTCTAAAGGCCGTTCTCAGGTCTTTTGATGGACCCTAGTGCAATGACTTAGAGATGATTGGAAGAGGCCCAGGCAAAAGCGTCGGACGGAGCCCCTTTTTATTGTTATGGGAGAGAACCCTTTGCTTAAGGCTGGGGCCCTTGGTTGTTCCTATTGTGCGTGTCCATAATTAACCAGCTGTTCTCCCGTTTAAAAAAAATATATATATGTATCTTTTTTTTTTATAATTAGTAGCCCAAAACCGTTTTTATACGGCAGTGTTTCCAAAAGAGTGGCATGTGTACCCCTGACAGTACGTAAAGAGTTTGGCGGGGGGTAGGGGTAAGCGCTGTACCGGGATGAGAACTAAATCGACAGAATAGAGGGGAAACCAGGACCGTAAAAAACAATATGCGGGCTTGTTTTGTTTTGTTTTTTTTTTCCCAGGGGTACTCAGTATTACGAAAATTAAAAAAAGGGGGTACACAGATAGCGAAAGTTTGGAAAAGACTGCCTCACGTGTGATGATATTAATAGCCCCCCAGTGCTGGTCGGGGAATTCCCTCACGGTGATGATATTAATAGCCCCCCAGTGCTGGTCGGGGAATTCCCTTATGGTGATGATTTAATAGTGTGTGTGTGTGTGTGTGTGTGTGTGTGTGTGAGTGTGTGAAGTCCCTGTAAGAATGAGATGAAATATCTTAGATCCTATAAACCACTGATGGGACGGTTTTTATGATGTCCTTCTTTTATCCCCACCATAGCTGATGGTGCAATGGCCATGGAGGCACCACGGAAGATATATCGGGAACTTGAGGCGAGACCTGAACAATTTCCTTGAACCTCACCGGAGATCGAACCAGGTAACCTTCAGGTCGACAGTCGAGCGCTTTACCGTCCCCGTATGATTTAATAGTGGCTGTAAGATTATGCAGGGAATAGTTAAATGTTGATGGTTAAATGGTGATGGTTAAATGGTGATAGTTAAATGTTGATAGTTAAATGTTGATAGTTAAATGTTGATGGTTAAATGGTGATAGTTAAATGGTGATGGTTAAATGGTGATGGTTAAATGGTGATAGTTAATAACGATCAATAACATCGCTTCATTACTACTACAGTATACATTTAGAGTGGACTAAGTATTTGATTTGTTGAGCTAAACAAAATTACATATATCCCCTTCTGTTTTTTTTCTTTCCCACTGTTAATGCGAAAAATCTTAACCCATTTTGGTTCGCGGTGCGATAGTCACGTAGACACTACGGAATCTTTTGTCTCACGGTAAAGACTAGTTTCATTACTGAAGACAACACAACTACCTCACAATAATGCATACAATAAATAACAATCATCTTGCAAATGACTAAATCCATCCATACGGCCATTAGGATTACAGTAAATCTTCCCTAGAAACTCGACTAACATGTAATGGAATGAATCTAGTATTTTCCTTTTAACCCCCCAAAAAAAACCAACATTAGACGCCATTCTGGCATAAGTCTACTTGAACAATGGTCTTTATTCATGTTGTAATAAAATAATCTGGCCTTCTTGTCGTGATTGAAAACAAAAAATTTCAGTGTTAATAATATTTGAAATGTAATACTCCTTATCTGACTTATGTCATTTAAAGACAACAAAAGAATAACACGCTATCTCCCCCTGTCTTATTCAGTGACGCATAGGTCAAGAGTCACACCCCTTCTCCCTCCTTTCCCCACACATCAATAGCACCAAACGCACACACACACACACACACATAGGCTCACCATTCCCATATATATATATATATATAAATATATGGCCTTTGATAGATTAGCTCTGTGCCGGCTTGTAAGACAGGGAGACCTAAGCGAGGGTTTAATAAAATAAAACAATCAGAAGTTTGTAGGTGCATATAGATTTGTAAAGCGATGAGGACTTGATGGTTGGATACGGTGAGGTGTGGAACAAAGAGAAGTTAACTCATACTTTGTATTATTATTCTGGGACGAAGTATATAATTGGAAAAGGGGGGGGGGGAGGGGGGACTGGGAGTAAAGTCTGGACTCTGAACGCTTACCGTCAGTGGTTCTAAAAAAAAAATATTTTTGTTTCAGTGACTTTCGGGATCCGATGTGGCGTTGAGACTTCATAAATTCAGAACCACTGGTGTAAATTGTGTTTTACCCAGATCCCCCGTAAGACATGTTGTGACGTATTCTATCTGAAAAGAGGGGGTACGGGGGGGGGAGGGTTAAGCCTGTAAGATGATCTACAAAGGTTGTCTGCGCGGGAAAACTGTATTCAATATTTACCCTGACGTACCACTGCTGAAGTTAAGACATTATTTAAAAACAAATTGTTTACGGTTGTTTTTTTTTCTAAACTTATGAACTCGGGTTTAAAACATCCAGACGTGGCGTGTTGAGTTTAAATAAATAAACAAATGACGCCGTTGTTGTCTGCACGTGAGTGATTCACTGACTGCCATTTTAAAAAGGAGAAACCTATTATTATTCAAAATCCAGAAACAATATATAGAAGTACAGAAACTAAATATTGAAACCCATATATACTAAATATCGAAATCCAGATATTGTACATTGTGATCAAAAAGATGTATCGAAGAGTGGCGGTTATGTTTTGTTATATTGTAGATTACAAATGATGTAAGGCCAAACGGCAGGGCGTCCATTGGCGTAACTATGGAGGGACGTCTGGGCGTTACGCCTCTGGCTGGACAAACTTGTAAACGGGTGGCATTTTCGCCACCTTAGTATTTCTTTTTTTTTGTTGGCACGGGGATGGGGGTGACTATTTCAGAGGAGTGCGCCCTGGGGGGGGGGCGTCACTCACACTAGTTATGCTGCTGTGGGCGTCCAAAACTCACGAAGACCGGGTTAACGTAGAAAAACCCGAAAGTATGAACTCGAGACAAATTGAGAAATCCGAGTTAAGGAATTCACATTTTGTGCACATAAATTTTATTTTCTCTCTCTTTTTTTAGAGCATTTTCGAAAAAAAATGCTCTATTGTCCCCGTTTTGACTGTCTGTCTGTCCGTCTGTCCGTCATCACCCTAGATCTCAACAACCATAAGTCCTAGACCCATGATGTATATATCATTTTGTAGGTCTTGGCCTGCCAAGAAATGACTTTTTTCCATTTCGCGATCTGACCTCTCAGGGCCGTAAAAGGGGCCTTAGTACCTTTTTTTACTATATAAGCTATATTAATAAAGGAGCGCTATATCTCAGCAACTATAAGTCTTAGACCCATGATGTATATATCATTTTGTAGGTCTTGGCCTGCCATGTGTACATCAAAAGTTCATTTCGCGATAGGACCTCTGAGGGCCGGGCTTCAGGGCTCCTAAGGGGCTTATATATTATATATACACCTTGTACGTTCAATAGCCCGTTCATTTGGTGCGAAATACTGCAGCACGTAGTTTCACCAAGATTTATTAAGAAACTCATCAAATGAAATAGTAAGCTTGTGTTCTGAGTTTAATTGAAAGTATCAGAGCTATGCAACAATTGACGGAGTTTTCGGACGATTAAATGACTATAATTTCGAATGTTTTCAATTATGAGTCCTATTTCAGTAACCACAAACCACTTGTAGTTAGATTTAAGAGACAATAATTTTTTTTCAAATATAAAGAAACGTCTTTATAATATTTTTTTACAGATATATGCATTACACAATTGAATTTATAAACATTTCCAAAATTTACAAATATTTACTGAAAGATAGCATACGTACTGATACATAACATGAAAATGCGCTAACACGTCCTGTGTCCAGAATGGAACAAGCTTAATTGCTTGTTTTCTCTCTCCCCCCCCCCCCGCATACTCACTCAACTTTACAAATGGATCATTGTTTACACCTTCCATCAACGGTCACTAATTTTTGTTTGTAGTTATGTTTGTACGTTTTTTTGTTGTTGTTGTTGTCAGAGGAGAGGATCGTGCAACAGAAACCCGACACCAGGGCTACAAGACAGAGAGGTCGTTCTAAACACGTCAACATGTGTCAATTGTTTTTTTTTTTTTTTATTTTTTTTTGCAATTAATTAAATCGATAATAGGTGTGAGTCGGTTACACAGGTCCCGTAACCCCTCCCCCCCCCCCCCCCAATCCCGAGTCATGGTTAAAGAATTGAACGCAGCGAGACGACTGCTCGGAGATGAACAAAATAGACTTTTGGTGACAAGTTGGTGGCAGTTTCGACCCGTCAGTCGTAGAAGGGCGACGGTTAGAATCCCGTGGACTAATCTCCATCGAGTTGGTGGACTGACAGGACTTCAGTCGCTCTAATGCCGCAGTTCTCAACCGGTGGTACGCGCACCCCTTGGCGTAAGGGAAATGTTACGCAGCGACATATAATTTTCGTTTAAAACAACCAAGAGTTTGAGGAAGGTCGCCAGTAATTTTTTTTGCGTGACTCATCCCCCTCACCAAGTGCTCCAAGTACCGCATTAGAAAGGTGAGCACATTCCAGTGTGAAAATAAGTCCATTTATTCGTGTGAGGGGTACCAGCGGACATACTTTCGTACACTTTGCGGTACAGTCGCGAAAAAGGATTGAGAGCCGCTGGCCTTGGTAAAAAGTATTTGTCTGAGTCCTGGTTGCATAATATTTGATAGGAATTTGTACCCTCTGCCAGATGTGTAGGTCTGGTTCTTAGGTTTTATATAGTAGGCATAGTCCAATAGGAACGGCTGAGTATGGTGTGTGAAGTCCCCATAAGGATGAGATGAAATAAGATTTTTAAATGATATGGAGTAGTGTGCGCAAATTATGTTTAACAGTCGGGGGTTGTTTTTGTTAAGCTTCTGTACCCATGATATGGTGTTGTGAGCGCATCACTATTTTCAACTCCAACTGCGTGCCTGATAGCCGGTCCGGGTACCGGGCCTATTTACTAGTATTCTATAAACCCTTAATTGTACTGGGTTTTTTTATGGTGCCCTTCTTTCATCCCGCCCCAGCCGATAGTGCAATTGCCATGGAGGCACCACGGGAGATATAGCGGGAACTTGACCTGAAATCTTCATTGGTCCTCACCGTACCAGGGACCCTCAGGTCGACATATGAGCGTTTAACCGCACGACCGTCCGTCCGTCCCCCCTGAATGGGTAGTACAACCAATGTTCCCTCCAAGCCGAGCGCGTGAGCGATCGCTCACACGAATTCAGAGCGTCGCTCATACTACACGTACGATCGCTCACTCCGACGGACGACATCGCTTAAATCGCTCACAAATTTTGGCCTCAAACAAAATGTCGCTCAGAGACACATTTTTTTGCTCACTTCATACCACACCTTAGAGGGAGCATTGAGTACAATTCTTTCTTTTTAATCGTCACGTTTACATGTAGAGCTACTATTTTTATAAACATGGACTAAACCCTAGACAATTTTCAATATGAATATCTTAGTTTTCTTTTTTTATGATGATTGAAAGACTTTATTTTATCTTATGTCTTTAAGTTGGTGGGTGGAGAGTATACAATAGTATACATATTTTGGTATGATTTTTATGAACTGTCCATCCTGGTCTGAGAGACATACCATGATCTACTGGGAATAGATCATAGGGGTTCTCTAGTCAGGAATTATTTAAAAAAAAAACTTCTTGCGAGGGTGGTGGAACTGTGGTCAATGAGGACTATCCGAGAATGTAGTTTTCACAGCTGGTGGTGGTGACGGATGTGGTCGGCACACAGCACCCTTCCACTCTGACCCACTCAAGCACACCTGCGCAGCCTGCCTTTCGGGCTTAAGGTACAGGCACACTACACCCTCCCCTCTGTCCGAGTGGCAGGAAAAACCCCTTTGCCTTGCCATTCTGGCCGATCAGCAGTACACACACCTTGCTGGTCTTAAAACCTCCTTTCTGCCATCCCTGCAGATGATAGCGGGCACACTCACCCCGCCGCTCTGTAGGGATGGCAGACGTGCATCAGCGCCGCCAACAATGCTGGTGTGGTAGGCACAATACACCCTACCATGCTGGCATTGGTGGCGTTAAAAAAAAGTTGGTTGGTGGGGGGGGGGGGGATATATCTAGTTGGTAGCTCAAGGAAAATTTCCTTCGGGGCCCTGGTAGTGAACCCCCTAGACGGTCTCCTTGGTTCGCCCTTTTCATAAGAAAAGTGCCGCCTATGTTAACATATTGTATTATTTCATTGCCACCGGTTTTCATTTTTATTTAATTATACGGCAGGATGTAGCAAGAGGTGGATGGGTGGGGCAGTCTGACAGGTAAATGTTCCGCTGTACGAGTAAACATCTCCAACTGTGCTCGGTACAGCGTGCACATACACTCACAAAGTACAACGTCTTATCGCTGACGTATCACTGCAAGAAAAAATGCCGCGCCAAGTGTCAGCACAAACAATTTGTCTGTGAGTGTTGCTTATTAAATTATTTCTTCCAGAGTGCTCGAAATCTCATACTTTCAATTTAAGAGGTACCCATTTCAATCTTTTGGTCTTGATCATGCCATGATCTCATAATAATAATAATAACAATAATAATACAACGCATTGCTAAAATAAAATAAAAATAAAAAGCGTTTTAGGTTTTAAGTTTAACGTGTACCGGAATACCCGAAAAAAAAAGTCAGGTGTGATTTATGAATCAATCAATGAAGATCCTCAGATGTATGTCTTAGTCAATTACCTCCCTTCGGGATAAATCTAATAGCTCAGGTTGTCTACCCTCTACTCAGACCCCCCCCCTCCGACACTCACACACTAGTTACCTGTGGTTGTAACCTGGATGTTAATGAACGAAGACAAGATGGGAAGTTTTTTTTTTTCTTCTTTAATTCCAGAAAGATTAAAAAGAATAGTAACAATAAAAAAAAAGAACCCAACAGCAACATGTACATGTTTTTGGCTCTATCCCCACACGAGGTTTGTTTTGATGTCTTTGTGTCTATCGGAGGATTTATTTTGACTTTAGATAAACTGAGACAAAATCACCTGTCAAAGAATACACTGTTTAATAACTATTACCGTCTGTAATGATTGGACCCATGGTACTGCCGTCTGTAATGATTGGACCCATGGTACTGCCGTCTGTAATGATTGGACCCATGGTACTGCCGTCTGTAATGATTGGACCCATGGTACTGCCGTCTGTAATGATTGGACCCATGGTACTGCCGTCTGTAATGATTGGACCCATGGTACTGCCGTCTGTAATGATTGGACTCATGGTACTGCCGTCTGTAATGATTGGACCCATGGTACTGCCGTCTGTAATGATTGGACTCATGGTACTGCCGTCTGTAATGATTGGACCCATGGTACTGCCGTCTGTAATGATTGGACCCATGGTACTGCCGTCTGTAATGATTGGACCCATGGTACTGCCGTCTGTAATGATTGGACCCATGGTACTGCCGTCTGTAACGATTGGACCAATGGTACTGCCGTCTGTAATGCTTGGACCCATGGTACTGCCGTCAGTAATGATTGGACCCATGGTACTGCCGTCTGTAATGATTGGACCCAGGGCAGTTCCGTGTGTAACGTCCCCTTGGCAGTGCTGCCTCTAATTCTTGGACAAGCATGGGCGAAACATTTGTATGCTTTGTGAGTTGTGTGCGCGCGCAGCTTGGAGTGAACACTGCCATTGGGTGCTTGCTCGGTCGTCCCCCCTCCCCCCCACTATATTAAGGGCCCCGTGTTAGTTTACAAATTACATTGAATTCTTTCACGTGATAGTCGTAAAGGTCCCGAACCATTGGGGGGCCGATGTGTCCTCAAGACGGCCCTGTTCAGCATACAAACGCCACACACGATTTGCGAAAAGTTACACTTAAACTTTTCATCATATTGGACCCCCTGATTTTGACCCCCCCCACCTGAAAGTATGAGATGTTTGATCCGTTGGATGGGGCCACACGTCATCTGGAGCCAACAGTTTCCCCTGCGAATTATCCGCGGCCCGCCCTTAGTGCTCACAGTTTCTACCGAGTCCTCCGCGGCTCGCAGTCGCCGCCCTGAACACATTTGAAAGGCCCTGCCTGGCATTAATTACAGCCAACGCCCACTTTTAACAGCTCATTAAAACATTTACATTACACCCCCCCATCCCACCACCACCACCATTCTAACATCCTGCTCAACTTTACAGATAATTAGTGAAATTCTTCGGTAAATCAATACCTGCAATTTTTTTTTTAAAACCTAATTTTATTTATACAACTGTTACCTTAAAATTGCTGATACATTTTTTTTTTGTTTTCAACGTGCAGATGAAGAACGTTTGTGGAGGCGATAAAACACAGATCAACAAACACGTTTGTATACTCACTCAACATCCAGCACACAATGGCGCGCGTACAACGACTATGAGTTACTCTCAATGTTTATTTGTTATCCCGGTAAACAAAAAAAACCAACTAATTTAATTTAAACGCACCATAATTTATTTATTTTGGGTACAACTACCAGACTTTATTTATTTCCTGGGCAACTTACCCCACACTAATGTCTTTCAGGGAGGTCTATGGTTTTTTTCTATCGCGCACTTCCATTGGCTACACTAGACCTCTATCGCGCACTTCCATTGGCTACAAGCGTTCAAAGTAAAATCAATGCGGTGGTTCTCAACCCGTCATTCGCCGTGAACCCAGCCCCTCCCCTCCTGTGGGTCACAAAGTTACCATTTAAAATAAAAAAAACATAACATGTATAATTGAACGCTTTGCACCCTCCCCCCCCCAATCCAGTGGCGCCGAGAGCCAACACGGGCCCCAGGGCAGGACATCATTGCGGGCTCCTTAATAAATCGTGAAAAAAATTGACATGGTCGGGGCCCCCTGGCAATGACCCCCCCCTGTCCCCCCTCTCGGCGTGCCTGCCCCCATCTGCATTCCTCAGGCTGGCCGCTCCATACGTTTTAGGGAGGTTTGTTAACATGTGTATATGAAATATATACATACATATGTAGGGTTGCCATATTTTTTCATGGACCAACCGGGACAGTTCTGTCTTTTTTACTTTAGGTTTAGGGATGTCGGTTTCGGGGGGGGGGGGTATGAAAACAGTAATGTAAAAACATTTAAAATATAGCATAGATAATCTTTGTTATTTTATTCATAATGGTACACAAACATGTTATTTTTACAAAACAAAACAGTTTTCTACTTGTTGTACCACTCGTATTTTTCACTTGAGTGAACCTTTCTCATTAAGTCCTCTTCTCTTTAATTTTTTCATAAAATTCATTGCAGCTAAGTCCGAAGTTAACTTTGCACACCATCAAACCGCGGACTGAATCTAAACCGGGACAAATTCAACAACCGGGCGGGACACCGGTACAACCCAGTATATCCGGGACTGTCCCGGCGAAACCGGGACGTATGGCAAGTCTATATATAACCAGTGTTGCCATTGACTTAGCTTTTAGCCTACATGTTTTTTTTTTTTTTAAATTTCATGGTTGGCAATGAAGACTCTTCTCTGGATCAGAACAAGTAATGGGTCACTGAGCTGGACCCATGACCCATCAAGGTTTTGACCCAGACCCATCATCCATTGAATATTTCAGGTCAAAGTTAAAATCCTCCCTGTATCTCCCGTGGTGCCTCCATGGCCACTGCACTATCGGCTAGGGTGTGGGTGAAAGAAGGGCACCATAAAACAACAGTCCCATTAGTGGTTGAACTGAGGATCTAAGAGATTTCATCTCATCCTTACAGGGACTTCACACTCTTTAAGTTTGATGAGCCTTGAATTTCTGTGAGGGTTGAATTCTATTGATGTTAATTTCAAATTTAAAAAAAAAAATAAATAAACAAAAGTCGATAGGTCAAAGTTCAGATGATAGTCTAGTTTAATGCTGGCTGATGGGCCTAGATAGTAAATGTGATACAATGTACAATTTTTTTGTGAATGATTTACTTTTGTTGTGTTTCACAGATATCCAAACGGACAAGTCTCTTGTCACCCATCTGGATGAGGTCATACAAAGACCACCCACTTTCAGTTCGAACATTCCACTTCAACACGCAGCCGTGTACACACCCACAGCCGTGTAGACACTGTCACAGACACACACACACAAAAGCGTGTACCGCACGCACACCACTGCAAGGGGCACCCCCCCCCCCAAACACTGACGGCAGGTGAGAACAATATTTAAATGACATAACGTTCATATGATATGGTGAACACCGCAGGCTGCTTGTCAGTGTTTGGGGATGTGACAGCGGGAGTGACAGATACATGACGAGAGGAGTGACAGATACATGACCTGACAACTCTGCTGTCACCCTGATTTAAAAAAAAATGAAATAAACATTTTAAAACTGAAAGAACTGCTTGCGCTTCTTTGTCATGTAAACATGATAATACATTCTTACTGCAGGGCCCTGTTCTTAGGCATAGGCAAAGCAACCACTTAGAAAGAAAAAAAAACACAACCCAAACTGTGAACAAGGCCCCCCCCCATCTGCAGTAGCCTGCTTATAATTTTAGGTCAAAGGTCATTATATTTAACTACAAACAATTCCTGTCAAATGTCATAAATACATAAGCACAAAGTGATAACCAGTTCGTGACTAATCACGAGGATTTTTTTTTTGTAAATGACCGAGTATAAAAACAAATGAAATGTAAATTTTGGAACCCCTCCCCAACCCCTTTACACCCCCAAGAACGGCCCTGCTTACAATATTCTCTGTTTAAGGTTCATCACGTGACAGCATCCCCTTACCCTGTGACAGCATCACCTACATGTCACCAGTCTGGCTAGACTGTTCATGATGTGACACCACACACACACACACACACATTCACACACACCTACACACACCACATTACACAAACATACGCCACATACACAAACATATGCCACATTCACAAAAAAGAAGTATTAAAACAATACACTTATGCAAATTAAAAAGAAAAAAAAATTTCCAATGGAGATGAATGGGTACCACACATATGTATGTATACGATATATGCATACGGTACCACACATATGGTACATACATGTATACCATAAACAAATAATAATAATAATAATATGAGTTTAAAAAAAAAACACACAATTCTGAAACACTTCTGTAGATAGATATAATAAACTGTCAAGAACATCAACAGGCTCTTGATATGTAAAAATTAAAAAATAATAATAACAAAATAATAATAATAATAATAATAATAATAATAATAATAATGACATGCTCGTTAAATAAAGAATACAATTTGATAATAACATAAGTTGGTCACGACCTAATTAAGTCATGAACATGCTGAAGAGATAAACATATTCAAAAAAAACCACCAAATACTTCTTGTATAAAGACACATAAATGGACTTGTTTGCAGATTAGGGGAGAGAGAGAGGGGTGTCACTTGAGCACAAATGGGTCTGCTATGAGGGATTCTCACACTGACACAACAGATGGCCCCCAGCTGGGCGCCTCAGGCGAACACCACACCCTCCCCCTCACCGTTCCCTCCATACCTCCCCCTCCGTTCTGTTTCATTGGACGAAACATCAAAAAGATTAAAATAAATGACACGACAGTTTTATTTTCTGGATGACACACGAATATGTCACATGACATGACATCAGATTTGACAGAACAAACAAAACAAAACAAACAACAAACATCTTCCTGATTGGACACACACACGAGAGTTGATGACAGGGCACACAATGTCACCCGTTTGTCATTTAGTGTCATGACATCCACGTACATTAAGATTAAAAAAAATACAAATAAACAAGTCTGGAGAAGAAATAATACATTGCAAGACACGTGACGTCGGCCCGTGACCAAGATGGCTGCGTGGCTGGCGGAAGGGGCGTGGCGGCTCACTTCAAGCGTGACCTGAAAATAAACAAAAAAAATAAAATTATTTGAACCCAGAGAAATACGGTCGAGAGTTACTTTTGCCCGATGTCCATTTAAGGGCTGAATGGGGAGGGGGGGGCGGACTTTATGGCTAGCTCACCAAAAAAAAAATAAAGCACAATAACATTTTTTTAGGATGGCTTGACCAACGGCTCGGAGACATACATACGCGCACATACCAGAACACATACCAACACGCGCACACCAACACACACACACACACATACTAACGTACGTACACTCAACTCTCACACACAGACTTACACATGAACACTCTCAGTTCCTGAAGATACCAACACGCACGCGCACGAGGCTGGCCTCGTGTATTGTGGACACACTCCCCCCCCCCCCGCCCGTCCCTCCCTCCCTTCCTCCCCGACCCCCACGGCTACGGATGTTCTGGAATGTGTGTGTGTGTGTGTGTGCTGCGGGTGCAATTTAAAGAGCCGCTGCCAAAGAGGAAGTCATTATGCCAATTCACGAGAGACAGAGAGAATTCATTAATCACAAGGAGTTGTGTCACTTAGATTCACTCCCGTGGATTAGTGGTCTGCTTTCTGAGACACACAGGGGAGAGGGAGAGAGGAGAGAAAGAGAGAGGAGCAGAGGGAGAGAAAAAGACAGGGGATTACACAGGGAAACTATTCCTTCACCCCCAACTCCTATTACATTTCAGACGGAGGACGATTTCTCGCACATATGTCAATGACGTAATAAACATGACGTTCCTATGACACCCTTCCCCCCCCACACGATAACACCACAGGAACCCACACACACATACACACACACACACACACAATAAGGAACCTTTTGAATGTTGATTAGAGGACGGATGGTCATGCCCAGTAGGTGCTCGATTGTCGACCTGAAGATCCCGGGTTCGATCTCTCGCTGAGAGACTCAGGATTTTTGTCAGGATCCCGGTGAAAGTTCTTATGAATATGCTAACTACTATAAAAGGTGGGGGAGGGGCTTCAACGGGGGCCACTGATCCGTTTAATTCATATGAAATTTAGCGCTAAGAGGGCCCCGACATACATGACCGACTCAAACCCATTGAAGTCACTGCCAAGTAGTCCCCCCCCCCGGCCTAATACGGCCTCTCAGGTAGTTTGATCCGGGCTCAGCGTTCAGTTCTTTACATCTCTCTCGCATCAATGAAGTTTAATTTTGTTTTCTTCACGCAAACAACCTCACCGTTCGCTACTGTCTGGCCCTTCTTTCAAAGAGCTGCACTGGCCGCTTGGGCACTAAAGGCGTCTCCTGTGCCCCTAAACCCTGGAGTCACCATCGTGCCGGGCGGATCTGTACTGCCACGGACATCACCCCAACACAAATACATTTCACCCAGTGCATACACGGATAGTATCAGCGCCGGATAAAGGCTACACTGGACAAGATGCAGCGGCGCAAAGAAACGATTTTGGTCTTGGGTAGACGTGAATGGACTGCGAAGTCGATAGTGAACTCGACTCACGTGCAAAGGCAGTGTCGAACCTAGGGATTTGGTGGTCCGGGGGGCTTGGCCTCTTTGGGGGCCCCTATATTTTGACATTCGACACCATGACATGAGATAATGCAATTAATATTTAATGTAAAAAAATTGGGGGCCCCCGTCAAGCTGGGGCCCGGGGGACTTTCGAATAGGGACCCCATCCCCCACCCTAGGAACGCCTCTGTGCAAAGGGTACATGGTTCAACCCCTGGTAAAGCCAAAAAAAATATTCGCCGCTGACTTGATGCCCTGAACGTCATCATGTAACATCTTCTCGCTATATTCACTAAAACTACACAATGCCAGTTGGGATAAAACATGGACTACGTGGGTCTATAGTTGAGGCCCGGAATAGTGCCCACCGTAAACCGGCCCTGGATATCATTATTCAACTTACCGCGGTCTATGTTGACACCCAGTCATTTTGTCCTCTTCTCCAAATGACCCATTTTTTTGTGTTCCGGCTAACGGAATTACGGAACCAGAACACGACATCAGCTAAATCTTTGAACCCGTGGACAAAACATCCATCTCTTTCTCCTTTATCTCTCTCTCTCTCCATCCCCCCCCCCCCATCCACCCTTTTCCTTCCATCTAGTCCCTACCCACAGTAATAATAATAAACTCGACACAGCCAGCCAGAACAAGGGAGAGGACACTTTTGAGTGGGGGGAAACAGGAGGGCAACGGCTACAGGGGGAGATGGGTTGGTGGTGGTGGTGGTTCTTTGACGTCTCGAGTTTCACCATCACGTGAAGGCCACGGTTGGCTGATTTCACAATGACTAAACACGAGCTACTGATGGGCCCGGGGGTGGGGGGTGGAGGGAGTTAATTAACGACTTGCGTGGAGCTATTTTATCATTATCATTAGTTTTTTTTTTAATCTCTCTTTTCAAAGTCAACTCGCTATGGTTTCAAACAAACAAATTACTCTACAAACATCGGCTAGCATGTACTTCAACGTCGCAGTCAATTAGAATAGTCTCAGTCAATTAGAATACTAATTAATAGAAAAATAAAAGTAGGAACTTCTCTAATCTCTCTCTCTCTCTCTAATCTCTCTCTCTCTCTAATCTCTCTCTCTAATCTCTCTCTCTCTAATCTCTCTCTCTCTCTCTCGATCTTTTTTTAAAAAGTCAAGGTTCCTGTATGGATGCGGCTATCTAAGCAGACATCGGTAAAACTACAAACCCCCCCCGTGTTTGGCTTTGTCCGGCCCGCGCTCCACGCCCATCGGTCGTTCACGTCAATGTCGCGAGCATTCGTTTTACGTCGTGGGCCGGGCTTACCCCACACAGTTTGAGAACACACCTCATCCCACAGTTCATATTTAGGTTTGTGTGCCCGTGAACCATGTGTGAGTGTGTGATTGTAATATGTGTAAGCGTTTTATTGTGCGTGTGTGTGTGTGATTGTAGTATGTGCGAGGGCGCATGGTGTGTGTGTAAATGTAATATGTGTGAGTGTGTATCGACACCAGACAATTTGCATGACGCACGTGTCAGTGAGGGTATATAATATAAAGCCCATGGAATAAACAAATCAGATCCCCGACCATCTATTTGCATAACTTTGAATCTACACTCAATGGATACAATGAAGTATGGATACAATGACGTATGGAGGCAATGACGTATGGATACAATGACGTATGGAGGCAATAACGTATGGATACAATGACGTATGGAGGCAATGACGTATGGATACAATGACGTATGGATACAATGACGTATGGATACAATGACGTGTGGATACAATGACGTATGGAGGCAATGACGTATGGATACAATGACGTGTGGATACAATGACGTATGGATACAATGACGTATGGAGGCAATGACGTATGGATACAATGACGTATGGATACAATGACGTATGGATACAATGACGTATGGATACAATGACGTATGGATACAATGACGTATGGAGGCAACGCTCGGGGGCAACGAGCAATAGAAAACAGACCCCCCCCCCCCCACTGACAAAGCCAATGAGTGATGGGTTCCGACTGCAGCCAGACATACAAGAACATCCAAGAGCCACAGATCTTTCGGACCTGCCACACTCGGAATCGGAGCTCGAAACTTTCAGGTTCTATGTCTCGCGCACTGCCACATGACCCGATACACCCCCCCCCACCCCTCGCAGCTCCCCACCCCCCACCAGATTTCTTCAAGTGTCAACGCAAATGTAAGAGATAAGAGGTGTGTGTGTGTGTGCGTGCGTGCGGTGGGGGGGGAGAGGAAGGTCGTTCTCATCAGTTGGACCGGGCACGGGCCCTGGTATTTGTTGTCCAGTTGAGTAAATAAAAAGGAAAAAAAAGGGAGGGAGCGGAGGGAGGATGAGGTATTGATCGCGTGGCACGAGTGTGTCCAGTGACGTGATGGGGGGAGAATTCTTCCCCTCTTCCCCCTCACCCCCCCACTCCTTATCGGGTGTATGGTAGAATGGGAAGGGGGGGGAGGAGGGTTGGAAGGAGATTCCCTGGCTATCGATTAATTGATGAAAAGCTGAGTGTAAGGGGAGAGAAGATATGTAGCTGGGAAAGGGGGGTGTGGGAAGGGGTGGATCAAAGCAAAAAAATAAAATGGAGAAGATGGATTGAGTTGAGGGGAGGGGGTGGCAGGGAGAATGTCAAGTTTTTGAAATGAAGCGTGTGCCATCAAATCTTTAAGAGCGTAGCCACACACCCTATCTCTCAATTCCCCTCCCCCTCATCTGTTTCTATCGTGTCTTGAGAAATAACATTCACATTAATTATACAACTAGGAGGGAGAAAAACAAAAACACAGGAAAACAGACAACAACAGGCATCGTGAACAAAATGTATGCACTGACATAGACAAATACACAGACAGACAACTACACTGACATAGACAAATACATAGACAGACAACTACACTGACATAGACAAATACATAGACAGACAACTACACTGACATAGACAATTAATTTGGATTCACGTGGAAAGCAAGAAGAAAAATATCTAAACATTTTTCCAATTTGAAACAAACTCACGAGTTGAGCTAAAACAAGAATGAGGGAAACACTGTTGACACCACGTGACTTGCACAATTGACGTACACTCGTACAGTCATATGACAGCACAGAATGACACAGTCATTGTGAGTGCACATAAAGTCATTCAACCCATTCTGCCCACCCCCTCCCCCTTCAATGACACATGTTGCAGTGCCTAGGCGTACACATGATCAACATTATTTATTTATTTCCTGCTCGATTGTGATGCATTCCATCTTTTAGATCCAAATGATATACACTCCTATTTAGCTCTCTCCCCTCAAATGACATCTAGTTAGTCAGTATTGTATTCCAAGCTGACATGTAATCAATATTTTACCCAAACCTGACATGTAATCCATGTTTTACCCAAACCTGACATGTAATCCATGTTTTACCCCAACATGACATGTAATCCATGCTTTACCCCAACATGACATGTAATCCATGTTTTACCCCAACATGACATGTAATCCATGTTTTACCCCAACATGACATGTAATCCATGTTTTACCCCAACCTGACATGTAATCCATGTTTTACCCCAACCTGACATGTAATCCATGTTTTACCCCAACCTGACATGTAGTCCATGTTTTACCCCAACATGACATGTAGTCCATGTTTTACCCCAACATGACATGTAGTCCATGTTTTACCCCAACATGACATGTAGTCCATGTTTTACCCCAACCTGACATGTAGTCCATGTTTTACCCCAACCTGACATGTAGTCCATGTTTTACCCCAACCTGACATGTAGTCCATGTTTTACCCCAACATGACATGTAGTCCATGTTTTACCCCAACCTGACATGTAGTCCATGTTTTACCCCAACCTGACATGTAGTCCATGTTTTACCCCAACCTGACATGTAGTCCATGTTTTACCCCAACCTGACATATAATCCATGTTTTACCCCAACCTGACATGTAGTCCATGTTTTACCCCAAACTATCCTAGCTTTGTATCGATCTGTCTGGCCCTCTACCCTCCCTCCCCTCCCCACCCCAGCTGACGTGCTCAGTGCAACAAGATTATATCTACAGCTGCAGACCTTCATCCATTCTTTTACACCCCCCCCCCCAAAAAAAATCCTAACTAAGGGGAGTTCACCAAGATATATTCAACCTTTTTTTTTCATTCTTTACAACATGGTGGAGGACGAGATTTATCTCCCCTTTATTCAAATATTCATTGCATGGAGGACAAGGTGGTGTTCCTAGAAAGAAAAGTTTTTTTTTTATTATATACGGAAAAGACCTGCATGTAAGCGTGTGTTCACTGGCTAGTCAGGGGGGGGGGACACCTAATAAACGCACAATGTTTTGTAGGTTTGTGTGTGTATGTGTGTGTGTGTATGTGTGTGTGGGAGGGGGGCGGGGCACACACGAGACAGATGTTGTGTCTGGGGTGTTTGGTAGTAGATGTTTAGATGTTAGCAAACAGCATGTGTCTTTGTTCGTGTGCGTGTTGGTGTAATATGAACTGAGATCCGATACCATTGACAAATAGAGAGAGAGAGACAGAGAGAGACAGAGAGAGAAGCACACACAGTGTTCACGGAGGTAAATAGTCCAGTCAATAACACATGGGTGACCTGGTAACGCTTTGGGGTTGTTGTGCATGTCGCAGGTAACGGGCTCAAAATCCTACGGTCGAGCCCATTCACCTACATATGTCCGTCTACCCGCGGGCGGCGCACCCATAGCTACACTCGGGGGTCGATGTGGGGGGGTGCGGCGTGAGAGCTGTCCCATTAGTGGTTCAGGAGATTTACAATCTCATCCTTACATGGGGGAACTGTGAGGATTAAACAAACAAACAAACAAACACAAGACTTACACTCTAAAATTAATTCTCCGGACAGAAATAAACACAAATTAAAAAAAAAATAACGCTTCCGGGTCATCGGTACACAATCTGGGTTTTTTTTTTTATATCAGCAACTGGAGGAGTCGATACAGTCGGTACAAAGTTTCATCAAGAAGACAATCAACTTTCATGTAAACAAGCTGGATTGCTTTGATGATCACCAAGTTGTCATTTGTGTGTGTTAAAAAAAGAAAAATGAGGCAACCCATATAAAAAAAAAGGGGGGGGGGAAGTAATAATTTCACGTGTGTGTGAGACACTGGCAACTTAAGGGGAGGTAACAATTTCACGAATATGAACAACAACGCCACATATGCTTTCAGACTATTTGAACGTTTGTTTGGCACGCAGTCCCCCCCCCCCCCCGTCTATCTCTCACACACACACATCAACGGACTCAATGGGAGTTACCATTAATCGGTTATTCGGTATGAGGCCACACCAGGGCTTGTCATTTCAAGGGACGGGTGGAGGAGCAGTCAATGTGAACTTGTACGCATACAAAAAAAAAGGCCAGGTGTGTGTGTGTGTGTCTTCGTATCAAACGTTCATCTTCACCAGTCCAGGTAACAGTGAGATATATAAAGAGACTGACAATGGACTGCACGGCTTGACGTACAGACTCGTACAGTTATCACGTCACTCGTTGATATAATGTCGCCGTGCTGGTTTATTTTATTTGGAGATGTTAAGTGCTTGCATTCAGAGCTGTTTGTCTGTGCACATTTTTGGGGTCCTAGACAAAATTATATTGGGGGTGGGGGGCCCTAGGAAATATACATTTAGGGGCTCTAGGCAAATGTGCACTATGGGGTCCTAGGAAATATACATTTAGGGGCTCTAGGCAAATGTGCACTATGGGGTCCTAGGAAATATACATTTAGGGGCTCTAGGCAAATGTGCACTATGGGGCCCTAGGAAATATACATTTAGGGGCTCTAGGAAAATGTGCACTAGGGGGCCCTAGGAAATATACATGTAGGGGCTCTAGGCACTCCCTTTAACCCGACGGACAGGGCCGGCCTTAGGCGATTGCTTCGAACTGGGCCCCGCACCTTGTGTTTACCATATCACTATTAGTCATGGCTCTTGTCACAAGCTAGAAGATGGGCATCGCAAGCATCCGTTAAATTGGGGCACCTCAAGCATCCATTAAATTGGGCCCCGCAATTCGTAAGGCCGGCCCTGCAGACGCAGGCTCTATGCAGCCACCTAGATTTTCTGTCCATTAGAGAGGCTAAGCCTATTATATTAGTGATTATCATGTGTGCCAGTGACTAATTAGAGAGAACAAAAAATAAAACTGAGAAACTACAGTTTCAACTTTTCGAGAAGCTTTTCTGGTATATTCGGTTGTGGCCAGACGTGCGATGATAGCGTCACCCGTTTCAATTAAACATACACAAAACACATGCAAACCGTGTGCTGCAATCCACCGCATAATTTTACATTCAGAGGTATACAAATGCACACACACACACAAAAAGGGGGTCAAATCAGGGGGAGTGCACCAGCAAATACGCGCAGACAAACAACGGGAGTGATTGCCCTTACAAGATCCGTGTCGATTGTTGACTGAAAAAGCCTGTCGAGGGAAAGAAAGGGAGGGGGAAACTTTCACAAGAGGACAGGTAATTGTGTTTGTAAGTCTTGACTGCCTGAATCTACCCTCCTCCACCAAACTACAAACAAGAGGTTCAACAAACATTAACAAAAAAAAAATATAACAGGCCACCAGCCAGCTCAATCCATAACATGGAATTAAAATATCCAGGATAGATATTTAAATAAGATTACTTCCTCAGCTCTCCCAAACTCCCACCTGGTGGCACGATTCACCCCCCCCCCACCCGTCCCCTTTACACGGAGTCTACGATTCAACATTTGTGTCTGCGTGTGTGTGTGTGTGTGTACACTTAATTACACATATATGAATACAAGGGGCAGGTCACTCTCGTGTAGAGTCACGTCACAGCAGGGGTTCTCACTCAGGACATTACACAACTGTTACCACCCTCCATGCCCCCTCTCTCTATCGACTTGACCTTATTTAACCCCAGTCAATTAGGACATCTCATTTAGGGCTCAATAGGAAAACAAACAATGCGAACGTTTTGCCTTCATTTTATATAAATAAATATTAAAAATAGAACATCATTCCAATACATTGACTGGCATGCGGTCCCCCCCCCCCCCAAACTATTCAAGTCCTCCCTGTACGACTGAAATGACCATCTATTTGATGATACATCATCCTAATGGGATGGCTTTCGTAGTATCTTTTATTTATTTTATTATAAATCCGCCACAGGCGACAGTGTGGAGTCAGCTATGAAGGCACCACGGGAGACAGGTAGATGAATGGATTCGCTGGGATTTCACCTGGTAACCTACAACATCCGGTTCGGGCTCACCGCCACTGAGCCATCTATTTCAATAACGTAGCCCCTTTTGCGCCCAATGCGGTTTTTAAACATCTAATTGGTGTTGAGCGCTGACTTGGCTAAAGGCGACCATCCGTTTCAAGATGGCCGACGTAGACACCAAACTGTCGTTATCCGAAGCGCTGTTCGTCGCAAGCGTAACAGTGGGAATAGATTACTAAAAAACATTTGCTCTGTGTGTACAAATTCAAGTTCTGAGTATGGGCTACACGTGTTCTGTGTGTAGGCTACATATGTTCTGTGTGATGGCTACCTGTGTTCTGTGTGTAGGCTACATATGTTCTTTGTGATGGCTACCTGTGTTCTGTGTGTAGGCTACATATGTTCTGTGTGATGGCTACCTGTGTTCTGTGTGTAGGCTACATATGTTCTGTGTGATGGCTACCTGTGTTCTGTGTGTAGGCTATATATGTTCTGTGTGATGGCTACCTGTGTTCTGAGTGTAGGCTACATATGTTCTGTGTGATGGCTACCTGTGTTCTGTGTGTAGGCTACATATGTTCTGTGTGATGGCTACCTGTGTTCTGTGTGATGGCTACCTGTGTTCTGTGTGTAGGCTGCACGTGTTCTCTGTGTAGGCTACATCTGTGTGTAGGCTACATATGTTCTGGGTGTAGGCTACATATGTTCTGGGTGTAGGCTACATGTGTTCTGGGTGTAGGCTACATGTCTTCTGGGTGTATGCTACATGTCTTCTGGGTGTAGGATACATGTGTTCTGAACGATCACAACCAATAGATTATGTATGCGTACTGAACTGAACAGAAAAACCCCTTCAAGATTTTTAAACACCCCCCCCCCTTAAACCGTTAACGGGACTAAAAGGTCAAACGCAAGTCTGGGGAAGTGGGCGTCCAATGGGGTTACGCACAGGGGCAGCTACCCCCCCCATTCCCCAAAACGTCTTCATGTCCCCTAGCCCCAGTTTGATAACTACTATTGTCAGGCTTATTTGTTCTACTTAGTAAAATGTATTACCTCCCCCCCCCCCTGCTATTGCCTGGCCCCTGCAGTAGAATTTTCACGCTACGGGGCTGACTATTGTATAGAGATAATTACAAAAACAACTGGTAACAAGAAGTGTCACTAAACACCCCCCCCCCACCCCAGCGTTCATTTTGTGTCACCCCTCTCCCCGCGTCCCATTTAACCAATGCAATTATAAGGGGCGATAATTCAATTAGCTCAAACACGTCATGTGAAATTGACTGGATCTCCCCCCTCCCCACCCCCCCCCCCCCAGTTAAAACCATAACAACAAGTAATCCAGTTACACTAATTGCTTTTTTTTTTTTAAAAAAAAAGGCCTTCAATGTTATTTGTTTTCCCGTGAAGGTGAATCGAGGCGCGTAAACATACCGCAATACATCATTGATTCAATTCACTCAAGTACAAATGAACTGCAGCCAATTGAGTGACATCCGCGCGGTCTCGATTGGAACAGAAAATGGCGGACGGTCCCCCCCCCACTTAAATTTAAAAAAAATAATTAATAAAAACTAATTTAACACTTCCTCCACCGCTGGCGTTACATTTTTTTTATATTTTAAAAAGTTCTTAAAGCACAAAATTCTCTTCTAACTAAGACATGGAATTCAAATGAAGTATACACAAGCTTGTGTGGCCCACGGAGGGCAGGATTCAACTGGACTCTACTGACGCTGCAGTATGTAGCACATTAATGTCACAGGCCCGGATGAAAAAGGACCAGACATGCCCGCCCCTCCTCCTCCCCTCACACAAAAAGGGCCCTTTTTTTGTAAAGGGCGACAGCATTTAGGGGGTTACTATTGTCTTAATCCTGGCCCTGTACAACACCAGAGGTTTATTGGAGGTTTTTTTTTTGGGGGGGGGGCCCTAGGCAGAGGCGTCAATATATTTTAGGGCATTAGGCTAGTAGGACAAGTGATACCATCAAATTTGACAGGAATTTGTACTGGTGTGTGTGTGTGTGGGGGTGCCCTTTCTAAGACAGGGGAGCCCTGTGCTGTGGCGGATGTCCAAGAACAGCTCAGCCCCTAAGGCCTAAAAACAGCAAGTGACAGCAATAGTTGACAAAAAATAAATAAACCATTGCTAAATATTGCTTCCCCCCCCAACCCTAGTCTGTAGGAAAAGGTTTTGGGGGAGGGGGAAGTGTGGGGGGTGGGGGAGACCCAGGGGAGGGAAGGGTGTGTGTGTGGGGGAGGGAGGGTCATAGTAGAGGGAGTTAAGTGGGTAAATATAAAACAAAACAGGAAAATATTAGAAGTACATTTGTCTGAACAACCACATTACTCATACCAAATTGATGGAACCACATTAAACTTAAATTTATATTAATAGGATGTGTACAATCCAGTGTACATGTAGACTCACACACACAAACTCTCATACACAGAACCAACCAGTACACACACACATACACACACACAAAAAGTATGGACTTACTGTGGTGGGCCTGGTCACCATTGATCACTACTTTGTGTCCAGCGTTTCCTTTCCTGTGATTGGTCAAGTAGTCATTCAAATCTTCATTGTCTGATACATCGTCCTCATCATCATCACTGCCGTGAGACAATAGAAGTGGTATAATATTTATAAAAAAAAAACGTTATCAACAACAAAACAAGTGAGTTAACATAAAGTCACCAAATGCTAAGACAGAGTGTTATGAATGTTATCAGATAATGTTTTCAGGTCATCCAGGGCCGACATAAAGGGATGGGGGGAGAGGGTGTGGGGTGCAACCCGAACACATCAGATGCCCTTACCCCTAGGTGGCCCCATTGCGTACAGTTATCTTCTGTAGAACTGGGCGGTGTGTGATCTGATGGGCCCCAGTTGGTGAAGATAATCTGCAGGCGATGTCATAAACATGGGGTGGGGGGGGGGAGAGGGTAGACACCTAAAGCAGTAGCTCTCAAAAGGTGTGGGTTGATAACATCTAAAGCAGTAGCTCTCAAAAGGTGTGGGTTGATAACATCTAAAGCAGTAGCTCTCAAAAGGTGTGGGTTGATAACATCTAGAGCAGTAGCTCTCAAAAGGTGTGGGTTGATAACATCTAGAGCAGTAGCTCTCAAAAGGTGTGGGTTGATAACATCTAGAGCAGTAGCTCTCAAAAGGTGTGGGTTGATAACATCTAGAGCAGTAGCTCTCAAAAGGTGTGGGTTGATAACATCTAGAGCAGTAGCTCTCAAAAGGTGTGGGTTGATAACATCTAGAGCAGTAGCTCTCAAAGGTGTGGGTTGATTACATCTAGAGCAGTAGCTCTCAAAAGGTGTGGGTTGATAACATCTAGAGCAGTAGCTCTCAAAAGGTGTGGGTTGATAACATCTAGAGCAGTAGCTCTCAAAAGGTGTGGGTTGAGAACATCTAGAGCAGTAGCTCTCAAAAGGTGTGGGTTGATAACATCTAGAGCAGTAGCTCTCAAAAGGTGTGGGTTGATAACATCTAGAGCAGTAGCTCTCAAAAGGTGTGGGTTGATAACATCTAGAGCAGTAGCTCTCAAAAGGTGTGGGTTGATAACATCTAGAGCAGTAGCTCTCAAAAGGTGTGGGTTGATAACATCTAGAGCAGTAGCTCTCAAAAGGTGTGGGTTGATAACATCTAGAGCAGTAGCTCTCAAAAGGTGTGGGTTGATAACATCTAGAGCAGTAGCTCTCAAAAGGTGTGGGTTGATAACATCTAAAGCAGTAGCTCCCAAAAGGTGTGGGTTGATAACATCTAGAGCAGTAGCTCTCAAAAGGTGTGGGTTAATAACATCTAGAGCAGTAGCTCTCAAAAGGTGTGGGTTAATAACATCTAGAGCAGTAGCTCTCAAAAGGTGTGGGTTAATAACATCTAGAGCAGTAGCTCTCAAAAGGTGTGGGTTAATAACATCTAGAGCAGTAGCTCTCAAAAGGTGTGGGTTAATAACATCTAGAGCAGTAGCTCTCAAAAGGTGTGGGTTAATAACACCTAGAGCAGTAGCTCTGAAAAGGTGTGGGTTGATCACACCAAGAGCAGTAGCCCTCAAAAGGTGTGGGTTGATCACATCAAGAGCAGTAGCCCTCAAAAGGTGTGGGTTGATCACACCAAGAGCAGTAGCCCTCAAAAGGTGTGGGCCAAAACTTTTCAATAACTACTTAATATTAAAATAGTTATAATTTAGCCTAGGTTTTCTTCCTTCAACCTTTTTTTTTAAACAGGTGGATGGATAGCCGAACACAAACAAAACATGGTTTTTAATAACACAAACATGGTTTTTATAACACAAACATGGTTTTTATAACACAAACATGGTTTTTATAACACAAACATGGTTTTTATAACACAAACATGGTTTTTATAAGTCGCTTGGGAATAAACACAATTTTGAGAGCCACTGATCTGGACGCAGATCAAAGTCAAGCAAGACGTTCTTTAAAAATGGCTTTGTAAAAAGATTGTAACCAACAACAACAACCACAACAACAACCACCACAACAATAACAAAAACAACCACCACAACAACCACAACCACAAGTACCTGTCAGACATGAGGGCGTCACTGTCGCTGTCTAGGTCCTCCTCCAGTGCAGCCTGCAGGTCTGTGATCCTCTTAAGGGCCAGCTTCAGGTCAGACTGGTGCTGCTCATGCTCAGACTCCAGCTCTTCCACACGGCTCTCCTGGAACAAGAAGACGAGCAGACCATGCCAAATGTGTGCAGTGAAGTAGACTACACGTCAAGTTAAACACAATAGATCACGCAGATCAAAATCACGGAGATAGTAATCATAGTATGTGCACGCCAAAACAAACAGTTGCCCTTCGTACGCCAAAACAAAATTTCCCATTCGTACGCAAAAACAAACAGTTACCATTCGTACACCAAAACAAACAGGTTGCCATTCGAACGCCAAAACCAACAAGTTTCCCATTCGTACGCCAAAACAAACAATAGCCTTTCGTACGCCAAAACAAACAGTTGCCATTCGTACACCAAAACAAACAGCAGCAATTCGTACACCAAAACGCACATAAAAAACATCAACAGTTGCGATGTGCACACTGAAACGCGTGCAATATTTGAGCAGCAATGTGCACATGTGACATTTGTACAACAAGGAGAAACAGGGACGTATGCAGTTTGATGAAAATACCCACCTCCCCCCAACCGAATTTTTCTATGTTACACACATCAACCCCTTCCAAGCCATGTATATATCTGTATCTATGTTACTGTACATGTACACATAAACGTTTCATTACCAAGTTCATAGGGTGGGCGACGACAATGGTGATGTGACCTTTTCCACACCAGTTGTGACTCAACTGACACACGCGGTCATGTCACATGTCACCGGGAATGACACACACGGCGCACCACATTACGACCACACAAAAAAAAGTGACACCTGGCCATTTTCCATACTTTTTCACGACTGAATAATTTACGAGATGACGGACAAAGGACTGACATTTGAAGCTGATGACGTGATGTCCACACCCAAATGTCCACCCCCGTACCCCCCACCCATTTTTTCCGAAACCACTGGTACAACTATGAATGTCATATTTTATTTATCAGATGTGATGTCCGACCCCACCAGTCCACTTTGTACCCCTAAAATCCACGCCCCCTATAACTATTCCTCCCTCACCCACCACCACTTCTTAATTCACCACCCCACTTCCTTGACTAAAATTGCTCCTAAGAGCTCCCCACCCATTCAGTGCACTCATATATTGATATTACCAACTTATTATCAGTGCACTCATATATTGATATTACCAACTTATTATCAGTGCACTCATATATTGATATTACCAACTTATTATCAGTGCACTCATATATTGATATTACCAACTTATTATCAGTGCACTCATATATTGATATTACCAACTTATTATCAGTGCACTCATATATTGATATTACCAACTTATTATCAGTGCACTCATATATTGATATTACCAACTTATTATCAGTGCACTCATATATTGATATTACCAACTTATTATCAGTGCACTCATATATTGATATTACCAACTTATTATCAGTGCACTCATATATTGATATTACCAACTTATTATCAGTGCACTCATATATTGATATTACCAACTTATTATCAGTGCACTCATATATTGATATTACCAACTTATTATCAGTGCACTCATATATTGATATTACCAACTTATTATCAGTGCACTCATATATTGATATTACCAACTTATTATTATTATGCCTGAGTGAGTGTCATTAAAAGAGTGGGTGGGGAAAGAATGTCTCATTAATAATTAACAATCTGGGTACAGCGGGATTTACCGAATATATATATATATATATATATATATATATATATATATATATATATATATATATATATAAAGTTCCCTTAACCCTAACGGGCCATCGGGGCAGATGAAGTGTAGAATTCATCTGTTTCTATAACCTCGGCATATGAAAAGGTTGTGTGGTTAGCACAACGCCCAGCCGCCTTTACTTCTCCAACTTAAAGTCAGGTACCCATTTAAAGCTGGGTGGACTTGTGGGACGACTTTGAAACACATTATATTTATATAATGTGACACTTTTTCTCACTTTAAACAACCTATCATGAAACACATTCATCCAAGACCATCACTAGAAATACCATGGAAATCTAGATATAACATCAGGAAGGACAACCAATATTTTAAAAAATACGTTTTAGGCAGACACACAATCAAGTGTTTAGCGTTAGTCTTCATGTTTAATAGCAGTTTTGTATATTTGGTACTTATGTTTTTATGAAATAAACACAAACGCAATTAAAGTTTGAAAACTTTTAATAACTTTAATTTAAAATCTTTATTTTGTCAATTTAATTATTTTTCGTTTTTTTCATTGGTTTTTCATGAACGGTCTCATTCAGTTGCTTAACATAATTTTTAGACAAACAATTAAAAAATTTAACATAAATAAGTTCTTTTAAATTATGATTGAAAAAAAAAAATAATTTCTTCAATCAGCAATGACTCATCAATTGTTACTCTATCAACAATTTAAACAATTTTTTTATATTTGTTTGTCCTAGAAATAGTTTCAGACTACTTGCTGATCTTTTCAATGAATTGAATACTTTCCAATTTAGTAGGCAAGTAGAGAAGGTGTACTCAGATGGCTTCAATAGCCCTCCTCTGTTGACATTGTTAAAAAAAACATCCAGCTTTTTCAATCTTAATTCGTCAATGTCTTTAAAATTTGTATCCACTAATATTTCTCTAAAGCTTTTATTTTAAAAATTATGTTATTATAGTATATATATGAAAATGTTTCAAAGTGATATTATTATGCAAGTATTTTATTATTTTTAAAAAGTTTAGATGAAAAAAATAAACAAAAATAAATAAATTAAACAATTCACAAACACAAAGAAGAAAAAAAAATCATTATGATTCATTTCAATAAAAGTTACTTTTTATTAAACTACATTCAATTCTCTGTGTGTAGGATATTTTTGAAGACATTATATTCAGAAAAAAAATAAATAAATTAAACAATCCACAAACACAAAGAAGAAAAAAATCCTTGCGTCAGCCTATACCGTACACAGCTAGAATGAAATTTTGTTTGGTTGTCTATCCTGGTATCTAGATATCCATGGAAATACACACACACACACACGGCACAAAACATATCAAACAACGAGCATAACGCTTATGTTTATTTTTAGTTCCTCCTCCTCCCCCCCCCTCTCTCTCTCTCTCTCGGTGTGTGTGTGTGTGCGCGGGTGTTTGGTGTTTGTCGTGGTAATTGAATAAACAATCCGCCACAGAGATAAACACGACGGGCGGGCGTCTAGGCCATCACCCGCGGGCCGTGTGTGTGTCTTGGTTACACGCCATGTCACACCACGTCTCTATATACCAGCATTAACTTTGGGTACAATGCATGCAGATTTAATTTCGTGTGTGTTCAGAGTTTCCATCGAAAAATAATTTTAACAAACCGGCTATCTAAACAAACAATAACCAACCAACATTCAACAACTAAACCTTACCAGCTATCTAAACAAACAATAACCAACCAACATTCAACAACTAAACCTTACCAGCTATATAAACAAACAATAACCAA
Organism: Bulinus truncatus; assembly: GCA_021962125.1. NCBI lineage: Eukaryota > Metazoa > Mollusca > Gastropoda > Planorbidae > Bulinus > Bulinus truncatus. The sequence continues at coordinate 4,434,010 of JAGDYQ010000003.1, forward strand.
CCAACATTCAACAACTAAACCTTACCAGCTATATAAACAAACAGCAACCAACCAACATTCAACAACTAAACCTTACCGGCTATATAAACAAACAGCAACCAACCAACATTCAACAACTAAACCTTACCGGCTATATAAACAAACAGCAACCAACTGACATTCAACAACTAAACCTTACCGGCTATATAAACAAACAGCAACCAACCGACATTCAACAACTAAACCTTACCGGCTAAATAAACAAACAATAACCAACCACCAAAAAAAAATGAACCACAGGAAACATGCACAATGAAAACAACATAGTCACTACTATGTCCACCTGTCCACATGCTCTGAGAATAACCAGTTAAACACCTTCTGAGTTTAACAAAAATCATATGCAAGCATGTGCAGTTACACCACCTTGTTTGTTGGTAATACCTGTAGAAACTGCCAGCAGGGGTGTACCAAAGGAAAGGAAGGGGAGGGCTCATTGTTTACAAAATTGGAGACCCCCATCTCTTCCTAGTTTGGCTATTTACTATGAGCATCTTGCAGGTCTCAATTTATTACCCCCCCCTCCCATAGATCAAGTTGATAGGCAGCAAGTCATAGTTCATTGAATGGATGATGGGGGGAGGGGGTATTGTGGGAGGAGGGGGGGTCAACCACAAGTAAAACTCTGAGCTCACCCCCCCCACCCACAATCTAATTCTTCTTCTTGGCTCAAATGTGTTTTATTGTTTATCTGTTTGATTGTATGACAGCCAGGAGTTGGGAGTCAGCCCAGGATATATTATAAAAAAAAAAACAAACAAACAAACATGACAGACAGTGTACAAGTCATGCATGCCATAGCATGATGGCACCCAATGAGTTTTTTTTTTATTAAGTTCATTATATAGATATGAACTGTAGTCACAAAGTAGCTGGGCCCCTGTGGTCCTAAAAAAAAAATGACCAGTGAAATATTTGACAAGAAAACACCAATTATTTATACATTTAATTATATCTTGGTCAAATAACTTAATATATAACTTAACTCATTCATATATATATAAGAGCTGACCTAATTACTAATTGTGAGAGATTTCAACTAAAACCCCAACGAACCTAATAAACAATTTAAAATAAACAGGTGACCACTTATGACGACTACCTAAAGTATTTCGAATCCTAAATCTTCCTTTCTTTAATCTGTTCCACACTTAACAGAATAATATTTCTATTTAAATTTATTTAATTCATCCAGATCAAATGGAAACATTCGGAAATTAAATTTAATTAAACTAATTTGTAAAAAAAAAACAACAACAACACACACACACAAACAAACAAACAAACAAGGTTTCCGTCCATCTTTATAAAAAGATGGTGAAGATAATACAAAATATTTAAAGCCAACTAAACTCTGGTCTTATTGTAAAATAAACAAAGATTTTAAAAAATAAAATAAAATGGAAAGTCACATTCTCAAAACTTAACCATTAAAATTCTAATTATTTTTTTTTCCCCATCACATGTTAACAAATTACTTGATAAAAAAAACAAACTCCCATCAATTTTCCTTTTTTTTTCCTCTTCTCTCATTTAATTTCAAATAATTCTGACAAGCAAGAAGGATATGAAAAAAAAACCCAACCATTAAAAAAAAACAACCCAAGTAATGAGAAAAAATTTTTTTTCCCTCTGCACTGGCCTATGTTTCTATCAAGTATAAAACCATAAGCATCAATCTCATTTCTTATTTTATTTTTATCTTAATGTAATACATTAAAACCCTTGGCTTGACTCCAAATAAGCTGCGAATTAAATTATTTACTGTTGTGTAAAATGTAATCTTATAGAGTTGGAGGGAAATAACAAGTTAAAAAAAATGTTTTCTTGTTTGTTTGTTTTGTCAGTTGAGTCTACTGATCCTGGCCAACATTTCAAACCAAAGGAAAAAAAAAAATCTGTAATTAAGTGACTTTTTTTTTTAGCTCATTTGAATACAAGAAGGATTTTTTTTTGTTGACTTGATTTGAACAATAGTGAAATAACAATAGGCACAGATACAATCAATAGTGAAATGGCTTGTTTTATGTGTATAAATCAACAATAGGCATAGATACAGTCAATAGTGAAATGGCTTGTTTTATGTGTATAAATCAACAATAGGCATAGATACATTCAATAGTGAAATGGCTTGTTTTATGTGTATAAATCAACAATAGGCATAGATACAGTCAATAGTGAAATGGCTTGTTTTATATGTATAAATCAACAATAGGCATAGATACATTCAATAATGAAATGGCTTGTTTTTTAATGGTAAAAATCAATGATATCCGTCGACCCCTTTATATAAATATACGGCCCGTTATATTGGTATAAATCAACCATAGTCATTAGCCATTTAATTTCTGGCCTGTTATATCTGTAAAAAAATTTTTGTTTGGCACTCACCATTTCCTTCTTCTTCTGCGATGCTTCCAGTTCACGTTTCTGCACGTCAGCAAACTCCTCCCTCAAATCTCTCAACTGTTTCTGGACCCTCTTGTTGGCCTCGTCAGCTGACAGTTTGGCCAGGTTCAGATCTTCTTTCTCTGTGGTCAGCCTCTCAATCTGCTCCTTGAATCGGCTCACTTGGTTCTGTCACAAACGGATACACCAAAAACACATCAGAATTCTTTTATTATTGGCTAACAATACTGTGCACATAAACATAAAGGGCAACATATTTACTGATAATGTACATATAATTTTCATTTAAAAGAAGCATTGTTTAAGCATTCAATAATACAATTTTGTACTCAACTGGCTCAGTATAGCTGGCAATAATGTAATGTACAAGATATAAAGATTAACAAGAAAGTCAACTAAATTAATGTGATCTCCGGGGAAAGTATGACAAAGAAAAAAAAATGAAAACCTTCATCACAAATAAAGTTTGGCTGAATAACTCAAAACTCAATTTTGAAATTCAGACCCCCCCATGAAAATGTAGCCTCACCAATCTAAGTGAAAAATTAGAAAAACACGAAAGAAAAATATGAAAAGGGGAGGGAATGAATCTGTTAAAACAACAGAAGTATGAATGAGTTGAATGGACACTCTGGACTTTATCTCCCATTTCTCTTTGAAAACCAAAACCCTTTCTGAGACAGTTTTTGTTTTGACTTTTTAATCCACTGACCACAATCAAAAATTGGAATGGCCATTGAGACTATTTCATGAAAACTGGCGAGGTTAAGATTCCAGCCAGCAAGTTACAACCTGGCTGTCACACTCACTCCCTGCCAACTGCCGCCGAGCCCCCCCCCTGCTCTCCAACTCACCTCTAGTCTTTGTCTCGTGGTCACTTCCAGCTCCAGGCGGCTCTCCACATCCCTGACCTTGGTCTCCAGCCGCTCCACTTTGTGCTTGTCCACCATGGTCTCATCGTAGGACTGGACACGGGACTGGAGGTCGGACACCTGTGCAAAGAGAAACAAAACAAAAAAAGCTTCAATGCTTTGACAATGGCCATAATCAAAATGACTGGCCATGATCAAAATGACTGGCCATGACAGCAGGGAGAAACTGATGAATTCTATACAGAGAAATGTCATGACATTCATTTCAAAACATATCCCGTTACCTCAAGCCTATTTATCCACCGCAGTGTTTTGAAATGCAGTGACACACAAAAAAAAACATTTTGACCTAACGATATGTCGTTGTGGAAGAAAAAAAAAAAGGACACAGACATCACTCTGACATTATTCATGCAAATGAAATGTTATCAATTCCCTATAGGGCTGGTATTAATGAAAGTACTGAACCAAACTGACATTGAAGAGATATTTGTGAACATTTATGCAAACAAAACCAAAAAAAAACGCCAACCCAGCAACAAGTCTAAACGAATTGAAGTTTTTTCTTGTTTTCGACATTTAGTTCAATGAAACCTGGTTCCATAACATCTCACGATGCTGGCTTCATTTATGATTAACTTATCGATTAAAACCTTTTTTTTTTATTACAATTTGCTTCACAGCTTAAATTTGTCATAGCAGATTTTTGGGTGTAATCTGAATTAATTTTTGTTTGCCGAAATAATCAAGAAAAGTAAGGACAGCTCTGATTCTCATTGTTAGAAATGTAAAAAAATATATATAAATAAAAGCGGTGTGGGTTCTGCGTTAAATCAAAAGTAAAAAAATAATACAACAGTATACCAGTTTCAATACAATCATGAAAAAATCGGATCTGCCCAAAATAAAAAATAACCTAGCCTACGATCAAGCCTAAGGGATATAGCTCTATGCAAAGGTTTTGCAGGGTACAGCTAGTAATTAAGTAAAAACCATTTTACTGTGAATGAGGCAGAAAAATACTCCCAGACCCAATTTGGACCAATTTATAAAAAATTGCCTCAACCTTTTTAAGGTCATCTCATTAAAAGCCCTGAGAACCTACAGGGACAAACCAATATTAAAATGTTACATTCCGAATGTATCCTAATATGTAAAAAATATATAAATTTGGCCTGAGAACATACAAGAGCCCATTAAAATCTATTTATGAAATTTTTAATTGGAATGTACCCTAATAACAGTAAATTATACATCTGATGGCAGTAAATTATACATTTAATGCACTAAATTATACATTTGATGGCAGCATCAGAAACTAAAAAAAATTAAGGACTATGCACAACGAACACTGCAACCTAAAAATAGTGTCAATTTATTAACAATTGAAAAAAATAAAAGTAGACAATAAACTGATGCTTTTTAAAAAAAAATTACAGACAGTTTGGGTGGTGGAAGGGGGTGGGGACGGCAAGACACTTGACAGAGCTAGTATTATATAAGTGGTTCTGGAGTTTAATAAACTCAGGAGACACAAAGACAGTGACTACCTAGAGAGAAAGGAGTATAAACAAAACAACAAAGGGAAAGAACTTAGAAAGCAAGTACAGGGACAAAAACAACAACAACATAGCTTATTAGTTAAGAAATGTTTGGACTTAAAATGATTTATTACTATTGCTTTGCCCCCAAGGTTTTAACGTGAACCTGAAATTAGTTTGGGGAAGTAAAGGCGGACAGGCGTAGTGCAAACCACACAATCCCTTCATATGCTGGGGCTACAGAAACAGTACAAATTCTACGCTTCTTCCGCCCTGATGGGCTATTAGACTAAGGGAACTGTCCCCCCCCCCCCCCGGTTAAGGATGTTTTGCTCACAGTTGTTGATGATAAAGACTAGGAAGTGATGGGACCAACCTCTTGTTTAAATTTATCTCTCTCTGAGATGAGTTCCTCTATCTGTGACATCTGGTCTGTCAACGTGATCTGGTCGACAGATTGCTGAAAAAAAAAAAAAAAAAATAAAATAATGATGTAGATTAACGACAGGACATCAGGTTGTTTTATTTTCTTCTTAAACTAACTATTGATGCTGTACTGTGAAAGGGGGAGTATGTGAGCAGACAACTACTGCCTAACGCTAAGCCCAACACCAAAATGTTTTACACACCACATGAAAGACCATGAGTGTTGGGACAATCTAAGAAATAATGAAGGAACCAGCCTAAACATCTAATTCAGGGATGGCATTTACACGGCACCTGTGCCAAACTCGGCATGCTTGAAAATTTTCCAGGCACGCCTAAAAAAATTGAAAAAAAAAAAAAAATCATTTTATAAACACCACACATAGAAACACAAGATACTGGCACACTCGCTGACTCTCATTGGCACTGTAACATAAATCCTATTTGCCATCCCTGATATAAATGAACCACATTTTGGACAGCCAAGACTCCATTTAGGGGCTATAATGATTTATGAATATTTAGGCCCCTCTTTAGACAAGTGCTTTTAATGTGGCAGTCCTGAACTAGTTAACACCACCTGGACAGTGGGGACTGTTGAGAATTTTGTAAACATTTGAATACCAACAGATTGAACTTAACATTTTTATTAGGTTTTAGCATACTAAATGTCCAGACAGGAAGGCCACTGGCTGCCTCCTTGTAAGACAACCTCCTCCCACGAATGGCTCTAAAGACAAATTCCATGTACACTGGCTGTTTCTAAGGACAACCTCCATGTACACTGGCTGTTTCTAAGGACAACCTCCATGTACACTGGCTGTTTCTAAGGACAACTTCCATGTACACTGGCTGTTTCTAAGGACAACTTCCATGTACACTGGCTGTTTCTAAGGACAACTTCCATGTACACTGGCTGTTTCTATGACAAATCCCATGTACACTGGCTGTTTCTAAGGACAACCTCCATGTACACTGGCTAAGCTTTAAGGACAACTTCCATGTACACTGGCTGTTTCTAAGGACAACTTCCATGTACACTGGCTGTTTCTATGACAAATTCCATGTACACTGGCTGTTTCTAAGGACAAATTCCATGTACACTGGCTGTTTCTAAAGACAAATTCCATGTACACTGGCTGTTTCTAAGGACAACTTCCATGTACACTGGCTGTTTCTAAGGACAAATTCCATGTACACTGGCTGTTTCTAAGGACAACTTCCATGTACACTGGCTGTTTCTAAGGACAACTTCCATGTACACTGGCTGTTTCTAAGGACAAATTCCATGTACACTGGCTGTTTCTAAGGACAACCTCCATGTACACTGGCTGTTTCTAAGGACAACTTCCATGTACACTGGCTGTTTCTAAGGACAACTTCCATGTACACTGGCTGTTTCTAAGGACAAATTCCATGTACACTGGCTGTTTCTAAGGACAAATTCCATGTACACTGGCTGTTTTCAAATATATTTTTTTTACACAATGACACCATCTAATAAAAGCAAAGCCTCCCCCCTTCAGCTCCAAAATGTTTATAAAAAGATTCCTCTGGCAATCCTTTTGATATTTAAAAAAAAAGCAATATTTTTAAAAAAAGTTTTAGATTGTAAATAAGAATAAAAATTGAACGAGTGGATAAGCTCATAGAAAACCTCACGTATCACATGAGACACATCAGTCTGTCGGTACACCTTTCTGACTAGTGACTAACAATACGATCTGCCTCACAATCTGCCCACGGGTACAGTACCTGCTGCACTGCTGCCTTGTACTTTTTCATGACATCGTTCATGTCCTCCTCCATCTCTTCCAGTCTTGTCTGGAGGTCTGTCTTCTCTCGCATCAACGACATACTTTTAGCTTCAGCCTGGAGCAAGACAATAAATTTTATCATTAAGTAATCCAACAAACATCACCAGGTGGCCAGCAAAAATATCATCTAGAAAAAACATTATCAAGGGCCCAATAGCAAACACCAATAAGGGCCCAATATCAAACATAAATAAGGACCCAATATCAAACATCAATAAGGGCCCAATATCAAACATCAATAAGGGCCCAATATCAAACACCAATAAGGGCCCAATAGCAAACATCAATAAGGGCCCAATAGCAAACACCAATAAGGGCCCAATAGCAAACATTAATAAGGGCCCAATAGCAAACACCAATAAGTGCCCAATAGCAAACACCAATAAGGGCCCAATAGCAAACACCAATAAGGGCCCAATAGCAAACACCAATAAGGGCCCAATAGCAAACACCAATAAGGGCCCAATAGCAAGCACCAATAAGGGCCCAATAGCAAACACCAATAAGGGCCCAACAGCAAACACCAATAAGGGCCCAATAGCAAACACCAATAAGGGCCCAATAGCAAGCACCAATAAGGGCCCAATAGCAAGCACCAATAAGGGCCCAATAGCAAACACCAATAAGGGCTCAACAGCAAACACCAATAAGGGCCCAACAGCAAACACCAATAAGGGCCAAATAGCAAACACCAATAAGGGCTCAATATCAAACATCAATAAGGGCCCAATATCAAACATCATCAAGGGCCCAATATCAAACATCAGTAAGTCACCTCCTGCTTGGCCCGAGTCAGGTCATCAATCTGCTGTTGCAGCTCCTGCATCTCAAGCTCCATCCTCTTCTTGGCCTTGACCGCGGCAGCAGAGGCAAACTCTGAGTCCTCCAGCTGGTTGCGCAGGGATGCCATCTGGGCCCTGACCGCCTCAATGTCTTTCTGCTTGAGCAGCGCTGCCCCAGCATCATTCAGCAGGGCTTTGGTCTTTCTCAGGTTACGCCTCAGGCGATTCTCAGCATCTGTGCAAGTTCCATTCAAAGAAGTGTCATTGTTAATGCGAATCAATCAGGTACTATTATACACAAAAATGGTTTTTTTTTTGTAATTTATTTCTTAATAGATTCAATTACTCACAACTGTACTAAATTTACAAATTTGAACTGTTAAAATTTGTTGTAAATATTTTTTGAAGCACTAAGAAAAATTAAACATTTTATTTAAAAAAAAAATCATAATCCATTCTGGATTTAATTTGTTTTAACCTTTGCTTTATTAAAAAAAAATTAATGATTATAATTGATGATTATATGTTAAGCTGTAAAAAACTCAAATATTTTAACAGAAAGTTTATAAAGTATTCTAAGAACAAAATTGAAATGGTCTATTTAAGATTTACAGCGCAAGACATGTAACTGTTCAACCTTTATCTCTCTGGGGCCCTCTGGCACCAGCCGCCTGGAGCTGCTTCTCCAGTTGGGCCTTCTCATCCAGAATCCTTTTCTTCAGCTCGTACTCTTCCTCCAGCTGGCTCTCCAACTGACGCAACTGGTGAGCACAACAACAAAAAAAGTAAACAAAAATTACGATTCATTCTATGAAACCAAACAGAGGGCAGTGGAGTAAAAAAACTTATCTGAAGTAGTGGACCTAACACAATTACCAGACAACATCTAATTAGTGTAAAACTTAAGGTGACCGCCATTTTTTCCCATACACACAAGTCTATTCAACAGTTTATCTTAAAAACATCAATTGGTTGTTTCTTTTATCCTTACTAAAACACTTGAACCTAATCTTTTAACCCAGATCCCAGAAACATCTTAGCCAAAGAGTCCACCCTGTATGAATGAAACCTTTAAGTCATAAGATTCCACCAACACTGGACGAAGGGGGGGGGGGTTCATGTAACCCCCCAAAAATCCACCTACCTTCTTCTGTGTCTTGTATCTCATTTCTTCCATCTCTTCATCTTTCTCTTCCAGTTCTTTAGCATGCTGCTGCTTACTTTTCTCTACGTTCATCTCCAGTCTCAATTTAGCCTGGTCAAAGGGAGACAACAAAGAGTGTAAGCAGATCCTGTACGTATGGGGGAATGTAAAGCGGGCAAGTCTCCTCATATAATAGAAGCCCCCATCATTTCTTACAAAAAGACTGATGCCTACCCCCCACCCCATTGGTTTTGTATATAAGACAAAAAAGACCAATGCTGGCTGATGATGTCACCCTGACTAGATCTACAGGGAGAATGCTATACCTGTTCCAACTGCTGGATCTGGCCCGCCTGGTCGTCCAGTTCTTCCTCTTGTTCCTGCAGCTTGACCTCTAAGTCATGCTTGTGTCTCTTCAAGGTCACCACCTGGAAGGCCCCAAATAATAATGATTTAACAACATAATCCGTCAGTGAAAGCCAATGTTATGGGATAATAAACTGGGTGTAAACTGAGGTTATCTATTTTTTGTGTCTCCTAGCAGACAGAAGTGAGCCACAGAGACATCTTTGTGTTTCACTAAGTAAGAACCTTAACTGTACACACACACACAAGTGGGCTAACTGACCTCATTGTTATCTTTCCCTGACAGCATCAGGTCATTGGTTTCCTTCTCGAGTCTCTCACATTTGTCCAGGGCAGCCTGCAGGTCTTGTTTCATTTGCTGAAAGACAAACATTTACACATATGACACCATGACATGAGATAATGTACTTAATATTTAATGTACAAACAATTTTTGGGGTCCCGCCTCAAGATGAGGCTGGGGGGGTATTTGGATCTCCCCCATCCCCCACCCTAGGGGCGCCTCTGTGATATGCTTTAATGATCCCCTTTGATAGATCTATTCTGATTACCTGCCAGTCATAAATTGAACGTGTGGTGTAGACAGAGTCACCTACAGCCACACACACACAAATACATTCCAAGCATGGGGCATTATTAAGGTATCTTCAACCCAAACGCATTTCTTTTTTTTATTTATTATTTTATTTTTTTAAATTGATTTTTTTCTACGCAGTGAAAAAATCTGAACTGACTAATTATTGTGTTTTACATTACAATCAAAACAAAACAAAGCAGGATTGAAGACGAAGTATAATTTAAGGTCGACCTTCACTTAGTCTGTTCAAGACTCCATTGCGTCAGGTGAACTTCTGCACAGTAGGAAAATGAAAAATTAATTATTTTAAATTTGATCAAAATCGCAATAATATTGAAGCTGCAAAAGTCTGAAAGTGAGGTGGAGAGGGTCGACTAAAATATGGAACTTTTTTTATTTACCAAGATGAGAAAGGCTTCTTATTCACTCAAAAAAACAATGTTCACCAATTTAAAAAAATGTCCAAGTATTTTTTCTAAGATCAGTAAATAGTATGCAAAAAAAAACGTTACAGTTTTTCGAAGTATTATTTTGGGAGAAAAAAAAAAGCTATGTCTTCGGCTACTTTCTTGCAATTAAAACCTGACATTCCATCAAGCGAACTACTGACCTGCAATGACTGCTCTAGCGTGTACTTCTCAGATAGCAGGTGATCCCTTTCTCTTTGAAGTTTCTCTCTAGCAGACTTTTCTTCCCTGGCATCTTCGTGTGCCATACTGAGCTCTGTGTCAAATCTTAACAGAAAAATAAAGAGCATAAAAAAAACAAAAGTAGCTTTATGCCTTTTAAATACATTTACATTGAAGTTTATTTACAGTAACGGTTTTAGAATTTTTGAAAAAGAGGTGTCAGGAGATTTGGAAATCGCTGCACTTTCTGCACGTGAAGTGTAAGAAAAAAATGATCAACTATTTGATAAAACTCAGTGGTTTGATTTTCTTATCTTTAATTTTCCTAAAATAACATATATCAAAATTTGTTTCAATATGAGAGTTAATATGATTCTGTGACAGAGATACCCTTGCCATTTTGACATGACCATTTTATGAATTCCAAATCCTCGACCAAGGGAGGGAACTCACAACTCACCTCCTTTGTTTCCTCTCTAGCTCATTATTTCTGGTCATTTGTTCCTCCAGATGGAGTTTCATGTCCTGCATCTCAGTGGTCAGCCTCTGAGCTTTCTTCTTGGCCACCTGGACCTGCCGCCTTTGTTCTTCAGCCTCTGACACAGCCTCATGGAGCTGGAGATAAATTCAGAGAAATGAATCAAACTGCGAAAAAAATGTAAACTTCTTACATGTATTTAGTGGAAATAATCGAAGCATTTCATTTCTCTTTTGTCTTCGCCATTTCCTTTTTATCTCGTCATGTGCTATAAAATGGGATTATAAATGAGCTAAATTAAAAAAAATAATTCCTAATAGATCTTTCCAAAAAAAAATCAAAATTAAAAAAAAAAAAAAAAAATTTCTTAAATACTTTGTGCAGAAATTTATTTTAGGTAACCGGAATATTCAAATCCCAAATGATTCTTGAAAATTAAATTGAAAAATATAACAAATAAATTTGATACAGAACAGTTTACATTTGTAATAATTGACATCAATCAATACTTAAAAGAAAAAAAATTCATTTGAAAATTTACAAGACAAAAATTACAGGAAACAAGAATCTTATACTGTATATACTTACCAGCTGATCACTCAACATCGAACATGGCATTTTGAGCCAGACTAGCATAGCCCACATTTTTGGGTTAGGCCAAGTGTGACTTTGAAATGCTTCTTGCATATGTATTTATAAATATATGACACATATGGGGGCCTTGTGATAGCCAGACTACGCCTAACGCAACATTTCATCATCCCAGAAGGTTCGCAAGGAATAAGCGAACTTGAATTACTTTTACTATATAAAGCGTGAAGAGCTTTAGTAGCCTAACACACCAAGGGGGGTAAGGCTGGTTTAGCTAAAACACTTTAAATATATACATTTATATTTTGAAAAATAGAGTTGATGTAATAGTAAATTTGCGGCTACTGACTTTATTTAAATAAACTTATGGGTCAAACAACTATTATCTCCAAATTTAGGGAAGCTGGAATAAATCGGAATTTGACCCAACTAGACCGAAAAACAAACGCCTATGACCATTGTCCGTCTCTACTCACCCTCTTCTCAATCAGTTTCCTGGACTGCAGCTCCTGCTCCATCTCTTCCTCATGTTGCTGCTGCATTTGTTTCTTGGTGACTTGGAGCTCTCTGACCACACGCTCATACCTGCTCTTGTACACGGAGTCTTCTGTCAGTAAAAAACAAACAACAAGTTCAAACAGTATTTTGCATTTATGACCAACATACTGGACACCAAAATAAAAAAAACAAACAAAAACAGTTTCAGATCTCTTCAAAGCAACCCCCCCCCTACCCTCACTCCATCACCAACACATGGTGCTGATGGTCAATTAATCATCTGATGACGCTCACTGGGATAATTTATGTCACCAGCCACATCAGTCGGTCAGTGGTTCTCATTAGCCCGGGCCACATCAGTCGGTCAGTGGTTCTCATTAGCCCAGGCCACATCAGTCGGTCAGTGGTTCTCATTAACCCGGGCCACATCAGTCGGTCAGTGGTTCTCATTAGCCCAGGCCACATCAGTCGGCCAGTGGTTCTCACTAGCCCAGGCCACATCAGTCGGTCAGTGGTTCTCATTAGCCCAGGCCACATCAGTCGGTCAGTGGTTCTCACTAGCCCAGGCCACATCAGTCGGTCAGTGGTTCTCACTAGTCACTAGCCCAGGCCACATCAGTGTCGGTCAGTGGTTCTCACATCAGCCAGCCCAGGCCACATCAGTCAGTGGTTCTCACTAGTCACTAGCCCAGGCCACTCAGTGTCGGTCAGTGGTTCTCACATCAGCCAGCCCAGCCCAGGTTCCTCCAGCCCACATCAGTCGGTCAGTGGTTCTCACTAGCCCAGGTCCCCTATCAATCTGTGCCACCCACCGACCTACTCACAATTTTACCTTACAGTGTTGTAAAAAAATCAATGGAGTAGATATTATTGTCCTTAAAAAAAAATTTAATCATCATAGTCCTGCTTAAGTATTCTGCTTTTGTCAAGATACTTAAATTAGAAAGATAATGGAAACTTTTTTTTTAAATATTGTTTTCTGTGTATTTCAAATCAAACTATTTGAAAATAAATGGGCTTTGCAAGTGTATGTACCTGGCACAGATATCTCTAAACAAGCTCAAACGAGGTCTAAAAAACTGTGATGATTTTTCGTTTTTCGTATAGTATAATAATATTCACTAATAGGAGCAAAGTTTCTGAAGATCTAGCAGTTTAAAAAGGAAAAAAGTATTTTTTTTGAGACCGTATTCATTTCACTGCATGTGTGGCACATTTGATGCAGAACTCTTTATTTTTACAAATTAAAAAAATGTTTGGGCATTTCGAGAATGGTTAATATGAGACAATGCTCTATCAGAACATTCAGCCTGGTACTAGATTTTTTTGTATTCCACACCAGCAGTAGATGGGCCTTGTAAAACGATGTAAATAGCCATAAGAATGGCGAGGTCACATCATATTAACACCACATTTGGGATTGAAAGGTTTTGACTCGAGGATCCAAATTATGCCATGAATCAGTCTCAAAATTACTGATGATTGAAAATGGAATGATGTGAGCGTTTAATAATTAAGGGAACAAATAATACAACGTTGGCATTCATATGTTTGTCAAAAATAGCCTACTGTACCATACAGACAATACAGTGACATTATCAACGACTTCAAAATTTAATAATAAAAGCTGCTGAAAAAAATCAGTCTTTCTGAGAAAAAGACGACGAGATTAAAAAGATTTATTGCTGTAAATAAAATTTATTTTTTAAACAGTAACGGTCAGTGCTGACCAAGTACTGACCTTCCCGATCCTCCACCTGCTCCTCCTCCATGGCCTCCGCCTGCCACAGCCTGGTCTGCATCAGCTCCATCTGCAGCTTTTCATTTTTCTGTTTAGTGGCTGTAAACTTGGTCTGTGAGAATCATACACACAACGTTTCAACAAGGACACGCACACAATGTCAAACCCCAGCACTTGGCCCTTTAAATTTTGTGAGCATTACTTTTTTTAAAGTAACACCACAGACCAATTGAACATGTCTAAGAAGCTAAGTGAAGGAAGTTCTAATTCTGACCACACACGCATTCACCATACACATGGACTTCCTTAGCCCCCCCCCCCTCCCATCTCTCCCTCCTCCCTTTCCATAATACTTTTCAGAACATATGCTGATACAATCAGATAGTTGCCTGACCTATATGATATTATCAGTGATATAAAAAAAAATCAACATAAATAAGTTTCTCAAAAAAAAAAAAAACAACAAAAACCCAAAACAAAAACAACAACATAATGATACAGTAAGGCACAAAATATATGTTAAAAAAAAAGGCTATACTTTATAAGCATTTCACATGACATGATTTTTTTCATGGTTTTATTTAATAGCAGTCTAGTGCATGTTTTGTATCTACATATGTCAGGGACGAGGCGTGAGTGTTGCCGATCATAACTCTTGGATGAAAGTTTATTGTTTTTTTTGCTATATACAAATTAACATACATTTATATAATTGTAAAAATAATAAAGCTAACAAGATATGCAATATATATATATATATATATATATTATAGAATGTTATATATATATTTAAACTTGTAGTAATTTTACTATGAATGATTAAGCTAACTATATTTAATAAACACATTACCATAAAAAAGTATTATCTATAATTATGACTATGTCCGGCAACACTCAGCCCTCATCCCTTATCCATAAATACATAATCGTCTAACCCGTGTGTCTCCCTCAGGTAGTTTTCATATCGTGCGGTGTATGTGTGGTTACCGTGCGTCTCCCTCGCATGTAGTTTTCATATTGTATTGTGTTCATGGCAATAAAAGCCAAATGTTATTTTCTATTACAGTATTTCTTACATTTGTTATTTCTGTTCATGGCAATAAAGGCCACATGTTCTTTTCTAGTGTAGTATTTCGTATATTTCTTTGTTATCCCTTCTGTCGGATATCCTTCAGCCAGCTTCAGCAGGCTTTTCCACCAGTATGTATATATATATATCTAATAAATTAACTCATGCTCTTAAATACTCAGCTATCGGTTTAATTACATATCAGTCACTGAAAAAAAAACTTTCCATTGTAATTTGTTCACCAAGGCGCGCAGTTAGTAACCCCCAAACAAATACCACACAATGTGAATGTCCACAGCGCACACATTGTGTTGATGACCAATGCAAATGAACAAAATGGCCCCAGAAACCTTCATTAAAAAAAAATTAAAAACTTGGTCATGTATTTCTACCAAACAGAGCCGCAGCGAAAAGGAAAATGTTTTGCACAAACCAGTAATTCCTTCAACTCTTTCTCCAGCCTCATTCGTTCAGCAGTCTCAGCCTCCAGCAACTCTGCCGCTTCATTGGACGTCGTGTTCTCCTCTGCAAGATCAGCAGTGACTTCAGCCAACTGCCAAAAAAATAACCAACAGTTTCACTTAAAACCTTTTCTAGAAGAATATCTGAGCCAATCACAAAAGCTCCTAATGTATTGCTAAGCAAAAAAAGGAAGTAAAGAAGAAGCAAGGGGGCGAGGCATGCCACTTACCCGATTCTCCAGTTTGTCACACTGTGTCTTGTACTCTGCTCGTTCCTTCTCCAGCTTTTCATTGCGGGCCTTGAGTAGTTCTATCTCGGCCTGAAAAAAAACAACAACACATGAATTACTTCCAGAGTGATTCCAATGTGGGGGTGGGGTGGGGGTGGCAGTTTGACTAATGACTTCAAACCTCAAGGTATTATGGTATTTAATAAACTAAAATAAAAAAAAATGGAAAAATTTAAAGTATTCAGAATCATTTGTGAATCCGTGCAGTTGTGATTTCAGCCAGAAAATTTAGCAATAATGAGAGAAAATTACCTAACTGGATAATGGACAGAATCTAGATAAAAAAATTAATATTGTTCAGACGTCACAGAATTAATGAGCACGTAATTTCGGGACTGTGGCACAGAATGTACAGACAGAAGATAAACCCACAACTTAAATGGCACTTAAAGTGAACGAAGCCATTACATATTCGGACGAACATCTAACAGGGACATATCAGGCAGCTAGGCTACACAAACAAATGCTTATGAAATTGATATTCAGACATATTGCCATGTTAGCATAGCTTGGAAATGTGTGTATAAATATATGTAAATATATGTATGCTGCATTCATCTGTGACTCAACATGAATAATATTTCTAAACCTGCCGAGAAAACAACAAAAACTCCGGCATCATACCTCCTTCTCCTTGAGCTCCTCTTCCGTCCTGTGAACATTCAAGATTGGTTTCACCTTTGTGTACAGCCTCCACCACTCCCACTCTTTGATCTGCATGTACTTGCGTACGTTCCTCTGTATGCATCGGATGGCCGTGTGCTGCACCTGATGGGTGCAAAGGAAAAAACAAAAAAAAAAAATGAGCCATGAGATTAGGAGAACACGTATATGAAACAGATACAATATGAAACACACTTTTTATTTTTCTGTTCAAATTTTAAAAAAAGAGATCTAATTTCAAGCTGACCTTGACCCGCTCCAATTTTTTCCTGGCCAGGTAACCCCTGCACAAGGCCTGGAACTGCTCAACGATACCCGTGAACTTTTCATCCCTGTTCAGGTCTAACAGGGCCAGACAACCTGGACGGAAAAATACCTGAAACAGATGGACAGAAACTTTGAGCAGATGTTGCAACGTTTCAGTAAATTTTTATTTAGAAAGGATGAAACGAGGAAGGTCCTGTTCAAGACCAGGCGAGGCAACATACCCTGGAATGTCCAATACGATAATTCAGTTTGTCTACATCGAGATTGTCTAGGATCAAGCTGACATTCTGAAATGAGAAAGTGCAGAAGTCAGTTTAGCTATGAGAAAGTTCTAGACATTAACCCTGTCATTTTTGACGCATTTATACACTGAGTTTTGAGCGATGACCATTACTGACCATTTTCTCCTCTCCTTCTCCCTGTCCACCTTTGCTCAGCCCAGGCACAAGGGGCTCAAACTTCTTCATAAAATCTGAGAAATGCATGAAGTCTGGGAAACCTGGAGCAGATAGAGGGGATTGTGAGTTAGACATGGCACAGACAGACAATTTCCTACAGTGAATAGAACACTTAGTTCATCGACATACATTGGACAATGGTGCATGAATGGCTTAAAATCACAGTTTTTAAACACCTATGAACAGATACAAAAGTGTTTACTTAAAAGTGAGATTTGAATAAACTTTTGTTTTAAATATGTTTCAATCAAATAAAGAAATAGCAATACATTTATTTAAAACATTCAGTAATTTATTAATGGACTAGTTAAAACATGGAGTATTAATGAACTAGTTAAAACATGCAGTAATAATGGACTAGTTAAAACATGGAGTAAATTACAGCGTAGTTAAATACATGGAGTAAATTACAGCGTAGTTAAATACATGGAGTAAATTACAGCATAGTTAAATACATGGAGTAATTAATGGGCTAGTTAAAACATTGGTCCTCTCTACCTTGTCTGTACAACCGGATGGCATCCAATAACTGGAATCCTCTGAGTTGGTTTCTGACCAACGGTACATTCATGATGTGGTCATCCTGAGTAGACTTGTGCTGGTCTCCGAGCCCAGAAGAGTAACGGGGCAGGACACAGTGGATGAAGTGGACATTTGTCTTTTTTAATATATCCACTATGGAATCCTGGGAGATATTGAAACAAACTATACATAAAGCAGAGAGAATTTAATTTTGCTGAGACACAATTACTAAACTGTGACTTACAAATTCTATATCTCTGTAATGATGAGATGCCAACTTCACATCCTGCATCAGTTCAATAGATACAATTAAAAACAGTTCTGCAGTACCCTAATTTAACTTCCCCACCATTGTCTATGACAGTCAAGAGATTCCCCCTTGAGGTACCTAGATAATTAGTGTCGCAGGGGCTTGAACCTGTTGAAGGTGCACCACGGTGCGGCTCAGGCTCACAGCCTCAATGCTTTAAACCCCCAGTTCCCCACTCACCACATTGAATTTGACCTGCAGGCAGATAGACTTCTTCTTCAGGCCCGCCTGGCCGGAGATGAAGGTCCTCCTCATGCTGCCCACCCTCCGCAGCGAGGTGGACCCTTCCATGCCCACCACAGATCCGCTCACCATGCCGGCAGTTTGACCTTTCAGACTCGTGAACAGTTGGGCGATGTTGGACCTGGAGGGAGGACATAAGAAAAAAAAATGACGCACAGGGTTTGATTCACATGGGATTTTTAAAAAATTATTAATACTGTTCACAAACAAACAGATAGGAAGAGCTGTACAGCTTTCAGTCTTGGTTCTTTACAGTTCACGCAAGCCATTAGTTTTTTTTTAATTTTGAAAATAGCCATTGAAATATACATTTGAATTCAAAGCAGCACAAAACACCAGTTCAAAACAAGACTGGACATCAGTAAACTAAACAGTGGCGGCAATGTACGCTGCAAACGATCATTTAATAATGGAGGAGTGATGTGGGTGAGATCTGATTGTATTCACCTCTACAAATGACTTGTTTAAAAAATGACTCACTTCTTGGAGTCTTGCAGCACTAGGCTGGCATTCCGGGTCATGGGGTTTTCTCTGCAGGCCTTCAGCCAGCCTTGTGCGTTGTACTGGACGGGGTTTGTGCCATTGTTGTGATTCAAGATGAAATTCTGTCCAAGAGAGCCTTTACGCAGCAGGCTGTCCTCTGAAAATGGACAAAGATAAATGGTAAAAATGTGGCATAAAAAGTAAACACCTGACCCAGTTTTCAATACCACAGATGAGCTTAAAAATATCTTTATAACCACTATATCAGCACTTCCCAACTTATGAGACTCTATTTCTATAATGGAGCAGAACCCAGACCGCTATTATTATATTAGATTCTATAATATAGCTTGACAGCGGGGGCCCATTGTAAAGTGCACCCTTATGGGTGCACTCAAAGAGCTTCCGTTAAATTTCTTCACAGATCCACCAATCTGATCAGCCATAATTCAAAAAAATAAAAATAAAAAAGTATGCCATTGAGTGATTTACTTCTGACAGGCTGCTCGCTGTGCTCATGCAACAATCTCTCCATGAAGGTGTCCTCAGTGGCCCCTGGAAACACGGCCACCTCATCCAGGATCCACAGCAAGCCTTTCTTGTCTGGGCTCTTCAGATCTGTGCTGGTGGGGGATCGGATCTAACAGTGTAATAATGAGAAAAAAAAAACAAGATGTTACACATAATTCGGGACAAAGCAACGACGAAAAAAAAAAACAACGACAAAATAATATAGAAATATTTCCTTTGTTTCAACTCTTTAAGAAAGAAAAAAAATTGTTAAATCCTGAAACATAAAAGTGAACTTCTGAAACTTGCCAAGTGTTTTAAATCTTAAGTGAAGGTTAAGCCATTGGTACAAAAAAAAAGAAGAAAAGAAGACATTATTATATTAACAAGGGGCAGTCGTTTGTATTTTTCATGCTTGAGATAAATATATGCTACAGTACCAGATTTTGCTGGGGAGGTCTGTCCAGTAGGTTCACCATCTGGGAAAAGTTGGAAGTGATGATTTCAAAGTCCAGTTCTATATTCTCCTGCAGGGTGGAGAGAGAGGAAAAAAAAATTAGCAACATTTGATTAGGAACTGCCCGACTTGACTAGTCAATACACTTTTGAGCAATGCTAAACAGGAATTAGTACACAGTCCAATTTTAAATAACTATTTGTAGGTGATATAAAAATAAGAAACAAAAAAATTTATGCGACTAAAAGCCACAATGCAACAGTCATCATGGGTGTAATCAAAACGTTCAGATGAAGAATATGTTCATATTTGACCCAAGTTAAGAAAAAGGGATCACAAACTGAAAAAAGCCATTCCTCTACTGTTTGAGCCAGCCAAAACTATTAATAAGTCTACCATCTCTGCCTTTAGCGAACAATTTACTGTAGATACTGTGCACTCAAGACAATATAATATATATTATTTTATTAGTGCTTTTTTTACTTAAATGAACATTGACCGATGACCACATTAAATATACTGTCAAACAGTAGAGTCTGAATTCCATATGTGGCATCTGATTTCCTCAACGAACTGGCAATGACCTAGAAGTCTATTTCCATACTTGAAACACCCCCCCCCCCCAGTTTCATGTTTGGTCAAATGGTCACATGTATTCAATAACCATAGTAACAGGGGGACACCACTCACCTCCTGGTACCTCTCCTGGGGAGTGGCCAAGGTGAGCTCATGGAAGAAAGCCTGGAGCCTCTCCTGAGTGTAATTGTGACAGAGGTCCTCAAAAGTTGCTCCGCTGCTGCGGCCGCCGGCACTGGGCGCTGGAATTTGGAAGCCGGGAGAGTCTACCACAGTTATAGAGTTGATCGAACGTACGTTTGACGCCAGGGACCTGGGACGTTTCAGGAATAAAATAAAAACAGAGTTCAACAATGAAACATTTCTAAGTGCGACCAATGGATTATTACAATTTTGGCGTTGTTTAAGTGCTAATCTTAAAAGTAATTAGATGTAAAATAAATCATTTCACACCACCAATTAAAAAAAAAAATTATTAAAAAGTCCAAAAAAAAAATTATTAAAAAGTCAAAAAAAAAACATTATTAAAAAAACCCTAAAAAAAAAAAACATTATTAAAAAGTCCAAAAAAAAAACATTATTAAAAAGTCCAAAATAAAAATTATTAAAAAGTCCAAAAAAAACATTATTAGAATGTTGAAAAAAAAAATACAACAGAACATTAAATCCATAATGACATTATCATCAGACAGATTGTGGGTTCAAGCCCCAGGCTACACCTGATTCTTTTATTCTCCATGGCCAGATGCTGTCTGGACAATGGTGGGGGAGGTAGTACCGGGTGTGGGGGGGGGGACACTTCAAAACTGTCCCCGAGGTGGTTCCAGTTTAACTATGAAATGTGCACAACCATTTGAATCAAATCTGAAATATCAAACATTAAAAAAAAAAATGTTTTTTGGTTAAGATTCTGACTGGGACAGCTCACCTGTTGATCAGGCTCACGACAGCATTGAACACATCAGAGTAGAGCCCGACAACAAAAGCTTCCAGACATTCCTGAGGGGTTGAGCTGCTGTCGGAAGGAAGGTAGGCTGGCCTGTCCATGGCGCCAGAGACTCTACAGATGAAATATGTAAGGCGGTGAGTTTAGAGACTGTGAAACAGGTTGAACTGCATACTATGTATAAATACATATCGGTTGCATCCAGTCAAAATGATTACAGCAGATTCAATATTTCTTATGAAAAAAAAATTACCCTGTTACAGGAATATTTTGGTTTAGGGCCGAAGTATACAAGATTTTTTGTATGGGTCATTATTGGATTAATGGCTAAGGTCTCCAGTAAAACAAAATACATTTAAATCAGTAAGATAAGAATGGATCACAATTATACACAAAATTATTTATGACAATGGAACAGAGCATTGTGTTTTTTCCACTATAAATTTCCAAAAATGGAAACAAATTATAATCATTACAGAAATAATTTTTGACTATGGACAGAGCATCCTTTGGTTTTTTTTTTCTCAATAAAATTGTTCTACAGCTGACTTTTCACGACCTAAATTTGTCATCTAAAAACCTTTTCACAGGATTTTGAGTTTCAAATAATTTTACTTCCCTTGACTGAATCTAAATCTTTCCTTTTTATCACATTCAAACACACTTCCATTCTCATTAATCCCGACTATAAACAGTTTCAAGCCACAGTGGGGGGTGCAGAGCAGGTCATTACTACTGTCACTCACCTGCTCCAATATTTTCAATAAGGCCATCACTTTTATACAACTACTGATGCATTCCAATTACCCCCCATCGACTTTTATTATCATTGACATAAATAAACACGTAACATGTAAACCAAACCTAAAGGATGAGCTGAGATTCAGTGTTGAGAGACATGTGCACATAAGACTTAAAGAAAACTAACCTAAGGGATGCACTGCGGTTCAGAGTTGATGATCCCCCAGTGGTGAAGATTGATTTACTCAGTTCCTCCACGGTTGTTCCCAGCAAGGTTGCAGCTTTCTGAGACGCTGCAGGCTTAGAAAACTGGGGCTTGTTGTTTGGACCTGGAGAAATAAAACTGAGTCGTATTTCACATCTAAACTGAGTCATATTTCACATCTAAACTGAGTCGTATTTCACATCTAAACTGAGTCATATTTCACATCTAAACTGAGTCGTATTTCACATCTTAAAAAAAAATATGTGCTTCCATCGTCCAATTATGCTTCAAAGTATAAAACACTTCTATTTGTTTTCTGCTTTTTATTCTTTTAATTACTTTTTGTTATCAACCAATCAAAGACGCTGAAGAGTTTACCTTTAGTGGCACCAGAATTTCCCAGATGATAGATGGCTGCCAGCACAGACAATATGGCCTTGACCTCATCCGCTGAGAAACTCAGGTTATCGAAAGATTGCTGGACCTTGAGCCAGG
This sequence comes from Bulinus truncatus, assembly GCA_021962125.1. NCBI lineage: Eukaryota > Metazoa > Mollusca > Gastropoda > Planorbidae > Bulinus > Bulinus truncatus. The sequence continues at coordinate 4,456,616 of JAGDYQ010000003.1, forward strand.
CCTCTGCTGACCTTTGCTTATCTTCCGGCTTGAAACAAAATCAATTAATCAACGTATTAAAGCATTTAAAAATATATATATATATATTGAAGTTTAAAATATACACAGCTAGACAGTGTAAAGAAAAACTAATCTAATAAATGTCAACAATTGTTTATTCCAAAAAAAAGTCATTTCCCTTGAAAAATTACACTGGATTGAAATGGATACAACAATAAAAACTTGGCTTTTTAGTTGGACATGCTTTATGATTTGCATGAAGAAATTAAAAGTTGGAACAGTTTTTGTGATTACCTTCTGTGGAGCTGTCATGAACAAATTTGTTTCATTCAAGGTCTGGAGCTGCAGCTCATTCCTGGAGATAAACAAAATACAATCTACAATACAGACCCAAGCAACAGTTCACGGCTCGTACTTTACTACATTACACATGTAGGACTGTATTCACCAGAACAATTATCAAAATAAAAGTAAAAAGAAATATTACTCCTAGACCTAGCACTAACTGCTGCTCAAAGTTTCAGTAAGCTTACGAGGGAGTTACCTGAGGCTACTGTCAGCGCCTGCCAAGAGCTGATAAAATATACTAAATGTTGGCTCACCCTCTGGCCGTTTGACGACTCTGGACTTTTCAAACATCAAGGCCTGCAGGAAGGAGGAGGGGGATGGTGGTGGAAGGTGATAAAGCACTGAAAAAACTTGATGGGTCTAATTAACGGTCTACTGTATACTTTTATTTCAGGTCTATTAGTAAAAACAGTCTTTTTTTAAAAAAAATCCTGTGTAGGATCAATTCATTCAAAACTATCAGACAAAGGATGAAATCTTTTAAATGTTTCTGACGCACAGCTTTAAATTCATTAAAAAAAAAGTATAGGCAGGCAACTTACAAACGGCATGAAAAGCTTACCTGGACAGATGCTGATCCAATCTGGCCAGAGTTATCAAAGTCGAGTGTAAAAATCTGGGTAAACCTGCTGGCATTGACATTCAAAGATGTACGGCTGTTGCCGAATGCGTGAAGCAATGTGTACACAGATGCAAGCTTGTCAACTGAAAAAGTTGAAAAAAAATTTAAAAAAAAGCCACCCAAGTTAGTTAACAGCCGCAAAACTTTCAGCTCATTTCAGCTTAGGATTGACATGCAGCTTACACCAGTCACGGGCAAACTGGGGGACTACCTGACCCAGCCTGCACATTGATCCTCTACCGGCTCATTCACTTCAATGTAGTTTACATTTGATGCACATTATTTCCATCACTTTGTTCTTCATCCGGCCCTTGAGGCATATACAATGCAAGTTGTGTAGGGGAAAGCCATGATCAGAAATTTTATTCGTCTATAATATTGCGATGCAAATATTATTTTGCATGTTCTACTGATGTTATATTTTTAGAGCATTTTTGAAAAAAAAATGCTCTATTGTCCCCGTTTTGTCTGTCCGGTCCGTCTGTCCGTGTACACCCTAGATCTCAACAACCATAAGTCCTAGACCCATGATGTATATATCATTTTGTAGGTCTTGGCCTGCCAAGAAATGACTTTTTTCCATTTCGCGATCTGACCTCTCAGGGCCGTAAAAGGGGCCTTAGTACCGTTTTTCACTATATAAGCTATATTAATAAAGGAGCGCTATATCTCAGCAACTATAAGTCCTAGACCCATGATGTATATATCATTTTGTAGGTCTTGGCCTGCCATGTGTACATCAAAAGTTTATTTCGCGATAGGACCTCTGAGGGCCGGGCTTCAGGGCTCTTAAGGGGCTTATATATTATATATACACCTTGTACGTTCAATAGCCCGTTCATTTGGTGCGAAATACTGCAGCACGTAGTTTCACCAAGATTTATTAAGAAACTCATCAAATGAAATAGTAAGCTTGTGTTCTGAGTTTAATTGAAAGTATTAGAGCTATGCAACAATTTACAGAGTTTTCGGACGATTAAATGACTATAATTTCGAATGTTTTCAATTATGAGTCCTATTTCAGTAACCACAAACCACTTGTAGTTAGATTTAAGAGACAATAATTTTTTTTCAAATATAAAGAAACGTCTTTATAATTTATTTTTTACAGATATATGCATTACACAATTGAATTTATAAACATTTCCAAAATTTACAAATATTTACTGGAAGATAGCATACGTACTGATACATAACATGAAAATGCGCTAACACGTCCTGTGTCCAGAATGGAACAGGCTTAATTGCTTGTTTTTTTTGCTCCTTCAGTTAACAACACTTTTGATAATTATTTTTAAATTGTAACAAAATATGCAGACAGAACCGAGACTGTCCATTTATTCTCACAATTAACCTATACTGCCAAATTAGGAGAAAAAGTTAACCCATCAACCAGCCTGTTGTGCATTATGCCTTCGCACCAATCACATCAAAGGTTTGTTCACTAACAGTGACACAAACCCACAAATTAAAGAAACAAATGTGGACAGTCAGCATATTTTATCTCTGCCCATCTCAACAGTTGCAGTCTGCCCGCTATTCCTGTCAGATGATGGGACCAAAAGTTTGCCCGCTATTCCTGTCAGATGTTGGGACCAAAAGTTTGCCCGCTATTCCTATCAGATGTTGGGACCAAAAGTTTGCCCGCTATTCCTGTCAGATGTTGGGACCAAAAGTTTGCCCACATTTTGTTAAGCCTGTAATGACACACACTAACTGCTTCCCCCAGAGGGCTACTGCATTAGCTTAATGTATCAAACATCCCTGACACACCTGCAGGCACTAGAGTAAGGGCATGACATGGGAGATGACATACCGGTGAAGACGCTGTTGATATTGCCAGCAGCAGAGATGAGGTACTGCATGACGTGCTGAGCGTTGGTCGTCTTGCCACTGCCACTCCTGCCCAGGAGAACCAAGGACTGGTCCTTCCTGGTGTTGAGCATGTCCCGGTAGACCATCTGGGCCATGGAGAACACGTGTGGGGGCATGTCCTCCTGTTTACAGCCTTTTAGCAGCTGGATGATCTGGAAGAATACAAGAATTCACATTCATTGTCACAGTTAATCGATAAACAAAAAGGAATTATTTACAGACAGTGTGTACAAAAGATAGATAGAAAGTAAGGATGGTTGTGCAGTCGAGCGCTCGACTGTCGACTTAAGGGTCCCTGGTTTGATCGCCCATGAGGACCAATGGATAATTCAGGTCATGGTGAAAGTCACCTCTATATCTCCCTAGGTGCCTCCATGGCCATTGCAATATCGGTTATGGTGGGGATGAAAGAAGGGCACCGTAAAAACTGTCCCACTGGTGATTTATAGGACCTATGAGATTTCATCTTATCCTTACGTTAAACCAAAATCATTGAGATAATATCAAACTCTTGATTATTCTCATTTTACTTTTTGGGAATTTATATTCTTGTAAAGATCTTTAGTGGAAACCGAAAACATCAATGAAGTCCATGAAATATAAAAAACAGGATTCAAGAATAAAAATTCAAAAGCAAAGTTGTTTTTAAAATAAAACAAAAACAGGAGATCACATCTGGCCTTCAAAGGTAACACACTGATGATCTCTGACTAAAACTGATCTATATTGTATCCATTCTGAATCACAACAAGACTTTGATTAGTTATTCCCTTCCCGTGTGTTAATGTAGACTTTACCCAGAGTTTTTTTTTTGCACAAAAAAAACAAATACAGACCATTGCATGTGTAATATGCTCATTATATGTAGCATTCAGTCCCTCAATGTTTAGTCACAAAAAAAAAAAAAGTTTATCGCACAGACAGTTTAATAATGTAGCTCTGTGTAAACTTTGTTTACACTAATCCAGGACACGCCCTCTTTCTTGTACTCAGTACTCACTTGCTGCCGTCAGGAGGTGCAGTTGTAACCAGAGCTAAATGCCCTTTACGCTGTAGCAGCATGCAGACTATTTTGTGAACAAATCAGGTTAGATGTTTAAACACCCATTGGGGTGGGCGGACCCTTTTGTTGTGAGACAGAACCTACCAGCTGTGGCATACAGGTTCAACTCCCATTATGTCCACTCAAGCGTAATTCCCTGGTGGCTTCATCGCCACTGCACTATCAGCTATTGTGGTGATGAAAGAGGGGCACTATAAAATCATCCATTGAATGGTTTACAGGACCCAAGAAATAAACTTTGTATCCTCACAGAAATAAGCTCAAGAAAAAAACTGTAATGGTTTAAAATTTTTTTTGAGAAATAAATATGAACCATGTTTAATCTTGGGTCCTTTTTTTTTTAAATATACATCTTGGTTTAACTTTTTTTTAGCTCAAAGCTATTTAATGAATTCCATAGCTGCATGATGTAGATAATCGACTGCCGACCTGAGGACCTGAGAGTCGTGGGTTCGATCCTTGGTGAAACCCATGGAATTTTTCCAGGTGATATTTGGTACAAAGTCGCCCCACAAGTCCACCCGCGCTTTAAATGGGCACCTGACTTAAGTTGGGGAAGTAAAGGTGGCTAAGCGTTGTGCTAACCACACAGTCACTTCTATGCCGAGGTTATAGAAACAGATGAATTCTACACTTCATCTGCCCCGATGGCCAATTAGGGCTAAGGGAACTTTTTTTTTTATAGCTGCATGAACAATGTTAAAAGTTATCATGTGAAGCGGACAAGGAAACAATCTGACAACATTTTCCCCCGCAGTACAATTTTCAATCCCGACAGGGATGAGCCAATATACCTTGTCCACGTAGATGGGCAACTGCTGCATGGGGTTGATGATGACCAAGTGAGGTCCGACGTAGGTGTGGATCAGGTTCACCGCGTAACGCTGCCTTAGGGTGTGCAGAGCACTGGACTCGTTCAGGTACCTCAGAACGGAGAGGTCCTCGGCTCTGTCAAACTGGGGTGGGTTGGCCTGAAACAAACAAACAAATCAATAATATATATATATAAAAGCGATTTGGGTTCTGCGTTAAATCGAAAGTAAAGAATTAATACAACAGTATTCCAGTTTAAAATGCAATCATGAAAAAAATCGGATCTCCCCGTAACCAAAAATAACCTAGCCTACCGATCAAACCTAAGGGAATATAACTCTATGCAAACGTTTTGCAGGGTACAGCTAGTAATAGTAATTTCAAATGAAATTAAATAGATATCACTTTATCAAAGACTTGCGGCCACAAGAAAAAAACAATGTTCATTTAAGCGCTACGTAATTTAACAACTGCTGATAAAAGTTTTAATGAATCACTTTTCCTCTGGTGAGGAGTACTGCAATTACAGTGATCTGAGTAGAAGCATCCCAGAATCTTGATGAACTCACCTTCTCTATGTCATCCTCGTCAACCTCAATGATGTCCCCAGACTCGAGTTTCACCCGGACTCGACCCTCGGGTAAGGAGCTGCTCTCGGACTTGAGGAGGTACACTTCGGAGAAGCCGCCCTTGTGGAGGAGCCAAACTTTCTCCGTCTCCAGCCACTCTTTCTCAGACTTGACGTCATCCTCCGACTTGGCCTGGTGATACACACAGAGAATGGAATTGACCATGATATTGACCATTGAACACTATGATCATGAAATTCTCATATGGATCTTCAAGTGATGCAAACACTGAAAGAGAGCATGAACTGATGATAACATTGACATACAATATAATGTTAATGAAATACCGCAACAGAAAATAAATTCATGAAGAAATACTAATATAGAAAATGTTTTGATAGGAATAATGATATAAAATAGTGGTGGCGAACCTATGGCACGCTTGCGACATATGGCCTTTAATTTCAATTGGGTATAAATAAGTGGCGTTTTGATTGAATTTTGGTCCCAAAAACGCTCGCCACCACTGATATTGAACATGATGTCATTGAAATACTGTCAAAGATCATGATGTAGTATTATTGGAAATATTGACCACATACCACGATTAATCTCAAAGCAGATTAAAAAAAAAAACCAAGACTAATAAAAGAAAAAAACAAATAAAAACATGTGACTTGATATCATGAGGAATAATATGGCCCGTTCTAAAATATGTCTGCGTGTATGTCAAAGACAGAAGTTTAATTACTTAAGTAAATTATAAACTACAAAACTTACATTAAGTTTAGACTTAACGCCAAACAGTGCCAGTAAAGGGTTAGAGAGCCCTGAAACATACTTTTTGCTGGCATCCCAAATTGTCTCTGAAACTCTGCCTACCCCCCCCCCCCACCCAAGACCTAAGAAAGGCGGCTCCGTGTTAAATAAAGTTAAGACGACAACCCGCTGGTGGGAACGGGAGTCGAATGTAACAGGGGGGGGGCTAACATTTCTGAACCACGGAACACGACTGGCTCTTAAATTTTGATGTACGGTTCGGATCAAAAGGTTCGGATCGATGTCATTGATGCGAACAAGTTGATGAGAGCAGATCTGAGGGGGGGGGGGGCGCCGGATGAAATAGCCTGGCGGGCCGCAGCTAGCCCATGTCGGAAATATGGGGAAAAAAAAACAACAAACAATCAAGGTTGAGATCATGTACACACACACACACACATTAAGTCTGTTATTTTAAAAGATGAATCCTGAAACCAAACGTTAAACTGAAATCCAGTAGCTGTCAATTTTTTTTGTCTTTTCCAAAGTAAACATGAGAGAACACTTGGATTGCAACCAGTTTAATGTTTATGGCGTTTATGTTAATATTTTAAGTGCTTCCTGTGTGCAACGTGATGAGGTATTGGATGGACCGCAATGCGCGGGGGCTATGAAAACCCAAGGGAAGTCACTCGCATAGGGTCAATATGACACACACTCCCTTCCCTTCCCCCTCTCTGAGATATAAGGTAAATGCCAAGTAGACGTGAGGACATCTTGGAGTCATAATCGGAGGAGGAGGAGGGGGTGGGAGGCGAGAAATCAAAAAAAAAATAAACTCCACTAGTTACTCTAGATATAACTGAACGCCTCAAGAGCGGCTAACTCTCTCTCTCACACACAGGCCGCAATAAACTCCCTTGGCATTGTCGAGCAAGCTATTTTATGAGTTATTACCGCGACGTGTGGATATGATGAGAAAAAAAAAGGTCGGGGAAATTAATCAACAGCAACAGCTTCATTAGCTCCTAGCTGGGATTTTTGTTCCCATTTATAACTTTCCGTAACGTCGTCACTGCATAAAGAGATAAGAGGAGGGTGTGTGTGTGCGCGCGCGCGTGTATGTACATAACCGGCGTATGGGAGTGAGGCAACCTGAACACTTTGTAAGGGGCCCCCTTTAGCCCTCGGGGCCCCGCAGATTTTCATAATCTTCCATACCATTGAGTCGATGGCCACACTGGGCTCGTAAATTCGACCGGCGCGGGGCCCGGACCAAGATGAGAAGTTGTCTCCCCCGTGGGGGACTGCCCTGAGAAGTATCTGCAGGTGTTACTGAAACTTACAGACTGGACAGAGCAACAACAACAACAACAACAACAACAAAATAATTCATCTATTGGAAGTAATTTAAGCTTCTGTTTACATAACTACAAATACGTAGACATTGCAAGAGAAACGATCACACTTTATTTATTTTCCGTTATCATCTCGGACGATTTATTCACTACCAGTTAATTTTAAAATAGTTCTCTCTCTCCCCCCCCCTTTCCCCTTAAATGGGAGCAGAACCGTCCGGAACCTGCCATGCTCTCTCTATCTCTCATATCTATATAAATAATAGCGGTGTGGGTTCTGCGTTAAATCGAAAGTCAAGAATTAATACAACAGTATTCCAGTTTAAAAATCGTCAAACGTAAACAATAGTAATAAAATCATTAAAAAAAATCGCATCTGTCCGAAACCAAAAAATAACCTAGCCTACCGATCAAACCTAAGGGAATATAACTCTATGCAAAGGTTTTGCAGGGTACAGCTAGTAAATATATATTTACCAGAACACATATGCGTATAAGTGTGTGTGTGTGTGTTTGTGTGTGTGTGTGTGTGTGTGTGTGTGTCTGCAGTTTATGTGTAAACAGGGCCAGACACAAAGATCAAAAGGATCCGACATACATGTACAAAAGTGTCAATTAAGACAACTTTCAGTTAGCACCACTCATTAAGTTTTAGTTTAAAACAATTAGCGCCTGTCGGTAGAACGAGAGCCTGTTAACACATACACGCACACACAGAACAGTTATCTTACACCGACAAAATCACAAATAAAAAAATAATCCTACTAAGTAACCGAATGTTCTCGAAGACTGAACATTTCTTGTAAATAACAATTGAATTTTTTTTCTTAAATGAAGGCTTTTAACCCCGAAAAAAAAACTGTTACAGGAAAACAGCAACACTTTTAGTTCCTTGTCTGGCGTTTTAAACAGGCGGCTTACGAGTTTAGACATAAACAGAAAGAAACACATTCAATGAAAATGTCAAAGACGTGAAACTGAAAAGAGTTGTTCAGTTATTTTTTTTAAATAATCTTGTCAAATATAAACAATCTCGACTGACACAATTAAGGCTGTATTGTATGTAAATCGCTGCAGGGGAAATTCTTTGAACTTAGAAAATATACGTAACAAAAAATGAAAATTAACTGCTTAGTAAAAAAAAAAAAACGGGCGCTCAAATAGAAATCAAACTTTAGACCAAGGGTGGGCCAACTTTTCGAACCGGAGGCCACATTGGGTTCTTAAATTTGACTGAAGGGCCGCCGGATCAAGAACAGATGGATGAAGTGCCAAATCAATTAAATGAACGAGCGGAGAGGAGCAGAGCGCGGGCCGGATAAAACAGACTGATGGGCCAGATTTGGCCGCGAGCAGTGGTTTGCCTAGGTCAGCTTTAGACTCAACTCTGACCTTTGAATGAAGAGCAGACAAACTAGGCAGTTACTCCAAACGTGAGATGTCGATGAGAGATTGCCTTTATATTTTATTATATTTCTTTTATCAACCATAAGGCGAAAAGGATACACGCCTGTATAAAAAAAATAGTGTTTCTCCGGACAGGTAAATAATTCACCTGGACAGAGCATGTCTTAGAACCAGCACATCAGACGTAACAAACTGGGTTAAGTACCCGCCGGTAAAGGGGGAAAAATGTAAATGTTTAATTAAAAAATAAATAATTTCTAGCGGAAGTCGGCAGTGAATTTCCAGTCTCCCCTTATTAGTTTTTAATGTGTATGGCTTTTATTAAAAGTAAACTTTCATTCTAGACAGACTCTTAGTACGGGCAAACATATGTTATAGACAGACAAGTAGAAAATTTAAACGTCAATTCTAGACAGATACAAACGTCTGTTCTACATGCAGACATTCCAGTGTCTGTCTATAAATAACGTTTACGTTTGCTACTCTTGACTAGGCAGAAAAAAAAAGCGAAATAAAACTCTTTCATTCTAGGCATACAACCAGCTCAGGTAAACTTTCATCACAGACAAGTAAACTTTGCTTTCAAAGATATCCAGAACAAGTAAACTTTGCTTTCAAAGATATCCAGAACAAGTAAACTTTGCTTTCACAGATATCCAGAACAAGTAAACTTTGCTTTCAAAGATATCCAGAACAAGTAAACTTTGGTTTCAAAGATATCCAAAACAAGTAAACTTTGCTTTCAAAGATATCCAGAACAGGTAAACTTTGCTTTCAAAGATACCCAGAACAAGTAAACTTTGCTTTCAAAGATATCCAGAACAAGTAAACTTTGCTTTCAAAGATATCCAGAACAAGTGAACTTTGCTTTCAAAGATATCCAGAACAAGTAAACTTTGGTTTCAAAGATATCCAAAACAAGTAAACTTTGCTTTCAAAGATATCCAGAACAAGTAAACTTTGCTTTCAAAGATATACAGAACAAGCAAACTTTGGGTTCAAAGATATCCAGAACAAGCAAACTTTGGTTTCATTGATATGCAGAATAGGTAAATGTCCACTCTAATGAGAGACACATTGATCTTATCGCCAATTTTCATTCACTATATTAAATACTAGAGCTTTATGTTTTAATCAACATCACACCGCAGAGATAAAGATACGGGCTATTCTTACCCTAGAGTTCAAGGCCAACAGAATACTCTCGATGTCCAACAATTCCCTCATTCTCATTTTCAAATTATTATTTTTTCTTCCTCAAAAGAATGAACGTGTTCTATTCCATCATATGAATTGTCTATCCTCTGTCCGGCACACCAAGTGAACGGTACACCAAGCTACAGCGGTTCTGCTAATTGCATTACACTGTGGTTTGCACTAATTACACACCCACTGTCAGGATTCAAACTCGAAACGGGACACAAGATGCCAACAGACTAACCACAGTTTTTTTTTAAAAGCGAGTTCCAGAAATGTGTTCATTGAGTTACACACATCACACAACAACACCGGTGGAAGAACGAATACACGTTTTCATTTAGAGAGGAGGAAAAAATTTTTTCTGAAAACGACGACCCTCAGTAAATAAGTGGTCACCAATACCACCCAAGAACTATCTTGTCCCTGTACGTGTGGAGATTGGTGGCCCCCGGACAGGAAATGGTCAACAATGACACACGTATAATGGTCATCAATTAAGGTTACACACCTTGATAAAATGACTCTTCTATTATTGAGTTACATATATCTATGTTTAAAAGAAAAAAAGACTGACTGGGGTAAAAATATCGTAATTAGACAGTCTGGGGGGTCTCCACCCCCACCCCCCAGCAATACAATTAGTATTGGCCAGACAATATAAACATAATACCAACGTTTGTTTTGATCTGTTCAACCCATGACAAAGAGTGCCACGCCCCCCACTAATCTCTTCATTTCTTCTGAAAACCCTTCGAGATAATAAAGTACCCCTCCCCCACCCCCCGGATGACGCTACAACGTCGGCAAGCGGTCAGCGTTACCCGAGATGGTCACTTAAAGCAAAAACAAACAGAAACACAGTAGAGACCACTGAAGTCAAAACTATACAGTAGGGTGAAGATGGATCATCATCCCAGGCTGTCCATTTGACCAGTGAACGGGATGTCCCACACTGATGGCATTATCGACAGGTTCATTCACATCTCCGTGAATGATGCTCCCAGATGAAAACGTTTAAACCAGTAGGAATAAAAGAATACCTAACTTTACGGAATTAAAAAAGATTTTAACACACACACACACACACACGCGCGTGAACTAATCCGGAAGTAACTAGATCTTGTTAAACAAAACATTAAAAAGATAAAACTTTGTAACAAAATCAATACATCTTAATGCTGTTGGTTTTTAAAAAAAATTTACGACACGTTTTGTTTCTAAAAAAAAAAAACACTTGTGTCTGAATGAACAGATTCCACGGACTCACGGCACAAAACACCCGACACTCAGGGCAACGTATATCTTGCAATACTCGGAAACAAAAAAATAGTTTTAAGGGTTGGAAAAATAAAAGGGGGAGGGGGGTAGGTAGGGGTATGAGATTGAGTAGGAATCCAGCTCACACCCCCCCTCCCCCAAGTATAACACATACGCGAGCAGGGAAACTACTCACGGCGACATATTGGTTTACCTGAGTTTTTTTTTTTGCGCATGTGCAATGTTTATCTATATATAACTTTCTATAATATACATGTTTATTATAGTCTTTAGTAAGACTGTAACAAAACAGTCATATTTTGTTTGGAAAAAGTCTTTAGCCAACAATGTCTTTATCAAAATAACTCTAAGAGAGTAAACAGGTCCGTCGAAAGATTTATAGGTTTTGGGAAAACGTTGGGCTACACTACAGGGGTTGGGGGATTGGGGAAGGGGGTGAAGGGATATGTCAAACCAAAGAAAAACATTCCAAGCATGCATACTGCGCTTCCTCTTGCAGACTCCACCTTATCGCAAATTTTGCTAATGAAGCGGCCACACATTATCCTCAGATTTTGAGATTACACGCTGTAAAAAAAAAATATATTATCTTTGAGGTGAGCTTCAGTCATCATTTAAAAAACAACTCCTATCACAACAAGGGGTTCAAAGGCTACACCGTGTGGGGACCGCTGAAGTAAGATACCCGACTGGCCACAAGGTGAACTACTTACAAAGTTGCCCATCGGAGATTTTCGCCTGGACAAGGAAAAAAAACAAACGGCAACAGCGCCAAATTGGCCGTCAGAGATTAAACTTACATCAACACGACAGTTAGGGGGGCCATGTCTTGAGTCAAGTGAAAACAGTCACGACTTAGCTGTGAGATGTCAAGTACTTACTAGAACAAGGATTATTTCCCCTTAACTGTTTTATTTTTTTTTTTTAATGTGCTAAAAATAAAACAAAAATAAAAAGATAACTGGGTCACCGTGAAGCGGATGAGCAATGCACGCGATGTGCGGCCTCACAGCTGCTACAGCCGACACGGGAAGAGAGGAGAAAAGAAAAAAAGACGGTGCTATATTTAGAACGAAGTATGCCAAGGTGAGCTTATTCAATAAGGTGATGGTGGGGTGAGGGGTGGGGGCGGCGGCGGAAATGAAACACAAAGAAGTAACAAAGCCATAATACGTTTGTACGACCCAATACAGATGTGTACGAGTCTGTGAGTATAGATGTACACGTCTGTGTGTAGATGTACACGTCTGTGTGTAGATGTACACGTCTGTGTGTATAGATGTACGAGTATGAATGTAAATGCACAAATCTGTGTGTAGATGTACACGTCAGTGTATAGATGTACAAGTCTGTGAGTAAATGTACAAGTCTAATTATTGTGTATCTGTTATTAAGATCTGGTGTTAGTTCTTTAACTTAGTGCAATATTCACAAGCATTCTGATATTTAAGAACACCCCCCCTTCCCTGACGCCGACGGGGCCCTGGCGGCTGGGCAACGAGGGGTGGGGGAGAGAGATAAGCTGCAGTACTAATTATTAACCACATAGGGTTCAGAGAGTCAAGAGTGACAAAGCAAGACCGACTGTACATAAACAAATGTTATGAGTGAAAGGTAGAAGAGTTTGGGGGCGGGGGACCATGACCAATTGTTCATTAATGTGTGAGAGGAGGGGGGAAGGGTAAACATTGATGGGAAGCCGGAAGTAAAAAACTAACGGAAAGAATCGAAGAAGACATGAGAAGAATAAATTAAAAAAAAAAAAAATCAGAAACGTCACAACATAAGGGGGGACACTGCACACACCATATTCCGGGGGGGGGGGGAGGGAGGGAGGGAGGAGAGGTAGCTCACAAAGGCTCCACAGAGACCGTAGACTGGGGAAATACTGTTTAAAAAGGGGGGGGGGGCATTAACTCTCACAGGTGACCATAGGTACTGTACACTGAACATAAACTTTGGATGGGTGGGGGGAGGGGGGGGTGCCCCTTAACTCGCACAGTCGGCAACAGGCGAAACGAAGAATAAGAATGATACGAAAGGTGGTGGTGGGGAGGTAGGGGAGGGGTCCTTGTTGTAAGTCGAGACACCCCACTGTTATCCTTGAACCCCTTCACCTCAAGTGGAATGATGGGGGGTCTGGATGTCATAACGGTTGAGTTTGAAACAAATGGTAAACAATAAAATAAAGACAATTACGGTCTCAAAACATCCAGCCAACCCTTCACAGCTTTGGAAACTGTTATTTGCCCCCACCCACCCACCATAAAAATATGTTCCAAGTAAAAGAAAGAGAAAAAAAAAATCAGAGCATGTTTTCATTTCACAAACAATCGAGTCTGATGTATTTACGGGGAAGGGAAGGGGGGGGGGGAGAACTAGTCCTTCAAATTACCCGTTACGCGGCTAGACAGCTTAACAGTGAACATACATGGACTGAAACCGACTTACCGAATATTGAATTAAAAAATAGCAGAACACCTAAAAAAAAAAAAACAGACGCACGTCGCGCGAGCGCACAAACATACACACACACACACAAACACACACACCACAGTTGGAAACGAAATAATGCCAATGCTAAATTAGGTTACCGCGTGAAAATGTTGCTTGAGAAAAAGTCGAATTCCTTTAGTTACCGATTGTTTAGTGAATTTCCTCTCTTTACGCCGTTTCATAATGCCCCAATCATGGCTACTGCGGGAATACCCCCACAATATTTGTTCGCTATCCCCCGACTACTTTTAAATTCACAACGGATTTTCCCTGAAGAGATAAATTACAGGTGCGCATTTTATTCCAGTCTGTGTTACTGATGCATAATGCAAAGTAATACACTCACATATTTAATGAGCGCCCCTTTTTCACACATACCATTTTCACACACACGGAGAGAATGTTAAAGCATGTTCTCAACCCTTTTTTTTTCGCCAATGTACCCCAGAGGGTGCGAAAGTTTGTTCGGCGGTACCCCCCTTGCACGTAAGTCTTTGAAATTGTATTTCTCTGCGTAACCCATGCATAAGCTTTTCACGTACCCCTAGGGGCACTCGTACCGCCGGCTGAGAACCACGGATCTAAAGGACCAGGAAGTCGAATAAAAACATCAAGACACTATCGACAACTGATGTACAGTTTGACAGCCAACGGGACAAAAGACCCCCTGTTATCTCACGGCTGCATCTCAACTCTGGCAAAAGAAAACTGTTTACCAGAGTCAATACATACAAACACACAGGGCAGCGGCAGCATGCACACTTTAAAACTGTTTCATCAAAGTCTTTACCACCACCCCTTCCCCCTCCTGCAGGCATCCATGCACGCAATGTTTTTTTTTTTAATCTCTCCAGTCTGACTGAAATGTAAAATTTCACACCAGGTTTAAACAAAAATCATTATTAATGGTTAGATTGTTTACATAAAGATGCACATTCACTGCTTTTTCACAGACAGACCAATACGGTTCTAGAAGTTTAGATAGAGTGTGTATGTTGTTGCCGGCGATGTAATAACAACAGCTGACATAATATACAAGGCAGCTGTGTAGAAAGCCGGTCGTTTTTTTTTTTGTTGTTGACAATGCATAGAATACATGCGTCGTTTCTTTGGGCCGACCCATTCCAGGCGCACTGCCGGTAAAACGTGTTCAATGTACTTGCTCCAGATGTCCAGTGTGAGGATGAGATGTTTACCTCTCTTGACACGAATCTTATCAGAGTAACGGCAGCCATTACTGGGACTCTCGGGGACTGGGGCAGCTCAGAAGTGTTCATTTCTTCTGCACCGCCACACTAGTCGAGGCAGCAACGGTAAAAAAGAAAGCCACCACGGGGTGGGGGGGGGGGGCGGAAACCTAGGTGGGTCATTTGGGATTCGAACCTGTCACCTTTATCAAAGCCGATCTAGCTCCCACGACAGTGAAATATTTGAACTAAAACTCTTCCAACAACCCATCAATGAGCATCTTCAGCACCGAGAAATTGTACAGGACAACGGCCATATGTATACTATTTACACACACACACAAAAAGGGGGTGGGATTAGAAAGAAATGACCATAACAATCGGGCTCTCAGACACACTAGGTAACACTGCAATGAACCACGTGAAACATTCCAACTAATCACTGACCAACCACCACCCTTGATAAGATAACTTTTTTTTTGTACGTTCCCAGCGACTGGCGCCGCCTTACAGGATACCATTTTTCTTCAGACCAGTCACCGAAGCTCGGGTGAGGCCAGTTGGCCAGATAATCAGGACGGACGGTACACTGCTAACAACCAGGTGGTGTGACCCGATCGGTGCGAGTTCAGGATTTATGTTGTAAGCTAAACGGTCGAGGCTTAGGTCAGAAAAAGTCAATGACAAAAAAGGGTATGTCTCCAAGGTGTTTCTCCACATAGCAGACTAATGTTTCCACACACAAACATACATATACATATAAGAGACAGATATCTATGTTTATAAACATGTGCAGGCGACCACTTAGGGCATCATAGCAAAAAGCGCCCCCCGCCCTCTTTCCTGTACACATTCCTATGACAAGATGATATCAGAACCCACGATTGTTATTTTAACTTAGGAGTCCCAAATATCGCTAAAACTCTAACTCCCCCCTTCCCATCCCAAAAAAAAACCTAAAAATATTTCCACAGTTGTATGACGCGTACACGTTTGTCATGTATAAGTCTAATAAGCTCAGTAGGGAGGAAATGTCTAATTTTTCACCCCCCCCCTACTCCTGACCTCACCCCCCCCCACCCCAAGTGCACACATTAGCTCCTTTGGGAGATATCAAACTACACACCTCCCTAATACTCTAAACCTCTTCCCCTTCCCCCACCCCACGTGTTTACATCTTACCTTAATGAATACAGCGCTGCTGCGACGTGGGTTGGTGCCGGTGGGGCTACTGACCACACCTCCGTAGATGCTGCCGCTGGTGGAGCTGCGGCGCGGTCGGGTGGCCGCAGGGCTGGAGGAGACCGCACAACAGTTGACGCTCCCGGTGCTGCCACCACCGGTGGAGCTGCGATGAGGTTGGGAAATGGTGGTGGTGGTGGTGGGGCTGACGGCCCCACCGTTGACGCTCCCGGTGCTGCTGCTGTTGGAGCTGCGCCTAGACAGGCGCCCGCTGTTCCTCTTCGCGACCGCCGACGAAGACATGGCTTTGGCCTCCCGAAACAGTAGGGAGTTAGGGGGTTGGGTGGGCGGGCGGTGGAGTTTCAACAGCTACCACTAGCCATGCGTGACCGAACTGTCCATCTCCCTTTTTACGTCACAGCATCTGGAGAATATTGTGTATGTCCACTTCCAGTGCCCATTACATTTAGTTCATCACAGTGCGATGAACAGAATATGCTGGTCTTGAGTCAACATATAAAATATATAGCCCAGAGAAAGAACGTGTAGACCAAGAAATTGATTCACATAATACAACGTTTATTACAAGAATTGTGCCGAACGTGAAATGCTTTGAACCACAGTAGGAGCAAAACAGAACAACTGCATGTCAACAACGCAACGTCCTTTTAAGTGATCAAAACATAACAATGCCACTAATGAAAAAAAAAAAGGTCACGGAAAAAAAAATAACACAATGACGTCATCAAACACAGTGCGCGCGCGCGCATACACACACACACACGCATTAGTCATAAGGACAACAGAATAATGTTTAACTAGTTGGCTTGGATTAATTAGCAATGTAATTGTAAGATCGATTGGATTAAAAAAAAAAACAGCTAATCAAAATCAATTCTGACTGAAACAATGATTAACTACTGTGCAGCACGGCTGTTATTGACACTATTATCACTGGCACCGGTCCTGTCGCGCGGCACGCAATGGACCACCTATAAGCACCTGTACCCCCCTCCCCCACATAAACAACAACATGTATGCAACATAATACATCCGCCAAGTACATCGGATCATCCAATAAAAACGAAGCGACGACGACTGCACCATCCTTATCGTCTGCACGGTTTTATTTCAAGCGTTGCCGATATGTGTGGTTGTTTTGCAGAGAGCTAATTCAAGGCAGACTAAAACGACACACCGTTGAGTAGAATGTACGATATAAAATACCGATATTTAAAAAATAAAATAACAAAAAACAGGCTGATATTTTCAAACTGAAACAAAAATTTTTTTAAAGTTTCGCCGAGTGCGCATTTGAAAAAAAAAAGTGAGATAAACACAGTGGTGTAGCCAGCTTAACTCGCGCCTGGGGCACAATACCTTTTTAATGCCTTTTTAGCGAAAATCATATAATATTATAAATAAAACATGCCCATTTGGCGCCCCTTTGTGAGTAGCGCCCGGGGCATGATGCCCCCCCTGCCCACCCCTCTGGTGGCTAAACAACACAGCCCCAAGTTTAGCCGCCGCTTGTTATCCCTTATATCGATACTGCCATACAATAATTCTGAGACTTATCGGGACAGTTAAATCTATAATTATCGGAGTTCAGTGACAGAGAGACTCGTCTCGGTTAACTGGGTTTTTAAAAAAATGGTCCGTCAACGCTCTTTAGTCAGAATATGAACATGTTGAAAAAAATAATGGACAACATAATTGTGTATATAGACACCTGAGACACAACGATGAATAAACGTAATGTGGTTAGCGAGAGTATGTACACACACACACACTACACACACGTAGTTTATAGGCAGCTGCCTCTCACTTCCGGCATACAGATGGACATTAACATGAAATATGACATCTTTATACAGACAACAACACGCGTCACATTCAGGTAAACTTGGACAATATTACACAGACGACACAATGATGGAGACACACACACCAGGCAGTGATGGAGACACATACCAGCCAATGACGGAGACATATACCAGCCAATGACGGAGACATATACCAGCCAATGATGGAGACACATACCAGCCAATGACGGAGACATATACCAGCCAATGATGGAGACATATACCAGCCAATGATGGAGACATATACCAGCCAATGACGGAGACACATACCAGCCAATGACGGAGACACATACCAGCCAATGATGGAGACATATACCAGCCAATGACGGAGACACATACCAGCCAATGACGGAGACACATACCAGCCAATGACGGAGGCATATACCAGCCAATGACGGAGGTATATACCAGCCAATGATGGAGACATGTACCAGCCAATGACTGAGACACATACCAGCCAATGACAGAGACATATACCAGCCAATGACGGAGACACATACCAGCCAATGAGGGAGGCATATACCAGCCAATGATGGAAACATATACCAGCCAATGACGGAGACATATACCAGCCAATGATGGAGACATATACCAGCCAATGACGGAGACATATACCAGCCAATGACGGAGGCATATACCAGCCAATGACGGAGACATATACCAGCCAATGATGAACTTACACCAGTCGTCAGTTACCCAAGGCACGCAACAGGGTTATTCAAAGGCTCTGAAGGGAGCAAAGCGCCTTTATGCGCCTTTATTTTTTTTATAGTGGTGGAAGACTAGTCTGAGTTCTGGGTAATGACCATATAGAGAGCGCTACAAAAAAGCACTCTTAACAACGGGAGAGAACAAAAAAAAAACGATTAGCCGTTGCCATGGTAACAAGGTTCTTGCAACAAATCAAGAGGTCCTGGCATGGGCCCGCAAAACAGAAGCTGACACAACAACAAGAAGTTTTTAAAAAAAAAAATGTAGATGAAAGAGACGCGCAGGGCATGTGAACGAGAAGGGAGAGAACTTGAACGATAACCATGCTAGACAACTCTACATCCATAACTCTACTCCGTACTTGGTCTTGTGATGCTCTTGGCTGTGAGCTTCACCACTGCTGCCGTTGTTGTTTTTTTAAAGGAAGACGGCACAGCCATACGAATGTTACAATTATAAATGAATGGTGAATTGGCCGTCGAAAAGGTAAGGCAGACAACACGCGCACACACACACACACACACACACGCTCCAGTCGGCTGCAAAACAATAACAGTTAAAAAGATATAAATTGTCAGAGCAAACAAAAAATGAATCAACAGCTGAAGTTTCCTAGGGAGGAAATACTATACAGATAGACTCGAAACCGAATGGAGAAATGTGGTTGGAAGGTGGAGATGGTAAGTAGCTGTTTGCAAATGCCACATCCCTTACCCCCCCTCCCCCACCCCCAAACAAAGATTCATTTAAGCGTTTCTGTCTAAATATACCAACGGACGTGCGTGTTCCTCCCCTCTGTATCACATGATATTCAACGTTGTATGTGTGTGTGTGTGTGTGTGTGTGTGTGTGTAGACCACAGTAGTGTTGCTTTCGTTCACGAAAACTAAAACTAAAACCTTCGTTAACGAAAATGTTGACTTTTCGTCAACGAGAACTAAAACTAAAACTAAAATTAGAAGCAAGACTAAAACTAGACGAAAACTGAAATTATTACAGAAAAAACTAAATAAAAACTGAAACTAAAATATAGTGTTGCTTCCGTTCACGAAAACTAAAACTAAAAGCTTCGTTAACGAAAATGTTGACTTTTCGTCAACGAGAACTAAAACTAATACTAAAATTAGAAGCAAGACTAAAACTAGACGAAAACTGAAATTATTACAGAAAAAAACGAAATAAAAACTAAAACTAAAATATGACCTAGGACTAAAACAACACTAGACCACAGTTGTCCAAGACCGTGGTTCATATATTATAATGGGGGAGAATGCACAGTTCACCGAGCATACATTACAGTTAAGACATCGCAGTCCAGGGACGTGCTGGCTCATAAAAGCCCATGACGAGAGCAGACAAAAAAAGAAGGGTAGCCAGACTGACGGTCTTCCACCCTCCCCCACCACACCCCGTCCAGTTTGGAGGGTTTCAATTGGACTACGGCTGATATTAAAGTTTATAAAATTAGTGAAATTATCCTCAGATCATACATTGTAATTATAATTAAAGAGGTGAATAGTATTTACATTTCACACATTGTAGCAGTTAATGAGATATTTGTTACTGACTAAAATGTTTTTATGGATTATTATTAACCTTGTTGATTTATCATTTTATCAATGTATTTCCCCTACCCCCGGCCCGACGGGCGCATGACGAACGCCCGTCGCGCCGTCCTAGGGCCAGCCTGTCCAAGTGAAACGCGCAATAGTATCCCCTTGACGATAGTGAAAGGTCAGCAAACGAATATAGCACGGGGGAGGGTTGGGCAAACTGGCCATGGTCGAACAATATATTCCAGTGATCCGTGTGACGTAATAGAAACCACAGAGGTGAATATCAATCCACGGGCCAGTGACCCTCACTGACGTACCACCAGTATCCTCAAAGTTGTGACCAATGTGTTCTAACGATCATCTCAACGACATATTGCGTTAAGAGACCACCACCCCGCCCCGCAACACATACATTGGGCTGTTGATCCTAAGACACCCCCCTGCCCCATGACAGAGAGATGTTCCTTCCTTAATCTTTATGTCGAATCCAAAATCCAAACTTGAGACAATTATTTTATCAACCTTTCTACATCCCCGCCACGAAGGCAACTACGGGGCCGAAGGGAGAGAGGCGTTCGCATGATTCGAACGACGAGTTGAACGGCGGGCTCTCCCGTGGGGGGGGTGTTACATTTTGAGGGGGGCCCCGCAAACCCAACTGTAAGAAAGATTGCCCTTGTCGAAGTCTCCAATACTATGAATGGTCCGATATTTTCTTCTGTGCCCCGGGGCCCCAACCGACTTTTAGCCCCCCCTCCTCTGATTTCACCGCGGACACGACACGCCTCATTGTAACACACCGTAACTCAGAGAATATTATGCAGGCAGGGGTTAAGGGGCCATAATCCGATCAGCTCGACCTAACCGATCTTTAACAGCGAAGACACACAATTAAAAAAATCAGGGGACGTTACTTTGAACTGTTTGGTTAAAAAAAAACGTAGAGCACTGGAAAAACACAATCGAGTGACATTACATACTGACATTAAACACCGGGGGGGGGGGAAGAGAGGTGTCAGCGAGTGCCAACAGTCAGACGTGCAAAAGGTAGGCCTGACGCAGGTAACAACAGGTCGTTGAGAACGAGGGGGTGTGTCGAGGGAGGGAAGGGGTACAGTTAAAGAGTTTAAAAAGTCTTAATCACGGTTAAATGTGACGTGAAATGAGATACAGCCATACACGGCGGGGCCTGGGTATTCCAGGCACAAGTCGGATGAACGAAGAAGAAATACATAAACCAATAAAAAAAAAAAACAACTTGTACTGACAAATGAATAAGGATGATAAAAAAACTATTGTCATTGTGTCTTCTAGCTTTACACTGTGTCTGATTTCAACAGGATGATTGGGTGGTAATTGAAATGATTTTTTTTTTTAAATAAAAGCATTTGGTTTTTTTTTGTAATGGCTGAAAGATATGCACAAATATATAGATGGGTGGATAGATACTGATGGATGGGTGGTGGTCGGATACAGATGGATAGATAGATAAATAGATGAATGGATAGAGAGATGGATAGTTGGTGGACGGATACAGATGGATAGATAGATAGATGAATGGATAGAGAGATGGATGGGTGGTGGACGGATACAGATGAATAGATAAAGAGATGGATAGATAGATAAATAGGTGAATGGATAGAGAGATGGATGGGTGGTGGACGGATACAGATGGATAGATAGATAAATAGATGGATAGATAGGGAGATTGATGGGTGGATGGTTAGATAGATAGATAGATAGATAGATAGATAGATAGATAGATAGATAGATAGATAGATAGATAGATAGATAGATAGATAGATAGATAGATAGATAGATAGATAGATAGATAGATAGATAGATAGATAGATAGATAGATAGATAGATAGATAGATAGATAGATAGATAGATAGATAGATAGATAGATAGATAGATAGATAAAATAAAGATAGATTGGCAGAAAGCAAGAGAGACAGACAGATGGAATGATAAACAAAAACAAAAAGACATCATGCATTATCATTCAACGCCAATGTAAACACACCAAAATACCTTTACCAGTATAATTCTACATATTTATCTCGTTATAACCAAAACAGTACATTTTACAGCAGTAAACGAAGTTATCGGGGAACAAACTAAACGTCTTACATTTTTTCCTGCTTCAACGAAAATCCCCTTTGACCTTTCGACCATGTTGTCGTCCGGTCACAAGTCTAAAGGAATTCTGCGTTGTTATTTACTATCATCTTGGTTAGCTTTCTAGAATATGAAAGTTTACAAAATGTTGACAGAAAAAATTGTTCGAGGTTAACTTTTTTTTTGTTCTCCTATGACTATGTAAAACATTTTGTTGACTGTCACGTCTTTAGTTCTAAAGTGTACTATAACAGAATGTATTACGACAGTGGCTACTTATATTTATGTCATGTCTCATGATTTCACACACCTCTGATATTTGGTTCGCCTGCAGTGCGATGGAATGAAAGGAGGAACAGAACTGTCGCTGATTTATTTCTATATAATAACAACAACAACAACAACGACGACGGTGTACATGAAAAACAAAAGTAAAACCTAATAGCTTTAAATCGTTTATGACCTATACAAAAACCAAACATTACAATAAGTAATGGTGATTAAGTGTATCAGTAAAACATAGTAATATGCGCTTCTTATTACTATTATCTGCTTAAACATCTTCAAACTTTTAAAATACAATCCAATAAACTCTAGTGTGTGAGATGAATTCTCTTAGATCCTATAAACCACTAATGGGACGGGTTTTAGGGTGCCATAGCAGATAGTGCAATGGAGTCACCACGGGAGATGTAGCGGGGTGGGGGCTTAAGCCGTGACCTGAAATATCCATTGAGCGTCACCGGAGATCCAACCAGGGACCCTCAGGTCGAACCAGGGACCTTCAGGTCGAACCAGGGACCCTCAGGTCGACAGTCAAGCCGAGCGCTTTACGGCACGACCATCCGTCCCCGACAATAAATTCTAGTAGAACTTACCATCCCCAAATACAATCTTGATTGAATATGATTAAAATTTTTGTTGAGTTTCCTTTTCTTTCTTTTGAACGTGAGCTGATGTGCTGTTTTTATTTTATTATTTACTGGAGGAGGTAATCACTGTGCCTTGAGTAACAGGTGACAATCAATAGCGTGCCAAAAACAAAATGTTCAGAAAGTATGGATCAAATCAATAGTGTGCCAGAAACAAAATGTTCAGAAAGTATGGATCAAATGAACCGCGTGTCATAACAACTATGTGCTATATGCACGGATTAAAACAAAAGATGCATATTCTTTTGAAACGATTTCTTACAACACAGCATCCAGTCTTTAACATTTTAGTCAAATAGCATGAAAAAAAAAATTACCCACAAAGTGTCTGCAGTTGAAGAGTCAGTCAAGTCAAAGAGAAAAACTGTAATCGATACATTCACAAGTACTGAACGTATAAAACGATATTCTTAGCCCCCCCCTCCCCCGGGGTCTATAACCAGTGCAGAAGAAAGATATTTCATATCAATTTAAACCGTGTAACACTATGACACAAAGTTGCGTAATGTTATGTCTGGGAAAGGTCGGGGGGGGGGTCCATGTCGGAGACATATTGATTTAACATCAGCGAACAACAACAACACGCACACACACATATATACAAACACATACAAACCCCCGCTACAACCAAATTAAGTAATCCAAAAAAAATTTTGTTGAATACATCAACAAAAAAATTTAAAACCCATAAAACGCTCATGGAAGAATGAAATAGTTCCGCATAACTTCCCCCCCCCTCCTCCTCCTCCCTCAGTCAACAGCTAAATGTTACAAACTACTTGTAGTAGTAGCAGTTAAGTTCAATGGAGCCTCACAGTCTTGCCCTAGTCAGCGGGTTAGGTTGTATGAATGAAAATATTCAAAGGGGGTGTGTGGAGGGGGGGGGTGAGAGCGGCACCGTGGAACGACAACAATGATAACGTCTTTCAACACTACCACTTGTTGAATTGTCGGACACGTTGTAATACGTATACGCTGAATTCAATGTTACCGGCCGATGGAGCTATACCTACCGCACGGGTTCCCAAACTAAGGGGAAAGGGCGGTGGGTTGAGGGGGGGGGGTGGACAGAGTAGTCCAGCAAGTCCACCCTACCCCCCTCCCGGATGCTGATTGACCATTCATATATCATTCTTAACAGTGGTAAAAGTAAAGGGATCCTACACAGGCCCACCGACAGAAATTTGGGGCCCCTGGGCAGGGCTGTCCCGGGCCCCCGTGCTGATGATAATATTTTCAAAAATTGATTGGCCAGCTCAGTCCGGGCCCCTGGGCATTTGCCCCCCCGCCCCCTCCCCTCGGCGACACTGGGGGATGGGCGGGTGGGAGGGGGCGGAGTTATTATGTTGTTAACATGGTATGAGTGGCATGGACAGTGCTTTTTTTAATAATCACCTACAGCAATCACATATATCAAGATCTGCCAACTTTTTTTTTAATGACCAAAAAAAAAACCTCCAATGATCGTATAGTAAAACAAGCAATTTAAGTCTTTTCCGTTTCGGACAAAGGACATTTTAGAGCATTTTTAATGAGAGGGAAGTAATCATGTTGAATAACTGTTACAAAAATAAATAATGATTACGCCCCTTTGATTAGCTTTTATTATTTATATTTAAAATATAAGCAAAAAACGGTACATAAGAAACTCTTATATTTTGGCCCTGGGAGGTCAGATCGCGAAATGGACTTTTGATGTACACTTGGCAGGCCAAGACCTACAAAATGATATATACATCATGGGTCTAGGACTTATGGTTGCTGAGATCTAGGGCGCTCCTTTGACGGACAGACAGACAGACAGACAGACAAAACGGGGACGATAGAGCATTTTTTTTTCGAAAAATTGCTCTAAAAAAAACAAACAACTGCACCCCACACGTGTATTATTACTGTGTTCCATGAAGATTGTACTTCCAGCCTAATTCTTGTATTTTACAAGTGGATCGATTTTAAAAAAAAAAAACCGAACATTTTTTTTTTCAAAACGGGTCTTTGAATTCAATCAGTTTTTAGAACCCTTGACCCAATAAACGCTTTACTTAACACTCTGGAAAGAAGAATTGAAAAGGGATGGGCGGAGTCAGGAGGGTAAGTCGTGATTTAAAAAAGAAAAAGGACCACACCATAAATAACGCTTTACCGGGGGGGGGGGTGTGGAAGTTAAAATAAGCTGTACGGGGGAGGGGGGGGGGCTCAAACGTGGAAGTTAATTATGCAAAGAATGTCGGTGTATACAAAAGAAATTATTTTAGTACATCTTTACTTGGCCCTGGTGATTTTGAACTACGGCTAAATGTAGATGAAATGAGGGAGGGGGTGGGGTCATGGCGATGTAAAAAGATTTCTCGGTGGAACAAGAGACAAGATCCAACAAGAAGATAGCAGCACACGGAACAACGGGAGCATGAAGAAAATTATAATACCAAAAAAAAAAGTGGTTCCCCAGATCACCGCCGCGCGGTGTCAGACATAACGTGTCGCAAGCACTCCCCGCAACGTTTAATTAGGTCGATTTAATTACTTATTTATTTTATAATGCTGCTCACCACTAACAGATAGAACAGACAACCAAACCAATAATAAAAATATTTTTTTTGTTTCATTTGTACGACTTCCTTTTTTTGTTGGTCATGATTTTTAAATCACGCGCGTTTGATTTATTTATGATTATATATTTTTTGGCTGTAATTATGATGTGGCGGTTTTTATGTTTTTAAATCAAAGTAGCATGTAACAAAACACATCAAATAAACATATAAATTAAAAAAAAACAACAATTATTACTGTCGCCATGTTCTTCCTTACGTTGGTATTGATGTGAATTAACGCCCACAAATCAATATACAATCGGCGAAGAAACACAAATAAAAACCGCGCTATATGAGGAATGATATGGCCCGTTCTAAAATATATCTTCGTGTATGTCAGTGAGAGAATTTAATTCGACTTAATGCCTGACAGTGGGCCAGTGCATGGTGAGAGGGGGGGCCCTGAATCATTAATTTCTGCCCCGCTCCCCCCCTCCCCCAAATATTTCAATGTCATTGTCGGGTGCATGCAACGAACAACAATTGTGTACGTGTTTGAAGAGAGCGAGAGAGAGAGAGAGAGGGGGGGGGAGGGGGTAGGGAAGGGTCGACGACGAGGAAAGTGACTGTCTCTGCGTGTGCGCGTAAAAGATTGAGGGGGTTGGGGGGGTGGGAGGAACACAGTATGAGAGTGAGATTTATGGAATAATTTATGATTGTCGAAATATAAAATTCTATTTAAAGTTTAAAAATTGAACTGAAGACTTACATAAAAAAAAAGAAAACACTATTGTATTCTGGTAAAAAGTCCCAGAAGGGAATTAGCAGGGAAGGAGGGGGGTATGGGGGGCACAATCGCCCTCGATAAAGTTTATAGTTAGTACACAGTGACAATTTTATATCTCCACCCTCACCGGCCGTAACGAGCTTTAGATAAGTGTCTGTCAACCAGTCCACCAATCCCTATGACCAACACAACCCACCACACGAAAGCAAACAATAAGATGATAAGGGGACCGCCCCCCCCCCCCCAACACACACACTCTCTTTAAAACAAAAGACAAGTAACACCACACAAAGTTTCTTGTGGAGAAAATAATCGGTTGGTTCTATTCAAGCGTGCTAACTAAAGTAGCCAAAATCATCTTCAGCACTGACATACACAAGGGCTATATTATACTCAAGAGTCAAGATTCACCAGTTAACTACACACAATACAAAACCCCTCTTGTAATAGCCCGGTTAGTATATCAACGTACGCTCCAACGATTTCTTCAGGACAATGTCCACCGAACGAAAACAAACAACAAATAAACCAGCTCGGACAACGGCACACACACACACGCACATTATCTCATCGCGACGGACGCCAACCCTTGAAATCAAGCGAACACCACCATCTCTCTCACATCAACTCCTCAAAGAACAGTTGGTACCTACATAAACATATGATCCAAAACGGAGCCTAAAACAAACGTGTAATCCAACATGGTTTCATCAACCACCAAGGTTTCATGTCGCTTAGGAAAAAAAACCAAACAAATCAATTATAAATCGACACTAACAGTGTTTATGGAGGATGCCACAAAACAAATGGACATCCCACAACTACATCCTGTAGAAATCACCCACCGACTACACCTGGTGACGCACCTACCTGTGACACTGACAGGGGGGAAAAATGTGTCACAGAGCACGGCACTGACTCCAACTACCTACATGTCTTCACCTCTGGGAGGAAGGAGGGGGTGGGGGTGCCGACCTGACCTATAATTTTTTCGCCTGCTTGCCCCCAAACCACTCCCCTTCTTTCTTTCTTTCTCTCTCTCTCCACTCTCCAGGTCAGTAAGACTGAAACGGGAGAGAACCACAACAGTTACATACCTAAATGTTATTGGTGTGTGGATAAGGGGTGGGGTGGGGGAGTGGGGAGTCAAACAGCGTGGTGTGAATGAAACTAAATTACATTACGACTGTGTGTGTGTGTGTGTGTGTGAGTGTGTCAATGACATAGATTACACATTCACTACACGTGTGTTATGGGTAACAACACAAATGTCCATAAATTCGCCTAGGAGACAGCACAAAAAAAAAAGGGTTCCAGCAAAACAGAACTACTATAAAAAACAAAAACAATAAGCCATCTTTTGTACTGGTAGTATTTTAAAAAACTTTTCTTCGATTGTAAAAGTTGGCACTTAAAAAAAAACAAACTAGCATTGTGTACAATTTGGTTTAACAAAATGACTTTAGGAATACGTCGCGGGGGAAGTAATGGAGGCGGTAAAAATAATGTCAAAAGTGAAACAAAAAAAAACCCAGTGTAAAATAGAGTAGTAAATTATGTTAGAAAAAATTGGCTGAAAAAAAAAACAAGTCACGGTAAACAAAAAACAATAGTCAAACTATAAACAGGAATAATATAACGAAATAAATGAACTATATACATCTATATATATAATTCTCTTCGTCGCCCAACCATGCGGGACGCCACAAAGTAGCAAAACGCAAGTCTATATATAGATAGATTAGTCGCGTTTGCGGAATTCCCGAATACGTTAAAGCAAGCAAGACGCATTCAGCATTCCTCAACGTTCAATAGCTCGCGTTGTTGGGAAAATCCCGATTAATTCAATTTTATAATAAAATACTAAACGAATATCACAATGTTTAATGAGCAATTAAAAATGAATGATAAAATATATTTTGTTTGATTGCTTATTAAAAAAAAATAATTACAGTAATTATATTGATAGGGCTGCGTATGCTACGCCGTGGGATTACTAGTTTATATAAATACATCATCCTGGTACGATATGAGTATTGTTTGTCTGAAAATAATGGTTTGCTAAAATGAGCAATATTATAGAAGAGCTCGAATTAAAATGCCACGCACCGATATTTACTGCAGTTTACAACTAAATACAGCAATTTGCTGATATACGCTTTAATATACTGCAATTTATTGTTTATGTACTTCTCTATACTGCAAATCAATGCTAAATACTGCTATTTAGGTGCCTACGCCGAAACACAAGGCTGTATACAGCTTTACTAATACATGACTTTATACTGCTTTTCAATGCTATACACAGCTATATATTGGTTATAAACTGGTAAACACAGTAACACACTGCCGTATATTGCTATAACCACTATATATACTGATATGCAGTGCTGTATGCTTACAATTATTATTTACTAATATATACCAATATATCTACTAATGTAGAACCCAAATTCGAACCCCCCCGGGCCCCAGCTTGAGAAGGCGCCCAAAAATTTTGTTTACATTAAATATTAAGTACAATATCTCATGTCATGGTATCGAATGTCAAAAATGCTGTGGTCCCCAAAGAGGTTAGCCCCCCCCGGGCACCAAGATCCCTAAGTTCGGCACTGCTGTTCTAGACTGCCTTAATGTTTTCCCCGCGTTCAAAAAGATAACATTTAAGATGAGCATCAAGCAGGGCTGCCAACTATTTTCTTGAAGAATCATCCAGAAAATACGAGACAGATATCTAGCGTATACTAGATACGTAGCCAATAATTTGAAAATGCATATCTAAACGACAAAATTAAATTATCCAGATCTATTATTATTATTATTATATAGATGATCGCATTTTATTATCTCTAGATTTCTCAAAAAAAAAAAAATCTAAATTGGCAGCCAGCCCTGACATAAAGAATTTTTTTGGTTTGAAAGTCTAGTTGACAGCCACGAAAATTAACATCTCGTTAAAAATTTTGACTTTGATGATGACAGCGCAGAATTTTTTTTCCCCACCGACAGCCTAACACTCCTTGTCACCGGGACAGTAAAGGAAGGGGGAGGGGGGGGAGAGACCAAGTTTTTCTTTATTTTTAAAAGAGAGATAATCGAGTCGAGTGCGCCCGATTTGAACCAGTTAGACATGGGTAAGTAGATTCTTGATTCACGGTCAAATACGGGGTGGGGGGGGGGGTGAGAGGGGGTGAATAAAACAAAAAAGAATGCCTCGTCGTCTCCCATTTACTGCGATGAATCATTTGCAGCGAGGTTGTGTGTGCGGTTGGTCTTGGTCCCGGGTGGGTGAATGATATTGGTTCAAGCCCCAAGTTACGAATGTCCCCCCCCCCCCCGGGTGACAGCCTAGGGGCTAGGGTGATTTATATCGAAAACGGCACTACAAAAAATAGTCCAGTCAATGGGTACACTATGAGAACTACTGGGCAACAGGTGCGCCGAGAGCCAACAAGGGCCCCAGGGCAGGACATCGTTGCGGGCCCCTTAATAAACAATGAGTCGTGAAAAAATTGACATGGTCGGGACGCACGGCCTCCTGGCAATGATCCCCCCCCCTGCCCCCCACTCTCGGCGTGCCTGCTGGGCCAATGCAATATACTTGTCTACATGATACAATATATTTTGTTTAATAATAACAGTCCGATTGTAGTTTGCGGGCTCTGTTAAGATTCTTGCTTACGGACGTAAGGGAAATAATCCAACCAACAAACAACATGATTTCTTAAACTAAGTTCTTTCCCTTAGACCGTGTATAGTTGGTAAATGTTATTATTAAACAAATTTAGTTATCTAATATTAAAAAAAATAACAACCCACCAAAAATTAAAACGGAGGCGTATTTCTTAATACTCATCCTTAAATACATAATCGTCTAACCCGTGTGTCTCCCTCAGGTAGTTTTCATATCGTGCGGTGTATACGTTGTATTTCATACATTTCTTTGTTATTTCTGTTCATATCGTATTCTGTTCATGTACATGTTATTTTCTATTGCAGTATTTCGTATATTTCTTTGTTACCCCCTTCTGTCGGAGATTTTCGCCTGAACGGGAAAAAAAAAACACAAACGGCAACAGAGCGAACGGGCCGTCAGAGATTAAACTTACATAAACATTTCGTTCAGCCAGCTTGCAGCAGGCTTTTCCAGTGGTTTATCACACTCATAAAAATTTAGGTCTAAAAAAAAACACTTTACAAAGTGAATGAGAATTGAAACAAATATGACTTTCAACAAAGGAAGTCTTGTCTGACTACTTGGACCTCTCTTGAAAATAAAAAATATATCGGTAACAGCTCAGATTTACTTCCAGAATTGAGTCAGGCCATAGTATGTCAAGTGAAACACACACACATGCACACAAACTCTATCTCACACAAACAGCCATCTGACAACTTCAAACGAATCTCAGCAGATCACACCAGGAGACAACCACTTGACCACGCAAGTGAGAGCTAAGATTTGACCTCGGCAACTTCATTCCGACCCATTCATCCCAACGCTAAGTCTTAACCAGTGATTCCCCCCCCCCCTAACGGGTCACAGCCGAGGTTCACACGTGCGCCCAAAATACGCACGGCTCTGCTGCCATCAAATGAGAAAAAGACACCACTCTTTAACAATGCTACACTGGGTACGAATGTGTACAGATATTGTACCGTCACACTCGGTACGATTGTGTACAGGTATTGTACCGTCACACTCGGTACGATTGGGTACAGATATTGTACCGTCACACTCGGTACGATTGTGTACAGATATTGTACCATCACACTCGGTACGATTGGGTGCGGGTATTGTACCGCCACACTCGGAACGATTGGGTACACACATTGTACCACCATACTCGGTACGACTGAGTACAGATATTGTACCGCCACACCCGGTACGATTGTGTACACACATTGTGCAACCATACTCGGTACGATTGGGTACAGATATTGTACCGTCACACTCGGTATGATCTGGTACATTGTTTTTTTTTCTTTAAAGGGAGGGTGTGTAGAGCTCTGTACATTTTCTGACTTTGGGAACCTTGACCCTGTAAAGAGCTTGACACTAAAACAAACATCGGACCACTACTGCATGAATAAAATAACATGTTGACGATAAAAGGTTATGCATACCACTATATTATATTTTTTGTTTTGCATTTTGTGTGTGTTGTGTTTTGATTAATTTGTCAGACCTGTGTGTGTATGTGTGTGTGTGGGAGGGGGTGCAGAAAGCACATTGTTGTTGTTTTGTTTTTCAGTGTTTTTGTTTGATATCGATTATTACTATTGTATTTAAAGTCCCACAGAGTATCAGAGTAGGGATTAGGGGTGGGTAGGGGGTGGACTGTACATGCCGCAGAAAGCACCTTTTTGTTTTGCCTAAATAAATTCCATACTAGCTGACTATATGTGGAAGTTGGTTTTATTTGTGGTTACAACCAAATCCCTTC
Organism: Bulinus truncatus; assembly: GCA_021962125.1. Taxonomy (NCBI): domain Eukaryota; kingdom Metazoa; phylum Mollusca; class Gastropoda; family Planorbidae; genus Bulinus; species Bulinus truncatus. The sequence goes on from JAGDYQ010000003.1 coordinate 4,488,723, forward strand.
TTTAGTTTTAGGAAGCTAGAGGACAGATGTACATTTGAGGGGCCAATGCAAAGGCAAGTTAATAAATGCCCCGTGAAATGGTACACATTTTGTGTTATATCATTATATATCTGGGAGAAACGAACATTTGTAAAAAAAAAATATTTAATAGCCATGTCCCATTGGAGCCCTACTGCAGTTGCGCACAACACCAATATCTGCTGTGCCTTGGTTGTACACACCATGTCTCTGTGCACACACACACCAGTCAAGTATAGAGATGTACAATTAAAAAGTCTCAGTATGAGGTTACATTTCAACAAAGATACATACCTACAAGTTGTCACTTACAGGTAGATAGACATACACACACACACTGTCAAGTGAATAAATGGTTCAACCACACACACACACAAATGCAACAATTCAAACAAACAGGACTGGAAAGGATGGTCACTGACTGTATTCAACACACACAGAGTTTAGTTTGTAGACTCAGTGGATTAATGAGCTGCAGCAGCAGACGACCCACAACAGTGACATCAAATGGGTACCCCACACAGTAATGGGTATCCCACACAATAATGGGCATCCCACACAATATGGGTTGCCCACATAATAATGGGTATTCCACACAATAATGGCTGAGTATTTACATTTAAAAATAACAATTCATAGTAAATTCAAACCTCACACATTTCTAGGCATGGGAAAATTATTTTTTTTTAAGCTAATGCAGCAAAGAGAAACATGTAAATTATATACACCGATTTCATAAAATTATCATTATTTATCATTCATAATGAGCATTTACTGACTCTTTATGTTAAAAAAAAAACACCACCAATTTTAATGATGTCTATTAATGAACTTTAAAGAAGATGCAACTTTGAGCTGCATTGATTTTACTTATGGCCATCAACATCCCACAAACAAAAAAAACTATCAACCTAAAACCTTTTAAAATTGAAATCAATAGATCGCAGTGCATCTGTTATACATTACGTAAAGAAATAATTTATAAAAAATCCATACATAAAACAAGGTAAACAAACGAACGAAAACTAATGAAAACAAAAATTGCTCGCTCACCCCCTTTTTATAACGCAAGCTTCCTGTTCTCTTCAGAGTTCCACTTTTAGCAGCGTCTTCCAGAATATCAGTGGTGGTCCCATCCTTGTTGGGTCTGACGCTCAATTCAATCAGTTCAGATATGGGCTGAACTTTTAACGTCATGGTGTCTGGAGATTTTTTTATGATTTCAACGATATCCTCTCTCGTCAATTTTTCAATGTTCTGACCATTCACCTGGTACATATAAATATAAACACATTTTTTTTTATAAATTTCGGTACCAAATCTTTAAGGAAACACAGGTGTGCCATGCTATTAACGAGGGATGGGTTCAGAATTAAAAGAGAATAATACCACAATTTAGTAGTTGTTTTATAAACAGTGTCCAATTTCCCCTACTGGAGTATGATTTCTGTAGTTTAAAAATAAATATAATTTTTTTCCCGAAATCACTGGTTTTCACTACACTGTGTTAGTAGTGTTGCTTGGCAACTAAAATGGTGCTATAAACAAAAGGTAAAAATTAGGGGGTTCCTCTGACCAAAGGAAATTTTTTTCAAAATTAGCACCTTACATCTTGATATTTATAGTTCAGAAATAGAGTAAGTTTAAAACTTTCTCCTTATCAAAAGTGATGTGTATGTATTTTTTTTTTAATATCTAAATCCATCACTTGCTGATAGACAGGAACACATACTATAGTATAAAAGGCTCAGAAATAATGAAATAGTACAGCATTACCCTGAAAACACAACCAAGTAAAAAATAAAAGGAAGTGTGATTTTTCCGGATTCTTGCAGTATAAGCTCTCCTAACAGTACTGGTGATTTTTTCACGATATTACTTAGAATGAAATATGGTTAGGATATTTTTGTGCACAAGTATGTAATTCTTGAATGTGAATAATATTAATTACTGTGGAAATCCAATGTAAATAAGCTTAATTAAGACTTTGGCAGCAAATTATTAATATAAAAGTGACTTATTTTCGGTGAAACCCGGTACTAATAATCTAAATTACAAGGTAACATTCTTATAATAATAAGTGCTCATTAACTTTGGAACCACTAGAAAAATAATACAGAGTGCATTTTTAACATACCTCAACAAGACGATCTCCTGGAAGTAGTCCAGTCTGATTGCTTCCCTGACCACTTCCTGGCTCAGCAAAAGTGACCACACGAGGCGCCCCGCCACCATGTTCTGGAATTATACCTTTACGCAGGCTGAACCCAAAACCTCCAGCTTGGTTCCTGTGCACAACAATTTCTCTAATCCGTGGCTCCTTAGCAGGGCTGATGGGAGGCAGTTTCAGTTTTGAGGCATAGGGCTCCAACTTGACAGTTTCTTCCTCCTCGACCAGCACTTCAGGTGCACTTTTCTGTGCACCTGGCAGGGCTTCCGACAACTTTGCTGCCTTCTCGGCTATGAACAGATCCTCATTACGCTTTGTGTTCTCCTGCAGCAATTTGGAGTCGTCAAGATCTGAATGCTGGTATGATGACGCATCTCCTTTGCCTTTCAGTATTCCCTTAGGTTTCGGAAGAACCGCGGGTGGAGGATTTTTCCCCGCGGGCCCTGGGGCAGGCACCTGCTGCCTTGGCAGAGGCTGGGGCTTGGTTAATGGCTTGGCCTCTTTTGTTGGGCTGGATCTAGCAGAAGGGATACCGTCACTACTTTCACTTTCTGTGGGGCTAGGGTGATCCTGGTTTTCTCCGGATTTCCTTAAAGATCTCTTCTTGTCCCGATCGCTGAACCGTCTCAGCACGCCCTTCTTCATCTCTTCGAGCCTGGACATCTCCTCTGGGGTCATGTTCTGGCGCTCCTTTTTCTCTTTTTCTTTCCTCTCCACCTTCTCATCTTTCTCCTTCTTCTTCTTCTCCAGCTTCTCCTCTTTTTTCTTATCTTTTTCTTTATCTTTTTTCATAAAGCTAAACATTGTTCAGGTGTTATTAGCTCATAGATTAAAAGACTGATGAGTTTGACAGTCACCTAAATGTAAAAAAAAAAAAAAAGTTATCCATGTATTATTTAATTAAGCTTTATGTTGTACTACTTAGTCAGCTAGTTTCAAGTGAACTATCCATTTTGAATCTGATACTTTAATAAAATCATCATAAGATTTTTTTTTTAATATCCAGGAAATTTTTTGATGATAAGAAGCTTTTTTTTTTTTACTTTTCTAATTCAACACTTGTCATTAGAGCACACAAATCAAGGGCAACAACCTAGAGTGAGTTGAACAGTTAAGCCCCTTGTGTACAACTCACCCTGAGATGGTGTGAGCCACAATGAGTCATCAGCTTTCTGGGCTATAGTTCCCCCCCCCCTCTCCTCAAGTATATTTTTAGACAGATTCATATCCAAACCATGTGTCTGATAAAATGATGAGGGTCAGAAGTTTAAGACTCAGGTAATTTTTTTTTTTAACATGAAGAAAACTGGCCTGAGGGAAACTGTAGATAGTATGATTAAAGTAATTCTCCTAGCATGTATTTTTAATTTTGAGACAATTTACATTTATATATATATATATATATATATATATATATATATACCGGCCTGAGGAGAGAGGTGCAGCAGGTACTTTGCTACACACTGTCCCATAGTTTGAGGAGGCTCTAGGAGGTCCAATAAGCCCAAGGTGTCCCCATTTGATTGATGCAGTCAAAAGTATAATTTAATACAAACAGAATTACGTTGTATGAATCTAATGTAATTTGGAAACATAATATTTCATAGGTTTTATTAGAGGACCCCAAGTTTACTAGGAATTCTCTGGCTCCTATAGCCCTATTTAGTACCAAATTAATAAATAAAACTACATTTTGAGATCAAAGGGTACCCTCCAGGGCTCTGGGCCTCTGACACCTATCCAGAATGCCTTTCATTATATTAGTTTAAAATTATACATAATAATAAAAATGAGTATTAACCAAACAGATGAGTTCAAGCAAAAAAATACCATATCGATATTATGCATGGTGGTAACAAGGCTTATTTTAGAATGACTACATTCATAAACACAAAATTAAACTGTGTTGAATATTCAGTGAATTAGGCCAAAAAAGTCTACCGTTCAACAGCTTGCAAAATACATGCTTCACTGAGCATGGCTTCACTAACCAGACAAGACAAAAAGGATCACACCACTCTTGCCATGTTAAAGTGTCACACAGAAGGAAAATAAAAAAAAAACTATGCTAAGCGGAAGAAAAAAAAAAATGTACCAGCTGCAAAAATGTGATCTGCAGTATGAAACAATTTAACAACACAGTGTCACATTACGGCATTATTAAAAAAAAAATATCAGTCAGCCCTGGAGATCAAGAAACATTATTACGAATAAATGATTTTCAATTTACACTCCACAAATATTTCCAGGTGGACAACACAAAATGTTAGATGCTGGGCATATACACAGTGGGACCAAAAAAAAATGGCTCTAGGTGGCATTTACATTTGGACTAATTTCTGTGATAATTGCTACAGTGCAATGACTCATTTGTAAAACTTCCTCTTGCATACATACCGTCCTTCCAAAACACCGAACGCTCATTGGTAAACATTAATATTTCATGTAAGCAAATAAATTACCCATCTCAGGCTGGATTAGTCCCAACAGAAAAAAAAAAAGAAAAAATGTATACAGAATATGTATATTTGAAAATGTCATATAATCTTATCAAAGAGTAAACAGCTTTCAGTTAGGTTATCATTATCTCAAAAAGTGGACTCGCTAAAGCTGATATAAAATTCTTCAATCTATAGATTTGGGCCTTAGCTTATCAGAGAATTAGAAAACAACTAGACAATATACAAATGCAACACCATGTACATTTTTAATGAAAATGACCAAGGGTGATACAAAACCTAACAGAATGTCAATATCAACAGAGCTAAACATACGATCAAGAGTTTTTTTGTTTGTTTTGGTGTGTTGTGTAACTGTTTAAAAAGTTCATTGCATTTCTCTGACTCAAGAATGAGATTTTCACATTTTTATCAGAGGTGAAGAAATGTTAAGCTGGAACATGCTACATTTGAAGAACGACAACAGGAAAAAAAAAACAATGGCCCAGCTACTTTGACCTCTCGCTTTAAAACTTTGCTCTCAGAAATAGCACTGTCCAGATAGCTGGAGTCGGGAGCTTGAAGCAATATTTGATTAGCTGCAATGCTGTGCTGGGGTTGGGTGTTGTTTGATTTTTTTTTAAAGGCTAGGAAACAGGGCAATATGATGACAATATCAAATCTAACAAAGTAACTGTATGATTTTAACATAAAAAAAAAATCTAATTAAAAAATGTTGCTTTAATATTGAATTTTTAAAATAACAAAAAAATAAAACTTATGTTAGCTGGCTACACCAAAATAGAAAGTGATAAACCTGATGAGCAGTGATTAAAACCATATATTGTTTATGTTAGTGCAGGTTTTAAATAATGATAAGTAAATTGTTTATCAAAGTGTTAATATTTATAGAGCAGAGTTTGATGCTTTGCATGAACAATAGGAAGAGTTTTACCAAAGAGTTTAAGTTCTTAGTATATCAGTCTTTAACTCTAATAGAGTGGGCTTTTGTTTAAATAATGTGGCTAATTTAAAACATCATTTCTTGTAAACAGTAACTTTTTTAAATTAGTGTAATTGAGATGGGGGTTTAAGAAAAATACAAGTGATTTTAAATTAATAAATAATTGTACTCTTGCCTAGCACTTGAGCTTTCTATTTTCTGAAGCTGTCTAAAGAAAATATCACTAAAAAATACAGCAGTTGATTAATACTCAATAAAAATGTCTGGATGGTAAATATATAAAAATTACATATTTAACATAAGTTAATGGTTTCAAATGATTAGCTGAAATGCCAATTTTAAATAAGGTACTGTATAATAGAGTCAAAGATGGGGCATCACAATAATTTTTGTTTTCATTTTGTCCATTTTTAATTTCTATTACAGCATATTAAAAAGAAATGTCTTATGGCATACACATTTTTGACAAACACTGAGGTTCATTCTCTGCTGTTTATTTGAATTTTTCTAAGTTATTCTGGCTCTACCAATAAATTTAGTGCATATGGTAAAACAGCAATAACCAATTGGTAAGCTTACTAAGTGTAAAGGATGTAATTGGATGAACTGGTTTATAATGAGAAACTCAATTCATGTCCATGGTTCATATAATTTATTGACGACACAATAAAATATAAACAGAATAAATCCAATATAATTCACAATGACTGATCTTCTCCACTCAATGAATAAATACTTATTGACAATAAACTCAACTGATTAACTAAAACTTCTAAACTGTACTCGAATACTCTCTCTCTCTCTCTGTACTCAACTGAACTGAACTTCTGAACTGACTCGATTGACTGACTGACTAACTTCCGTATCTTCCAACATCATCCTTATATAATCTACTTGCATCCAAATCGAACATTCCACATCGCTCTCTCTCTCTCCCATCTAGAAAATACAATTTACAATAAACATCATATTTATATTCTCTAAATATCTAGAATCTTGACCCCATGACCTCATGTTGACCTGGTTGGCCAAGCTCCAAACATACACACACACCTGTGTGCATAGTACATATAACTATACCATGATATTTTACTGCAAATGTCATGATACAGTACTTTACTAGTTGCTTTTACATCTGTTAATTGCAGGCCACTTAGTTTAGGTGTCTTATTAATTTATGAGTCAAAATAATTTTTTTTTTATTCCTAAATTGAAATAACTATTTAAATTAAATGTTTCATCTATTTGAAACAGCATTAGTCACTAGTGAACTGATATTTATTTTTTTTCAATTTACGATTACTTAAAAGTTGAATATTTTAATTAAAGTAAAAAATGGATTTAAAGTTATTATTTTTTTTTTTTGTAATACTACTTATAAATTTATTTGTTAAGTTCATACAGAGGTAGAAGTATAACTTGTTATCAAATTCATGTAGAGTGTAGGAAAAAGACTCTAAGACTACATTACTACATTTATATACCAGATAATTGTATTTTTTAAATTTAATTTAGAACTTAGACGACTTAGTAATAACAGGGGAAAATATGTTTAGAGAACTTGTTTAAAATAAACCTTGCCATATTTTAATTGAAGTCGAATTATCAATCGAATGTGTACATCTGAGTCATGTAATGTAGTGATAACAAAGCAGAAATTAATTATTTTACTAAGAAAAGTTTAGTTCAATGTTCATGACCCAGTTAACAGCTAATAAGCTATAAATAAAAAACAATTTAAGGGAATTAAAAAGAGAGCTATTTAAATTTGTACATCTAGCTAGAGGGTAAATTGATTTCTTAATTTAATTCATTTCTTTACAAATTATAAGTCATAAGTTTAGTTTACCATTAATTCTTGCTCTTATCTTTTTGTAATCTTTGTCCTGTTAGACGAAACTATTCCGGAAGTAACTACTTTCATTCATCACAAATAATGTTTACCGTTGATAGAGCCCCTATTACTTCTCTTTTGAATTACTTTGAAGAGTAATAACGGTGTAGCACTTATCAATTACAGGTACATCTATTTTTAGCTTAAAAAATAAAAGCCTTACCTGTGCTCTTAATTAGAAATCATTTATGCAACAATAAAGTTGTCATTTCCTATTCACTTTCACTTTCTTTAAAGAAATGATGCCGGAAGTTTTAAGGCACTCTTCTGCAGCTGAAAATAATATTCTTCGTTTCTTATTAAACACAGTTATCTATGGTTACAATAGGCTAGGTCTATTGTTTGACATCTGGCTGGTGTTCTGTCACAGCGGGGACTAGCTGATTGGGGAAGGGGAGGGTTAGTTTTATAACAATCTTTTTGAATATCCCCACTTAAGCTGAACTTTCACTTGTCCCCTTAAATGGGGAAAGCAAAGATTTTTTTATTTTTACTATCTTCTCGACACCGATGATAAGGAAAAATTATAATTATATAACATGTGAAGTAGATGCACACAGAGCTATAACCAGCTAATCTTGGACTCCTGAAAATTGTTTGGGATGCCCCCTACCTGTGAGAACTTGTTGGGGGGGGGGGGAGGTGTTAATTGACTACATGTATTTGTTTTATTCCTGTAAGCTATCCCTTTTTGCTTGGACCCAGTAAAGTGACAAAGTTTTTAGGCCATTTCACTTTCTTTTATTCAACAATTCTTAAAAGTTTACCCTTCTAGTAAAACGGTTCATACTTGTCAACAGCTTAACAATATTAGTTTTATATTGATAGTCCACAAATCGTCACCTAAGATTGCCTTAAGGGTGAAAATTCTCGCTATTTAAAAACAATCAAAAGTAATGAAATACAGGATTAGATTTAAAGAATGTCTGGTACTTCGAATATAATTGTTTTTCTCCATCATTAGTTAAATTCTGAAACTCAAAACAAGCTTATCCAAAGCAGTAAAGACATTAAATCAACAAGAATTAAAGCAGAGAACTTTGTGATTTTATTTGACAAAATACTCTTTAAGAATGTTGTGGCATGAAAAATTAAATATGTATCCTATATGTTATTATACATAAAATACAAACAATTATAAAAACAATCATGTATACAAATATTCCTAAACTGTAACATTTCCTTTCCCTAAGTCTTTTAAGGAAAGGTATTTCCTCTAAAATATAAAGTCTAAAATATCAAAGTATTGTTTAACTATAGTCAATGTTTTAAACATGATTGGAAAAAGTTTGCTGAGGAAACATAGTGAATACATTTTTACACATAGCATCACATTAGCTATCAACTTTTATTTACTCTAATGATCAGGACATCATATGCTAAAATAAATAATAATGTTAGGATAAAAATGTCATTACAAAAACTACCATATTTTACAATCTTAAATGAAACAAAGCATAATGTCAAAGTGTTAAAAAAAATATAAAAATTAATTTTGGCCATCTGAACAGCTTTTTTATGTAACATATTTTTTACACTTTAATTTTAAAGTATAAAGAAAATTTTACAGGTGATAAATTATCAATTATAAAAAAACAGTATTTTATATAATACTAATTAATCATTTAATCAAACACCATCAGCAATCTGATATTAGCAATTTATTGAACATTTGTTATTACATTTAGAAAAATAAAGAAATCATTATGGATGTACATTTTCTCAACATATTATCAATAAGTTTGTTATAAAAACTGCTGATTATTACATTCAATTTATAACTTAGCTTTTCTCACTTTTGCATACTGCATTTGGGCAATAGCTCGCATATGTACTTCATCTGGTCCATCTGCTAACCTCAAAGTTCTGGCAGTGGCAAAGGCATGAGCTAAAGGCAAACTGTCATCCAGACCTGCTCCACCATGAGCCTGTTTATGAAAAAAAAATACATATAAAGAAGGATCTGTTCGTTTTATAAATTTTAAAAACTTTGTCATTAAAAAAAAAAGAACAAAAAAATGGAAATGTCTATACTAAAAGTTGCTCTGTGTTGTGATAGCCCCAGTTGTAGTGTGTTGTAGAGAAGTCATCCTATATTTTAAAGATATAATACATTAAGTCCCGCTTTCTACAAGATCAATTCATTCCAATAAACTCTTATCAAGAAAAGCTGGAGTTTAAAAAAAAACATTTCTCCCCTTTTAAATTAAATAACTTGTGCTCAAGAAATGAGTAAAGAAAGTACAATGTTTCTAGAATATAAAATGGGGAAATCAACGAAAAAAATATATCACTACCGATTTTAAAAGTTTAACCATAGATAAGATTCTAAAAGAAGATTGTTTGATCTGGAACTATATGCAGAGGTGTATCTTGTGAACTATATGCAGAGAAGTATCTTGTGTAAATGTAAGATCTAAACAAATTATTCAAGTAGTAATAAGCTGTTAAACAAAAAAAAAAAAAAAAAGGAAACTTATGATATGTAATGTTTCTATTAGAAAACATGCTTGCATGTGAAAGAGAAAACTTTATTACATTAAAAAGGAACCTCTTTATATTTTAGCCTTGCTACTTCTGGCATAGATCGACCTGGCCAAACTTTGCATATGAACCTCATCGGGCCCGTCAGCTAATCTTAAAACACGAGCCCAGGCGTACATCTTAGCAATTGGGTAATCATGGTTTAGACCCCCGCCGCCATGGGCCTGAAATACGAAGGTGTTGAAATAAAAAAAATAGTTATTAACTGAGTGGGTCCAATGACGGAGATGCATAATGAACTAATGTTTTTTTTTATTAGAATGTACAGCTACTAAAATTGCAGATAGACTATCTCAGATAAGCCCTAGATCACAAATTACAATCTGCTTCAACCTAACAAGTCTGGCGGATCATAGTCTAACATTAGACAAACCCAATGATTGCATTCAGAGCTTGACACCGAACAGTTACAAAATGAAATGTAAAAAAAAAAATGAGCTATTGTTATTAAGTTCAACTAATATGAATTAATTCCCCTGGAGCAAATTTGCTTTATCAGTATCGTATCTGGGTTAGAGGGAGGGGGAGTAACTCATTTTTACAAGGGTTTCTGGATTTAATAAAAAAAATTCATTTTTATGCTTTTTTATGTGTAAAAATCTCATGTAGGTTTTAAATGCAACAAAGGTGCATAATTTACCTGTATAGCTCTGTCTATCACATCCAGGGCCATATTAGGAGCAGCGACTTTGATCATTGCTATTTCAGGAGCTGCAACCTGGTTAGTTAAGAAACAAAAACATCAATCATGTCATGGGTCTTTTACATTCTTGATTCTTAACTCACAGACGAACATCTGAGAAACTAACATCCCCTCCCCCTCACTGTCCATTGTCTAGACTTAAGCACAACAAAAAAAGTAAATTATAACATTTAATTTTCAATTATTGACTTTTTGCACAGTTACACAGAAAAATCATTCATTATTTTAACCTCTAATTACAATAACTCAAGTTAGTGAGCATTCTTCTGAAGCTCTGGAAAATAAAATGTAAACAAAAATAGCTCTGGAATAATATTTGCAGGGCTAAAAGCTAAAAATAAGTACCTACACAACCATAGATTGGAAAGTAATTAAAAATTATGAGCATAAAAATCCCTCATGACCGACATAAAGTAATGCCAACTCAACCGTATTAGGTTTTTTTCTTGTATAATTTGAAAAGAAGTTGTGTTTTTTTTTTAATGTGTGTCAGTCATAGTTGTTATTCATCAATTATACACTGATAGCCAAAGTGGCAAAAGGCTTTGCTGACTTTATTTATTGATAACCAAAGTAAAAAAAAAAAAGGTTCATCACTGAACTTACTTTATTTCCATACAAATCCATCATGTATGCAGCCTTCAGAACTAACAGCCTACACTGTTCTATCTGTATTCTAGACTTGGCCACATCCTGCTGTATAGAGCCTTGCGCTGCCAATGGTTTACCGAAAGCAACTCTGTTCAATGTCTGAGATATATACAAATGTACAAAAACACAGTTAAGGTTTATATTTTTTTTTTTAATAAATTAAATGTGAGCACTTCAAAATTAAAGAACACTCTTAATGCGCAAAATATCAAAAAAAATGGTGCACATAATTGTTTCAAACAAAACAAACCCAAACATTTAGGATGTAATGTTTTGCACTTCTTGATTTAATCTGACAAGGACAATATTAGAACTGTAAGTTATTATTGTAGTTTGACTAAGCAGCATACAATATGTTTGACTAATAAATAACTGCAACAACTCGCTAAATATTGAAAAACAAAAAACTACTGACCCTGTCAACCATCAGGGACAGAGCTCTTTCAGCGTGACCAATAAGCCTCATACAATGATGAATGCGGCCTGGGCCGAGGCGGCCTTGAGCGATTTCAAATCCTCTCCCTTCTCCGAGCAGAATGTTAGAAACTGGTACTCGGACATTTTCAAATACAACTTCACCATGGCCCTCTGAAATCAAAATGTGACACATGTATATCAGACTGACAAGTTTTGTCCAAATAAATCAACAGGGAAAGGATGGAGTTGAGTACTTGTGCGGCTGAACACAAAACTGTCAACATAAAGGTGCTGGGTTCAAAACATGAGAACTACATCTTAGGTGATGATTTGCATTTTACAGGGACTTTTATTTGTTACAGAAATGCAAATATTTCACAATACAGTAAAACAATTTTACTTTGAAACCCCCTTTTGCTCAAGACAGGTGAACCAATATACATAACCTGCAAATTACGAAGGATAAATAAACATTTTCTCAATAATTCAGTATAATTGACTGACACAAATATTTGACGTAATAATTATGTATTAAATGCAAGTCAGTGGAAATCGGTCTAAGTAATGTTGCACCACAGAGAGTGAAATTTAGCAAGATTATACACAATAATTTCAAAGCAAGAAAGCCTGTATTAATTATGTGTCAGTTGTAAAATGGAGTATAAATAAGTAATGTTATATAGGGTAAAATGGAGTATAAATAAGTAATGTTGTATAGGGTAAAATGGAGTATAAATAAGTAATGTTGTATAGGGTAAAATGGAGTATAAATAAGTAATGTTGTACAGGGTAAAATGGAGTATAAATAAGTAATGTTGTATAGGGTAAAATATAGAATATCCAGAAATATAGTGGTGTGCAGTTAGCTATTTTTTTTTTTCATATAGAAGCACTTTAACTTAGCCAAAGTTGAAATAAAGGATCATGAACTACTAATTTTACTGACAATAGCAATTTCATTCAGCATTTTTTTTTTTTATTGCCAGCTGATATTTTTCGGAAAAAAAGCTCCAACCCCCCACACTTTTACCATTTACAATAAAGAGATATGGTTGACGCTTTTATAAACTTAGGATTTTGTTAGCCTACATAATAATTGTCTCAATGAAGGGTGATTTGTAAAAAGTTGGTAACCGGTGAAAAAAAATATTCATGGAGGTGTTGTTAAAACATACATAATTAATCCTAATGAACATATGTTTTAATCCATCTGACACGACAGCCATTTTTACTTCCCCAACTTAAATCATGTACCCATTTGAAGCTGGGTGGACTTGTGGGACTTTTTACCAGGACCAGGAAATATTTCCTTGGTTCTCACAGAGCACTGAATCCAGGGCTCTCAAGTCGACAATTGAGCCACCGCCCGGCCATCTGTCCCCCAACAGTTAATGTTAAAATAGTAAAATTTTGCACAAGCCCCCACCTGGAGCATCATCATATCCGAATACAGTGAGTGGACGAATAACTCGTACACCTGGAGTGTCCATGGGTACAAGGATCATAGACTGCTGACGATGTTTTTCTGCTGAAGTGCTGGTCTTACCCATAAAAATACATATCTTGCACCTTGGATCTAATGCACCTGGACAGGCCAAAAAATGAGATGTTATGAAAATGCTGTAACAATGTGCCTGTATAATTACCAATGACTTTAAATATTCAGAAGTAAATTATTAAAATGTATTACCTGATGTCCACCACTTGTGACCATTTACAATGTAGTGACCTCCATCTCTCCTTATGGAAGACTCAATATTAGTGGCATCGGATGAGGCTACCTGTTGAGGAAAAAATTATAACTAAATGAGAATTCAATTGCTTCCTGTAGTACAATATACTGGGGCAGCCATACGGCACAGTGGAACAGCACAACACCAGTCTGTTTTTAATTTCCCCAGCAATAAAAAGTTTGTATTGAAAAAAATGGCTGGATTCAAGTAGGGTCATTCAATAACATCTAGCTTCAGGTTAGTACATGTGGCAGTGCAACCCCCATACATAAAATAAATTATTAAATACTGTACCATAATGAATAATTCAAAAAATTACTTGCTTCTCAAATAAAGTAAGTAGTTAACACGATCATGCCCAATTAACATTGCAATAAAAAAATCAATTTCCAAAACACTTTTGCAAAGTAATAATTCTATTTCACTTAGCCACTGGTTTGAATTTTTTAAAATCTACTTGCGTAACTGACTCTGATATGTACTCTAAGCTGAAAACCTACCCCAGGTTCAGTCATAGCAAAACAGGATCTGATTTTCCCCTCTAGAAGTGGCTTGAGCCATTTCTCTTTCTGCTCTTCACTGCCATACCTCACTAATGTCTCCATGTTTCCAGTGTCTGGGGCGCTGCAGTTGAACACCTGGAAGAAAAGGATGTCAGAGATTCAACAAGTGGCAGGCAAAACCATGTCAACTGACAGTATAAAAATTAACATGTTAACATCTTGAACACTTAAGTAAATAGTGTTGGAAGCACATGTACACTATGCAGATTTTCAAAGAAATTCATTTATCATGAACCAAGCTTTAGGTTTTTGAATGGATTAATAAATACATGTAGTGAAATAAGTCCTTGTAAGCACTACCTATGTCTAAACAGTGAAAACACATTAAACAGTGCACAAATATAAAAAAAATTGATTTCAAATTCATTAACGAAACTGAAAAAGAATCCAATATTCAACAAAAAATATTCATTTTAAAAATATCTTAGTAGTATCTTTGATTAAATCTGAATGAAGAAACGCCAGATGCTGACAATAAGAGCTCACATCTTTATCTTTAATTTTTTCCTTTACTAAATGTGGAAAATGATTGAATTCCCTTTCATCCCAAATTATGTTTATACTAAGGAAGATTTGTATATTTTTTTCATTCAAAGTAATTAAACAAACAAGTGACATGCAATATTTTGTTTTAAAAAAAGCAACTTTATTTAATAAACATAATTTTATAACATTAATAAATGTGCAAAATATTTTTTTCCAAAAGCTTTTCCCCTTGTTTTAGCTTAACCCCCTCCCCAACTCCTAATTGATCTCTTGCCCTCACAAGAGCAAATTCGCCCACTTTGAGAATCACTGTAATAGATCTACTTATTGACTAGCTACATAATGATGTGACAAATAAACAATGTTTTATACCTCAGGAGCCAGCATGCACTTCCCCATCTCCTCACATAAAAATGCGTACTCCAGATTGGTCAGACCTGCACCATATTTTTTTTCTGGGTCAGACTCTTTAGGCAGGAACAAGTTCCACAACCCTTCAGCCTTAGCTTTGGCCTACAGAATAGAAAAAGATGTAGTGCAAATAAAAATACATTGGATTAGCAGTGTATGCTACATTATCAGCAGAAAATTATTCTAGAAAATTTTGAAAGAAAATTTTGTTAGGTAGTCTAAACAGAATTTTTTTTTTAATTTTATGCGCTCGAAAATTATTTTTTTTTGTCAAGAACTTATTGTTTTAGGAATGTGGCCACCTTCAGACGTCATTATCTATTAAATGGTAAAGCAATCATGCCTCAACCTAATGAAACATTCATATAATGACCCATTGACAGCATTCAATTTTTTTCACTGCTCTAATATAAAAAGTAACATACGTTTTTTTGCCTCAAACATGGCACTTCGTCATCTTTGTCAAACAAGACTTATAACACTAAAATTGAAATTAAAATTTTTTTTTATCAAATGAACTAAATCTTTTACACCCATAATAATGACCTCATCTGGAGGCACAATAAATGCATTAAGGTTTTCTTTCTTTCAAATCACAGAATAGATTTATTACCATTTAACCATCACAGGGTGAGGAAAAATGTAATTTTGAAAGTATTTTTAAATTTTAAAGAAAATATTCTTTGACTTTTAGGGAGACTTATAATAGTCCCTATTCTATGAAAAATACCAACGGCCAAATGAGCAAGAGAGACATGGAGGGTTAAAAAGCAAAAACAATTTCTTGACTGAAATCGCTACTTTGTAACCGTTTTCAATTCCAACTTTCGTAATATTTTTTTTAAAATCACATGAATGAATTTACAATATTTTTAAAGTACTCTGACTAAAGTTTAAAAGGGTTCATATGATTATTTCATGGTTTGCGAGAGACAAAAGTGAAATAAAACTTAAAGTGAATGTAGCCCGAAAATAGCTTTTGAGAGAATGAAACAGTCTTTTTGTGCCCATCAGGACTACCTAACTATGTTCAACTTGAGAATATTCAGTTCTTTAAATAAAATGTATACTTTAAAAAGAAAAAGATGAATTTTACTTTGGCCGCTTCCATTTCTGGCATGATAGTCCACCTGTTTGTCCCTTCAGCTTCTCGTTTCTTGTGCAGCTCCTCTAAGGGTAAAACATTGGTTTGGATGAACTGTTTCACTTTCCGGTGCAAATCCTGAACTGCTGGTGACAGACCTTCAACACTCACAGCCATGAGACCTAACATATGATAGAATGCAAGATATTTTACTGAGGGAAAATGAGATATGGAAAATTTGGATTTAGAACAAAACAGCTCTCAAAATTTATTTCATATTAATTATAACTCTTATAAGAAAAAATTATTTGACCTGCTTGACCTGTAGAGCCTGTTGCAGAGGTCAAAGATCGTGACAACGTAGACAAGAACGGTCGTTTCCCTGTTAAACACAATGTTGAATATTGACGAGTCTGTGTTGCGCTGGTCTCAGAGGTCCCAATAAGTCTAGTGGGCCTCAGACTGCTTTTGGAAGCGATGCTCCAACCTAGATCAGCCATGATTGTTGCATAAGACCCAATTTGTAGGGAAGAAGAAGAGCTCGACTGACCTAAAAGACAAAGTAAAATCAATATTCAAAACCATCATGAATAATACACACATGATAGGGAAAGTAATGAAGTTCAATAAAAGAATAAAATATTATTGCTTATGTCTAATTTGAATTTAAAAATAAATCCTCACTGAATTTTTGGTGATAAAATTTTTTGTTGCCTGAAGTTAGTACATGTATCTATAATTTTTTTTGACTCAAAGGCAATATTTGCTTTGATCTCTAATGTACTGATAAAATTTGGTCAATCACATTCTTACACAGAAAATGGTAAAGTATTTTAAATAAATATGTGAAGTGTAATAAACAAAAAACTTTTATCAACAATTTTTGTCTTGGGTCGTGATTAATGTTTCGGACGATCAACCAAAGCTAAGTTTCTGTTGGTTTGATCAGTGTCTCTTCTGTGATTGAGGATCACAACAATTCTAGCTGGCTACAACTGATAGTAATGAAGCAGGCCATTTAAAGTTGGCTTAAAAAATACTGAAGCAATTTATAGGACAAAATGTTGTTATCATAATAATAGATGGCACTATAATATCACTAAAAAAAATCAAATGCAGTTACCCAAGATGCTTAAGAAGGAATTAATTATGGCAATGGTCATAAGTCATTTTTAAAAAGTTAAAGAAATTTGTTTTTTATTTAAACACAATCTAAAATTTAAATAGTATTTATAACTCAAGACATTTTTTTTTACTTTTTCAAATTTTACCACAAAAAAAAATGTATTAGTTTGAAAAAAAAATATAGTTAAACATTCATAAACAAAATTCCACTCTCAATGCTTGCATATTTCTACCTGATATTGCTCTTTTGTAAACACCTTGCAATATGGCAGCACCCCGGAAGAACACATATGCCACATAAAAATCCCAATTATCAATGGATACCAGATTATTGAGACGACAATACTCTGACAGAATCTCAGGGACTGTAGGAAGACCTAGAGACTTGACATCAACACCCAACAAACCTGAGGGTTAAAAGAAAATGACAATTGTTTAATATTTAAAAAAAAACAACAACACCAAATTAAAAACAAATATAATAATAATAATAACAACAACAACATGACACATACAGTGATGAACTCGTCAATGTCTCATTACAGGTCAGTGCAACATGTATTACGATCAAACACACAGACACAAACAAACAGCAGAATTCAGGCTCAGGTGTAAAACAACTGACAGTCTTTTTTAACAGTCACACAGGTTTAACAAAACTTAAGTTGAATATGTTGATAAAGACTAAAGGTCAATAAATATAACAAGACCAAAGTACCTTCTATGACCGTGCTCTACTTATTTGTGTATCGAGGGGCAAATTTCCATCCAACTAACCCACCTTGATTATGACACTCAAAATAATTTAGTGCTGTTAGTGTCCGTTGAAACAGTTTGCAGTCAATTTTCACCAATCTACTTTGGCATATCAAAGACAAATTAAAGCTTTAAAAGAGGAAAGAGCAACATTGCGGACGGATGATCATGGTGGTCAAACACTAGACTGCTGACCTGACAGAACCATTGGATATTTCAGGTCATGGTTTAAGTCTCCGCAGTATCTGCCATGGTGCCACCGTGGCTATGGTGGGGATGAAAGAAGGGCACTGCAAAAACCATCCAA
The DNA here is from genome assembly GCA_021962125.1 of Bulinus truncatus. NCBI lineage: Eukaryota > Metazoa > Mollusca > Gastropoda > Planorbidae > Bulinus > Bulinus truncatus. The sequence continues at coordinate 4,506,987 of JAGDYQ010000003.1, forward strand.
TGGTAGTTAATAGGAACTAAGAATTTTCATCTCATCCTTACAGGGACTTCACACACACACATGTCAACAGTGAGAAAAGAGAAAAATTCAAGTGTCTGAAATAGAAAAATAATAAAGCTTCATTGCTTTCATATTAATTGGCAATTTGTTGAGTCTTGAGTGTCTTTCTGTAAGCTAGTGTGGGCTCCACCACCCTTCACTTGCCAAACTACCAACAAACAATACATGTATGCAGTGATAAGATCAAGTCAAAAACGTTTACCTGGAGAAAGTAAACTACTGAGTGGGGAGTAATAAGCTACCAGACAAGTAGCCAGGTCAGTCAAGGGATCTCCAATAGTGGACAGCTCCCAGTCGATAGCTGCGATCACCTCTGAGCTCTCTGGATGGAACATTAAATTGTCCAGCCTGAAATCTCCGTGAATGATAGTGACCCTTTCTTTCTCAGGCATGCGCCTGGACAGCCATTCCATCAGTTTGGTCATTGAAGGGATCTCATGGGTCTTGCTCAGCTCGTACTGGGTGGCCCAGCGCTTGAAGTTGCGTTCACAAAACTGCCCTGAATAAAAATACATATCAATAAAGGTAAAACTCATGTGGCGACACATAAATACATTTATTTACATTTATTCTTGCAATGGCTGCACAAACAATAATTTTTTTAAAATAAGATTAAAAATAAAAAAACATCATCAGGATATTTTTTAAAATGCCTAAGTCTGTTGTGACTATATCCTAATATATATAAATAAAACCTATGTGTGACTTTATTAGTCATTCTCTTGGCAATGAAATAAACCTGTGTTCATAAAAAAAAATGAAGTGAATTACATGTATTTCAATAACACCTCATAATGTTTTTGAGGTACGAAATAAATAAATTTCTGACCAAGTAACTATGGAATAAAGAGTATTTATAGCAAAGGTGGCTATTCTCTCTGGGGCACAAACCCTGTGCGAACAAATAACATGGCACAAACTGAAAAGGTTACGGTACCTAGAGCCATAACTAGGCAGGAGCAGAGGGAGCAGTATAGACATGAAAGTACATTCTAGCACGGGAAATGGAGCAGGGGGCATTGTAGTGCCTTGGGTTCCATTGTAGCTAGGTACGCCACTAACTGTATCCAGACTTGCTGAGTACATATAAATGAACTGTTCAAGAAACTAAAGCAAACAATAAATGTGCAACAAATATGCAACAAAACTAGACTTCAACTGTAACGTTAATGTAAGCAGTTTTCTAACAAACCTTTTTTCCCATAGTCAGAGAGACCAACTTTGTCAATGTCCACAGTGTGTATTTTACAGAGGACACCAATCATCGCCATTATGATTTCTTTTCTTTGTCCCTTGGGGAACTCTGGAAGTTTGAGATCCTTGAATACTCTCCCCTTCAAGTAGTCCATGAGATAAAACTGGGTGCCTAAAACACTGAAGTCAAAAGATTAATTCATTATTTCACTGCATGCAAAGATGAGATGTTTATCTTTTGATCCTAATGAGACAGAATGTGTAACACCTTTTTTTTTCATGGAGGAGCCAGGGTAGACATATGAAATAACTCACAAGGATTTGAACCAGTCGACTACAGTTGGGGCTACATAATGCAGATCAGCCTCAAAACCAAAGCCTGAGTCCCCAATCACGGTCAGGAGTAATCTAATAATAGCATCTATGTTAACCGCAGATCTGGCTTTGAAAATAATTGATTTCTATTTTTAATTTCATCTTTCTCAAAACCTAGATATGAATTGTCTAAAGTTTACTTCTAACAGGAAGCAGTAATTGCTTTGGATAATCCATGAGTTTCTTAAAGCTTTAATTTATTATGATGTTACCTTTCATCAATGCAAAATGCTATAGTACGTGGCACTGGGACCCCGCCTTTACTCACTGCAGTCATGACTTTGTATTCCCTGTCCACTGCATGAGCAGATGGAAGAAGTTTACCGGGCTGCAAATATTAAATATTTTAGTAAAGTCAAAGATAAAAAAAATTATATTTCAAGCATAAAAAAAACACAACAATTAAAACAGCCTGCAAGTGATAAAGTAAACACAACAATAAAAACAGCCAGCAAGCAATATAGTAAAAAGCAAAGTAAATATCAAAACGCATATTGAAACTTACGGGTTTCTTCCTCAGAACCATTTTCTGACCTCCATAAAAGACGTAATATGTGGGATTAGACTGTCCATGTTCAAATACTTTCACTACAGGTGGCGCTGTGAAATAATACAATTATAAACCATAAGTTTGTTTAATCATCTTTTTTTTGTAAGCTTTTAATTAGTTTAACTTTCTGTAGGTGACTGTGTTTTTATGGGTGTCTGTTAATGCTGTAAATCCATTTTGAACCAGTTCTAACTTATTTCGGCACATTTATTGATTCTACATGACAATACACCATTTTTTTAATAATTTCATGTCCATGAATAAACATCTTGTAGAATTAAAAAGCAAATTACTTTTTAGTATTGTTTACAATGTGGACAAATTATTTGCCTTGAGATCATCATGTCCAAATTAATACAAAGCATAGCACTGGTGCATAACTGTGCACAATAGTGAGGGAGGCTTTTCTTAAGTGTTATGTAGACTAGCCCAATTGATTAATATTCAAGTGTGCAACAAGCAATTGCAAGTTTTAATATTTTAAAACTAAAATGTGTAAAATAAAAAAAAAATCTTTTTATAAGCTTTTATCAAAACGTACTCAAAATAGAAGAAATAATTTCTAAGATAATACAAATATTCATATAAATTATCATTGCTAAAAATAAAAGCTTGGGTGATTACAAAATACTGGACTAAATATGTCATTAAATTAGTTGATAAATTAAAATAAATAATCTATGATTCCAGAAGAATGGGAAACAACAGAGATCCAAAAGCAATATATAAGGCAACACCCAATGAGAAAAGGCCTAAGGGCAGACCAAGAAGTAGATGGTTGAGGAAGTGAGAGATTGGAGGAAAGAAGACCATGGATCTGGAAAAGTGGAGAAGAGTAGTATGGCAGGACAGTGCCCTAAATGGGCTGTAGAGCCAAAGGAAGAAGAAGATGACTCTAGAAGAGCACCAATGATTATATTATTAGCAATTATAATTAATATAAATATTTGTTTCATTTAAGGCATTATTTTTTAACTTTTTAGTGCAATTTAGCCTTTTATTTTCTTAAGCTTAGTTTGAAATTAAGATGACTTTATGATAGACATGTTAGTTTAAATCAAAAGAAGGAATAATATAAATGAAAGGGAAAAAAAACACAGCTGTACTGTAGCTATCTTAATGTTATTTAAAATATATAACTTCTTAAGTCAATGTTTTACAAATGACCTTACAAGAATCTAGAAGACCAAGTGACTTTAGGTAAGTTTCCAGGCTTGAAATATTCAGTTGAAGATGATCAGGTATACTGGTAGTTCCAGGGATGAAATGTTGAAGGCTAAAACCCAACAGCTGTTCTAAATCACTGACACCTTGTTCTGGGCTGGTCACCTTTCACAAAGAAATAATTAATTAATGTAGTAATGTGATGATACGTCAAAAATAGGAATTTAAACATGTCTTTGAATTTATACTCATTTCTTAAACATTCTAAAAAGTATCAAAATTGAATTGGGAATCACAATGGGATAGAAGCACAACAAAAAAAAATGAGGAATTTTATAAGAATCAATAACGATTACGGTATCAGCCCAATCCTTTATTTCACATGATTGAGTACAGTTTTAAGCCAGATCATGACAGGGGCTGGTAAACATTTTGATTACTAGCTATAAGATGGCACTTTAAGAGAAAAATAATAAAAAAAATGATGCACAATACATGTATATACTTTGATAGTTTGTATGCCTAGGGCTTGAGCCGCCTTGAGATTATGCCCCAGGTCGTCCAGAAAAACTGTTTCATCTGGTTTGACCTGGAGCTCCTGTACACATCTTTTGTAAATTTGTGGATGGGGTTTGTGCTGGCCAACAACACAAGATTCTATGATCTAAAAAAAAAGAATGATAAAAAGGTCACATACTTTTATATGATTAAAGGGAATATGTTGTTTATTACTTACATGGAACAGGCTTGTTTTTTGTATCGGGTAACAAAAAAAATAATTGTTTTTTTAAATAAAAAAAGATTTCAACAATAATCCATATAAACATTCTGAGCATGCGATATGAGCACACAAGCATTACATTTTCAATAGTTTATTCTCGCATTTTTATAGCACTATTTCTTTGATCAACAGAAATTCATCGACACATTTGCTCATAGAAAAAAAAAAAGATTAAGTCCATAGAATTCAAAGCCAAGTTCCATTAAAGTAAAATAAAAAAGTTACAGATAAAACTTAGTTTTCACTGAATCCTACAGTGTAAATGATAAGATTTGCTTCTAATGTTGGTTAAAACTGAAATCTGCGCCACAGAGATACGCAATATGATTATATATATATATATTTATATATATATATACAAGTTTACATCATGAGGAGCATTGTAATTTCTCATCTACTTTTAATCTAAATTTGAAAAGAAAAATGAATCAAATATCATTACATTTTTTGTTATCAAACATATACGTAAATATGTAGTGCAAAGATCATGTGACAAATTTTAAGTGAAACAATCTGAGGAAAAAAACATACAACATCAAACAGCGATTTGTCCAGTGGACACAGAGTCTGCGTTTTTTGATCATCCAGGAACCAGTTGTTAGTCAGAAGGGCAGTTTTCATCCCCTCACCTTTAATGCACTGGATGGCATCAATCATTACAGGGAATGGAGTGCTGAAACTTTTTCTCATCTCATCCACCAGAGAAGAAACATTTATATCTCTGTTGAACTGCGGAGATCAGAAAAAAATAAACTAATCATTTAGGTTATTCACATATAAAAAAAATACCCATTAAAAATCCTACCTGTGAAGGATTTTCTCTCATTCTCAACTGTCTGGTCTATGGTGAATTTTGGGTTTCACTGTATATGTTACTCCCGATTAATAATTATCCCCTTTTTATGGTATGTTATTTATGTAATTTTCAGATTTATAAATGGAGTTTACTATTGTGCTAATTTTTGGCTATCTTTAATTTTTTTACAGGAATTTTGCAAATGCCCAAAATATTAATAAAATTTATATTTTGCTAATTATTGAAGATTAAAAAAAAACGCAACCTTTTTAGAGAGCTCTTTCCCAAATGCATCAGAAAACTCTGATAGATTCAATTTGCCCATTTCCAATTGGCCCCAAGATCCTTCCGAGCCGCTACTAACAATAACTTGTGAAAGAGAGCCTTTCTGTAGGCCTAGACGATTCTCAAAGTCTAAAAAAAAAGAAATGGCAAAAAATCAGGAACTACTTTTAACAAAACAATGAACAAATTAAAAACAAATAGGACTTAAATGTTAGTAATCTGTGAAGTCCCTGTTAGGATGAGATATTTATCTCTTAGATCCTATCAACCATTATGGGCTAGTTTTTATAGATCCCTACTTTCATCCCAAACATAGCCAATAGTGCAATGGCCAAGAAAGGATCATGGGAGACATAGAGGGAACTTTTATCGTGACTTGAAAAATCCCTTGATTCTCACTAGAAATCCAACATGGGACCTTTAGGTTTCTTCAAGTTGCTTTGGTTGCATCGGAGGCCAAATGTCTACCTTTAAAAAAACATCTTTTAATATTTCTTAATTAAGTAAACCACAATTATGAAATGAACTAACCTCTGAAAAGATATAACGGTGATGGAAGAATGACACCACCCATGTCAAAAATTACAGCTTTAGGTAATTTTCTTTTTGGCAGATTTGTTGACTTTCTTGATGAAACTGCTGCCGGAAAAAGCGATCTAGGTGAAGCTGACATCTTACTTATGGAAGAAAATGCTTTTAACATTCTGAAAAAGAAACCACTTTAATACAAATCTTGCAATCCAAACTGTAAATATAGCTAATTTTGTTTATGGGTACTATCAGTTAAATTTGAAAAAATCAAACTTCACATTTATTATTGTGCATTTGCATTTATCTTTATTATTTACATAGTAGGTACTTTGATAAAAAATTCAAAATGTATATAACATGTCAAATCATACATAGATCAATAGAGCTCTAAAAATGCTTTAAAATGATACCTTGTTTAAGTATGTATGTCTTTTGGTTATTGAGATATTCAATTTCTTGTGCCGAAAAACAGGCCTTTTTTTACTATAGAAAAAGTCAAGA
>JAGDYQ010000003.1:4513723-4540383 GCA_021962125.1 Bulinus truncatus
ACCTACATATCTTTTTGTGCAAAAAATTTCCTTCTCTGTGAACAAGAGACTACTTATAGATACATATCTATCTATCTTATCTATCTATCTATCTATCTATCTATCTATCTATCTATCTATCTATCTATATATATATATATATATATATATATATATATATATATATATATATAAAGTGGTCTTGTACTCAACATCCATGATAAAGATGTAGTACAGCCTATGTGAAACCCCTTTTTTTTTAAATTCATAAACATAATATTCACCAATTCTCAAATTAATCAAGGTGAATTTGGTGAATATTTATTTCCTCTTTTCTTCATTTATGTTTACTTTGTTTAGGGTAACCATGGTGAAGATGTCAAAGAGTTGTACTGACCTTTTATTTTACTTTGTTTAGGGTAACCATGGTGAAGATGTTAAAGAGTTGTACTATTATTTGGACAGCACCCCAACCCATTCTTACATGTCAGCTCTGTACAAGTATCCACACAAGGCTTATCCCTATGATCATATCGTGGCTGAAAATAAATACAGGACTAAGCAGCAACCCGAGTATGAGTTGCTGGACACAGGTCAGTTTCTTTTTCTTTCATTACCTTATGTTCATGATGCACAGAAAGGGTGAATATGTTGGCAATTTAGTTGTGATACAGATTATGGTTCAATTTCAATACAGTTTTTTTGCCAATGATATTCTTTTGTGGTGCCTTCGTGGTGGCCATTGTTACCTCAGCTAAGGCGGGGGGGGGGGGGAAGATGTAGAATCGCCCCCTACAAACAAATGTCCCTGTGGTGGTTTAATGTATTAGGATCAAAAATATCTCATCCTACTCAGAAATATCATGGGATGGATATATCATCCTGACAGGAAGATCCTGTGATGAATATCTCATCCTCACAAGAGGATTATGGGATGTACAAAGGGGAATAAGAGAAAAGTGTGTGGGGAGCAATAGGGATGACTTATTGCTAATCATCTCCCCCTGGTATTCAGAGATGCCAATTTGATATGGCCAGATTGGAGGGGAATGCAGCCTGTACATTATCTGGGACCCATTAGCTTACGAGGGCTATTTGATTCCAAAGTATGCCATAATTTTTGTACTATTATAGATATTAATGGTTGATTCCATGAATTTCTATCTATACATATCTTTCTAATTGATTAAATGTAGTCTTTGGATGTGAGACATAAATAACAGTATATGCAAATAAATCTGTGTAGAATATTGTGGAATGGTTAAAATCCTTGTTTGTATTTGATCCCAAATTTTTTAACATTTGCCCTGGTTTTGGGTTAGGCTAATGGGCATCCTTCTAGTTTTACATGAGTATCTTACTTGAAGTCTCATTAGGCTCCCACAGAAATGAGACAATCCGCATTATGTATTATGTTTCTTACTATCTCACCAATCCTATGGCTATAAGAACTTATTGCTGAAACCTGAGATTAAACATCCAATATCAATTTTCCTTACTTATATTGACTTTCATATCTCTATTTATTTTTAATTAACAATGTGATTTTTTTTTTGTTAGACAAAATCTTATTTCTTATTGTTTGTGGATAAGAACTTTTGGCTCTCTGTTGTAGGAGTGTTTGATGATGGTAACTACTGGGACATCAAGGCAGAATTCTGTAAGGCCCAACCGGATGACTTATTGGTTAAGTACATCATTTCCAACAGAGGTACCAAGTCATCTCGAATACATATCATGCCAACACTGTGGTTCCGGAATATGTGGTCCTGGGGACAGAACTGTGATGTGAGTGATGCACTCATTCATTCATACATATTCATTGTTTTGAAAATAGAGATGATTGGTGTAAATTATATGTATTTTAACAAATGAAAAAAATGGTGTAATTAATTAAATATTTAGCCAAATGCATTAAAATGCTATATTCATTTAAATATTATGTTAAGGAGACTTTTATTTGTCTGTTTGTACGCTATTATTTTTCACTAAAGTTACTTCACATTCTCTAATTGAAATGAATTTATTTCCCTTTAAACAGGCTTATCTGCCGCAAAAACCAAGCTTAAAAGAAACTAGCCCTGGTCACATTGAGGCTGAACATCTTACTTTAGGTAATCAATGGATTAAGGTTTAAACGGTTGTAAACTGTCCATTTCATTCATTTGATAATATAGCTCTTAACTTATTTGTGTATGTCACACTGATGTGATGTATGCACTGACGTTAAGCTGAAATTTACAATTAAAGACAGTGTCTGATTAGTTGACAAAATGAAACAAAAACCACAAAGAAAATATAACAGCTGTTATTTTTAATAGACATTACATCATACTCCCCCCCCCCCCCCGTTTAAAAGTAAATGACGTAGTTAAAGTCTGTAGTAAATACTTAGCTACTTTTTGATTCATTAGTTTTTAAATACTCTGCTTACAATGTTTAGCTATAAACTAGAGGTTTACATTTCATTAGATTTATTTGTTATCATAAGGTATAGGACAGTTCATATCTAATTCCCTGATTTTCTAGAAAGGAGAGGTCTAGCTTTACCCCTGTGTTGTACAGAAATGTGCAGTTTATTGATAACTTTACTTTGTTTTGATGTACTATATTGTCAACAGATAGATACAAAAAATTTAATCTAATAACTGAACTCATTAGTCAACACACCCCTTTTATTTAGTTTAAGAGTAGGAATATTACTGTTCATTTGTCCATTTAGTTAATATGAAATGGTTTATCTTTCAATTTTATCATTCAATAAAAGTCTTAAAATTTTTATATATATTCTTTCTATTATTCTATTTATCACCTCAAAAGCACAATGATAAATTATCATTTTTGAATCATACATCAATTTTTTTTCAAACTTAAAAATAAAGTTGGTATTTTTCTTTTCATTTTGATGCTTTTTTTTATTTGAATGTATCTCTCATTTTTTCTTAAATCATGTATTTTAAAATTCTGTCTTTCTACAGGAAGCTATATCTTTGAAGTTGATGTTGATCAACAGGGCAATACACCAGCAATGTTGTTTACAGAAAATGAAACAAACTTCAAGCGTATATTCCATTTGAACAATACTTCACCATATGTCAAAGATGCTTTCCACAGACTTCTGCTTTTTGGTATAAATTTTGTACTGTGGTTTACTTATATCTAAAAATATTTTTGTTTTTTTCTTAAGGTTTCATCACGAAAAACATTGAATTTTTAACTACATACTTTATTTAGGTGAAAATTTCGCTGTCAACCCAGCAAAAGTTGGCACTAAATGTGCAGCTCACTATATCCTGGAAATACCTGGTGGTGAAGAATTTGTAATTAAAGTTCGTTTGTTTGAAAAATCCCAGGGGCCTGAGCGACATCAGCTGTTTACGAAAGAAGGCTTTGATGATATTTTTGCACTTAGAAAACAAGAGGCTGATGAATTTTATAATGAGGTTTCTAAAATTTCTTTTATTTCTTTTTTTTTTTATTTATGGATTTCAATTGAGTAAATATCTAATTAAATAAATTTTCACAATGCAATAGTCTTTTGACAAATTTTAATATATAAAAATTTAAATGAGCCATCATGTGTTTTTTTTAAAGAATTCACTAGGTGGCACAGGTAACTTAGATATTGTTTGCATTTTTAATGGTGTAAAGGATGTTAATGTATGAACTGGTTTATAATGAGAAACTCAATTCATGTCCATGGTTCACATAATTTATTGACGACACAATAAAATATTAACAGAATAAATCCAATATAATTCACAATGACTGATCTTCTCCTCCACTCAATGAATAAATACTTATTGACAATAAACTCAACTGATTAACTAAAACTTCTAAACTGTACTCCAATACTCTCTCTCTCTCTCTGTACTCAACTGAACTGAACTTCTGACCTGACTCGATTGACTGACTGAACTAACTTCTCAACTAAACATCGTCTTTATATAATTAACTTACATCATCCTCGAACATTCTACGTCTCTTTCTCTCTCACACTCTCAGACAATGCTATTTACAATAAACATCTTATTTATATTCTCTAAATATCTAGAATCTGGACCCCGTAACCTGGTTGGCCAAGCTCCAAACATACATACACACCTGTGTGCGTAGTACCACAAATATACTATGACAAATGGCATATGATGTCTCACTGACCAATGAATTTACATTTATACTTATGAAAATGCTTTAGTCCCAATAAGAAGCGAAATGCCTAATATATAGATCCTGTGTGTTTAAATGCAAAAATATTTGTGGCTTAGATTTTCACATAAAAAAGCAGGTTTATTGTGGTTGATACTAGTCACAAATAAAAAAATATATTCACACAGGTTTAACACTACAGTTAATATATGAGTTCAGAGGCAGCGATCCAGTTTTAAACACTAAATTGACTTACGTTAAAAAATGTTTTTATATAAGTTTCTTGTGAACCCTTTTTGATTTAACACACTGACATGACGCCTCTTTAATTCAACTATCCATCGACACAATAAGAATAATTTATATCTTCCAAAAATATTTAAAACTTTTTTGCTAAATTGACGATGTGGATGTTTAAAAATAACCAACAGATCAAGAGAGTTTTCAAACCGGAAGTTTAGGTTGTCTTGAGATACTTAATGCTAGCATTAAATCGCTTATTACTTATTGTTTTTAAAACAAAAAGATAAATCTGCTGAATCATATTCTTAATAAAAAAACAAAAAGAAGTATCGTTTTATTATTTTTTATACATCATCTGTGAAATTAATTGTAAAACAAGAATAAGTTTTTATTAAAAACTTTTCTACACAATTTGAACTACTCAGGGGCTGCCGTAAGGGGTCTCTGTTGTAAGGGGAATTGTTCTTAAGTGTAGTGAGTAGACCTCAGCTAGTGGAGATAGCCAGGGGCCTGAATTTCTTGGCAGCAGAACTTCACAATATGATGTTGCAAATAATTTAACACTAGGCCTACTTCACTAGAAGCTGTGTTAAAATACACTCTCACAGTAAATTTCAACAGTTCTGATCATCACAGTCAAAAAAAAATGTTAAGCATGATGCTTTATTCAATACCAAATGTGTCATGATGAAATTAAAATAATGTAAACAAACTATCAAGTGTATTATCATTCACCCTATAATATTGCTTTCAGCAAAAAGATAACAATGATGAACCTTGGCGGCGTGTGATATAAGTTTTTTCTAGTGCCAGAATAGCCGCAGCTTTCTACCAGATGTGGCCTGTGCTATTCCTAGCTGTGGGTTGTTAGGTGGCGCTTTGTTTGTGAGCCTGATCTGCATGCTACAGGTTATGGACAGTGTGTCTAGTCACCTACCAGTACTTAAAGTATTCTATGGCGGTTCTATGGTCGTTGCACTCTTACCTAGGGTGGGGATGAAAGTAAAGCCACCCTCTAAAGATTTTTAGATAAAAAAAATTCCTACCTGTCACTTGTTGAATTTAGGGGCATTCTCTGGTTCAATGACAAAAAAATTCAGTGCACTTTGGTTTGAAATTTAGAACTTCTGATTGGTGGAATCATTCTCAACCACACACTTACCAAATTACACTTTTTAAGGAAGAACAAGCACAAATAATTGCATTATTCATATATTTCGTTTAAGTTTCAACTCTTACTAGAATTGAATTAAAGAAATATTTTTTTCATCTGTTATAGTCATTAAATACTTTTTTTTTAGGTTATTGTGTGTGCAGATCCCCAGGAAAGGTTAATAACAAGACAAGCTTATGCTGGACTTCTTTGGAGTAAACAATTTTACCACTATGTTGTTTTAGTGAGTAAAAATATCAACTCCTACCATTATATTAATCATTTTTAAATTAATTAACGAAATGAAGCAAAATGCTTAACTTGTTGTATGTACCAGTTGTGTGTTATCTTATGATCCAACTGACTGAAGACAAAATAATAATTTTGGTTTGAATGGTCATAATGAAATAATTTAGCTTAAAATATATTAAATTTGCTTCTTTTTTTTTTTTTGAAAAATTAATCTTAGGTGACACATAAAAAAAATAAATACATTGAGAAATCGTTATTATAAAACTTAACTATATCCTAAAATTATTCTAAAATTATCCTAAAATTATTATCCTACTATTATCAGAATTAATTTTTTTTTTAAGGAATGGTTACAAGGTGATCAAGGTCAGCCGCCTCCTCCAGCTGCACATTCCAGAGTACGAAACTCTGACTGGCGCCATTTATTTAATAGAGATATTATTAGCATGCCAGACAAATGGGAGTACCCTTGGGTAAGTGTGCTTAGATAAGTGATAAGAATCATATATAATTAAATGTGATCTTTAGTTTCCTTGTTAGCAATTGTTATGCCTGCCTATGTCACCGGTGGTCCTTACACCAATCAAAAGGCTGTAAGAATAATAAAGAAACACATGATGTTCAAAATAGAAAGGAAAAAAAAAATTAAAACGTCTTTTTATTTTCCAAATATAAACATGACAATCAGTGTAAATGTGGGCAACACATGACATGTTTGAATACCCAATAACTACACACATTGAAGTGTAATTTTTTGTAGTTCAGTTTTCATATCTAGAAATGGGTATTTTTTTCTTTTTTTCATCAGTCTTCTATATTTAATTAAAATCAATCTAAGGATAGACAAAATTAATTGTTAGTGGCTTTTTACTTAAGTATCAGTTTGTGTTTTTTCTTTGCCATCAAAGAAGTTTTTAAATTGTTTTGCCTCAATTTATAAATGTTCTATTATTATTTTTATAATATTTAAAAATTTGCTTCCCAACTGTATATTTGTAAGAATTTATAGGGATATCAGAAAAAGTTTCCATTTTTCAATGCATTAATTACTAATGGAATTTGGGTTATGTTTTTTTTTGGTCATGTTTGTGATATGCATTCATCAAATTTTTTTTTTTTTTTGACAGTATGCATCCTGGGATCTAGCTTTTCACATGTTGCCTTTTGCCAGTATTGATTTAAATTTTTGCAAAGACCAAATGCTTTTGTTTCTTAGGGAATGGTATATGCATCCAAATGGACAAGTAAGTGGCATTTTTTTTTTTACAACTTAATTATTTATAGCATTTCACACTCACCTAACAAAAATAAACATGAAGAAAAAGAAGTTTGCAGATAACATTAGAGCAACATGTTGGTCTTAGTGTACAAAATTATTTGTAATTAATGTTGTTGTCTGTGATATTGTAAATTTTTAGATTCCAGCCTATGAGTTTGCATTTAGTGATGTAAATCCCCCAGTGCATGCCTATGCTGTGATGAAGATTTACAAAGCTTCTGGTGATTGTAGAGCCAGAAGAGACCAAGTATTTCTGGCCAGGTGTTTTCAGAAATTAGCTTTGAATTTTACTTGGTGAGTAGCTTCAATCCTTGAAATATGGTTATCAGAGTAAGCAATGTCAGCAAGAAAGATTTTAGCAATACTCGAAAAATCCTTAGTTCTTTTTCAGTATTATCCTAATTATTTCTTAGATAAAATGTGCTATTAAAATGCATTGTTTCCTTTATTATTGCATAGCTTTTTTAAAATTACGGCTTTATTGATCTTTTTTCAAACCATAAAATTATATTCATACTTTCTTTTTATAAATACATTATTGATTTTTTTTGTTATCACATTAATATATATAATGTTTACTTTAGCAGAGTTCACTTACAGTAAAACAAATATCCATTCAAAAATATTTTTTTTTTATAAATACATTTTCATAAATATAAATAAGAACATTTTTTTCTTTTCGGCTCAAGGTGGGTGAACAGAAAAGATCCAGATGGACTAAACATCTTTGAAGGTGGTTTCCTTGGTCTGGACAACATAGGAGTCTTTGACAGATCTAAACCTTTGCCAACTGGGGGCAAGCTGGCACAAGCTGATGGAACAGCTTGGATGGCATTTTTCTGTGAAATAATGGTGGAGTTCAGTCTTATTCTGGCTAACAGAGATCAGATTTATGAAGACATGGCTAGTAAATTTTTTGAGCATTTTATTTATATAATGGACGCCATTAATTATGGGATGGCTCATCTCTGGGATGATGAAGATGGGTTTTACTATGACAACATTATCTTTGACGACCATCGCCAGCCTTTAAAAATCAGATCCATGGTGGGAATAGTAAGTTTATTTTTTCTTTGATTTTTTTTTTAAGAATATAATACAATAAGTAATTATCTAAATATTGTAAAATCAATTCATAAACTGCTGGGAAACTTGAGAAGTTATTGTTTCAAAGTTATATATTGTTTTTTTTTTCTTCTAATATAGCTATCACTTATATCAAACATTTATGAACAGTTACAAAAAACCTGCCAGCAAAATATTCTTCTTCCCCCTTTACTTAAAAGATTAAATGAATTCAACTCTATATTTTTTCTCTTACAATATTCACTATGGTCATGGGCTTATCCAAATAAATAAGAATGTTTTTTTCTTTTTTTTTTTTTTAAAAGCTATAAAATTAATAATTAGAGCAGTATTTTAGGCTGAATTTTGGCTGTAATCTTAAGTTAATTATTTCTTCCAGTTAAAACATTTTATTAGTGTGGAATATTATGGAAACAGAAAATAATGTGATTCCTTAATTTTTATCACATTCGCAACATTTATTAAGTGATAAATTTCAATTTATTTGATAAGATATTTACTGAATTTTCTTGTATTGCCAGGTTCCATTGTTCTCTTCATTAGTTCTGTGGGAGTCAGAGACAAAGCAACATCCTGGATTCTATAAGAGAACCAAATGGTTTCTTGAAAATAGAAAAGGATTAGCTGCCAAAACACAAGTATGCCTAAACCTTTTTTCTAGTCCATAGAACATTTCCTAGATGATCTAGTTTACTTACCATTTGATACACAAGAATTGTTTATTGAATTTTGATCTCTACTCAATCGAAGTAAATCTCAAAATAGGACCTAATCAAAACACTTTTTTTTTTTAATATAGATTTTATACAGAAGCAGTACGCCTGCTGATGGAGAACCAAAAGAAGACCAGGCAATTATGTTATCTCTGGTTACAAAAGATCAGTTGATTCGTATTCTCAAATATTTACTTGATGAAGAAGAGTTTCTTTCTCCATATGGAATACGATCACTCTCCAAGGTGACTCATAATCTTGTATAGTGCACGTAAATGTGCATTGTGAATAATGATAATATGACATGAATATATTCAAATATTATTTGATCTGTTTCATAAAGTTTATTTTTAAATTCTATGCTCAATAATTAATCATATCCCACAGTATCATGAGAAGCATCCATTCACATTTGAATGTGAAGGTCACACCTACACAGTAGCTTATGATCCTGGTGAATCTCACACTAATATGTTTGGTGGAAACAGCAACTGGAGAGGTCCCATTTGGCTACCTAGTAAAAACATTTTACTTTCAATCAATTTTTTAAAAAACTGTTGTTTTTTTATTTCACTTGATTGTTACGCTGTAGCAGGGGCAAGGCATGAGTGTTGTGGTCATAGTCATATTTATGGAAAATGCTATATGTCATAGTATGGTGTTTATTAAATGAGTAGTATTATAGGGAATTTCCTGTGAGGGCACACCATATGGAATTATGATGGAAAGGAAGTTGAAGAAAGAGAGGGCAGAACTGTTAGGAAGATAGAAAAAGGAGATGAAAATATAAGAGGACACACAGATGGTTAATTAAGAAGAAAAGAAAGGAAGAGATGATCATGAATACTCATAATAATTATTGGTCTTTAATTTGTATATATTGTGGTAAGAGATAATAGTGTTACATGTTATATGATTAAATCTTGTTTGTTAACCAGGAGGACTGCAGTTGTTCTTTATATTATAATGTAACCATTACAATATGTTACATGGTAACATGACTCAATAACCATTACACTATATAATGGTACTGTGTTTATTGAATATAGTTAGCATAATCATTAATAATAAGATGACTACAGGTTAAAATGTATATAAATTCATATATATATATATATATATATATACTGTATATGTTGTTAGTCTAATAATTTATACAAATACACTCATACCTCGCTATACGGCCGCTCTTTATACGGCATTTTGCTATAACGGCCTACTTCAATTTAGGCACATTTTCGATTAACGGCCTAAAATGTTTCGCTATAACAGCCAAAAAAAAAAAACACTTTTGTACAAAAGGGAAAAAACGTTGCTAATTTTGGATAATGCACCAGGGCATCCTACTTATTTATCCGAACTATCTGAAGATGGCATGATTGAGTACCTTTCAAAAAATACAACAGCTCTGATTTAACCAATGGATCAGGGTGCAATAGTCACTTTTAAGGCACATTTCCTACACCGAACTTTCCGACAACTTAGCAGAAGGGAAACCGATGGTAATCTTCAATTAAAACATTTTGGAAAAACTATAACATCAAGGGTACTGTTGACAGCATCAGTGAATTATGGAAGGAATTAAAACTAACAACAATGAACCATGTATGGAAAAAAATATGGCCAGAATGTGTAAAAAGTACTTATGCAGACAGAAGCGTACCTATGGTGTGGGGAGGAGGTCCAAAATCATAAGTCAACCCAGGCCTTAGCTTGAGGGGGGGGGCCCACAATTTTTGTTTATACATTAAATATAAAGTACATTATCTCATGTCATGTTGTCGAATGTCAAAACGAACATGTTGTGCTTGATCTACTTGAAGCTGATAGGGAACCCCTTTCATATGAGGAACTCATTCAGTTGCAAGCAGTACCGGCACGTGATGAAGAGGCAGAGCCTATTGTATCCAAACAGCTAACTTTTTCTTATTTCGAACAAGGAATAAACATTCTCCTTGAAAAAGATCGTGGCGTCAAACGTAGCGCTTAAGTTTCTCGAGGAATTAACTCAGCTGTTATAACTCATTGAAGAATGAAATAGACATGAAGGCAAGACAAACAACGTTGGACAATTTTTGTAAGCCAGGCCCATTGGTACCAGTGAAAAATGATGTCATTGATCTGCAGGTTACCATTTCTTCATCGTCTTCATTTAAAAAAAAATTATACATATTCATATTTTATGTAACATGAAATTGTTTCATTTTTGTTTATAGACTGTTGTTGATTGTTGGAGTTTGTTATTATTTTGTGTACAAATGTATGCACTCATGTAGTTTTAATTAAAATGAAATAAAAAGGGAAAATACATTTTGAATGATAAACCATGTTACATATTTAAAAAACTTGGAACCGATCTCGTTGAATTTGTTTGTATATGTACTAGAATAATTGATTCGTTATACGGCTTTTCGCTTAGCAGCCAAATTTCGTGGAACGTATCTAGGCCATAAAGCGAGGTATGGGTGTATATAAAACAATGTTTGTGGTTTGTATATAGCATAAAAACATCAATAAATTTTTCTCTAAAAATTTGGCCGGCAACACACACGCCTTGTTCCTGCACAGTAGTAAAATAAATACTTGTTGCAGGGTAAATTTTACCGTGCTAATAATTTAAAATTCATAAATAAGTTAAATAAAAAGTATATTACTAAAAAAAAAAACTTAATTCTAAAAGCTCAATTTTTATTTTGGTAGTGAATTATATGATCATCGAAAACTTGGAGCGCTATGACACATTCTTCGGTGACTCATTAAAGGTGGAATGTCCAACTGGCTCAGGAACTGTGATGAGACTGAGAGATATCGCCAGTGAGTTGTCTGCAAGGCTTGGAAAAATATTTGTGCCTGGCCCAGATGGTCATAGACCATGCCATGGTGAGTCTAGGTTGGAAAAAAATTTTTTTATGGGACTCAAATTTTAAAAAAAAATTCGATCATCATTTTTCCCTTAAAGTTTTGTCGTTGGGGCACTGACATGAGTAGGTCTCTCCATTCCTCTCTTTTCCAAATGATTTCAAGTAAAGGTGCTACATCTTGACCTGCCCATTCCTTAAAGTTGGCAATATAGTTCTTTCTGTGACAACCTCTCTTCTTCATCTTGCAAGGGTACCTTGCATTATTGCACAGGGAATTGTGGTGTGAAACATAACCTAATCAATTTTCCCTGTAGCCACGAGTGGTTTCTGAGGGCCCACCAGGTTGTTAATTCTTTTCTTGACAGTGTTAAAAAAAAATCATGAATCCTGCTCATATATATTTAATGCTATGTGTTTTAAAACAAGCAATTTAAGTCTTTTCCGTTTCGGACAAAGGACATTTTAGAGCATTTTCGTGTATGACGGTTACGACGGACGAAATCCGTATTTTTTTTTCCGGGTTACAGCCATAGATATTGCTCCACGCATATGGGTTTTGATAAATAGAGAGGGAAGGAATCATGTTGAATAACTGTTACAAAAATAAATAATGATTACGCCCCTTTGATTAGCTTTTATTATTTATATTTAAAATACAAGCAAAAACGGTACCTAAGAAACTCTTATATTCGGCCCTGAGAGGTCAGATCGCGAAATGGACTTTTGATGTACACTTGGCAGGCCAAGACCTACAAAATGATATATGCATCATGGGTCTAGGACTTATGGTTGCTGAGATATAGGGCGCTCCTTTGTTAATATAGCTTATATAGTAAAAAACGGTACTTAATACGCCCCCTTTTCGGCCCTCAGAGGTCAGATCGCGAAATGGACTTTTGGTGCACACATGTCAGGCCAAAACCTACAAAATGATATATACATCATGGGTCTAGGACTTATGGTTGTTGAGATCTAGGGTGATGACGGACAGACAGACAGACAGACAGACAAAACGGGGACGATAGAGCATTTTTTTTTTCGAAATTGCTCTAAATAATCAAACATAAAAACAGTTTTTAATACATAAATAAAAGATAATGTATAGTGTTTTGAGGTCAAGCATGAAATTCATTTCATTTGCCAAATTATTTTTAATTCAGTTTATTTTTTAATGATTTTGTTTTAAAAGGAGGGGATAAGCGTTATGCTAAAGATCCACACTGGAAAGACTTAATTCTATTTTATGAATATTTCCATGGAGAAACTGGAAGAGGATGTGGTGCCAGGTATTTTTGGTTTCACTTTATTCCTGTAAGGTCTATATATCAACCAATTTGTTTTTCTATTGCTAACTGGCAAGAATAATAATTCAAGCTAAAGTATAAGTAAAAATATAGCTTTTACCTCAACCTTTTTCACCATATCCAGACATAGACTGTAAAATAAATTTTTGAAAAATAAATGTGCTTGTGAAATTATTCTTGCTGGCCATATATAATTAATGAGTAATACTACATTGTATTAACAAAAAATTATTTCTAACTTGCTGAATTTTTTTTTTCCCAAAATGCAGTCACCAAACAGGCTGGTCAGCACTGATTGTTAACTTCCTCAGATATGTTAACAACCATCCGCTAATTTCTGATCAGGCTCAGGTTAACATTAAAGTTCAACCTTAGTTATTTTTTTTATTCCTAAATCAAACTATGTGTCACTGTAAAATCCTAATCATATTAAGAAAATTTCTGAACCAACACAGGCAGATTTTGTGTCCTTAATATTCAGTATTCCTATTTTTTTTATTAAATTTTTTTTTTTAAGAAAACTGTATGACAATTTTTTGTAGATACATGTTGAGCATGATGTATAATTAGTATAACTAAAAAAATTACTGTCACAGTTATGTTCCACTTGATTCTCAAAGTGAATCAGAAGAGCATTTCTCGAACAGTTCTAAGTAAAATTATTCCTCCTTTTCCATGACATTGCTAGATACACTTAAAATTATTATGAACCATCTTGATTTCTCCACCATGTAAATCATTGGGTGCTTGAATTAATTTTAAAGTTATTCTAGGGTTTTAATGAAAATAGGAAAGATTTATTGGAAGAAAATTTTCTACATATTTTTATTGTATTTGCAGTAATGAAAAGTAATTTTTTTTATTTCATTTACATAGAAAATTTTATTTTATTAGAATTTTCGAACATAGATTGTTTATTTATATTCAGGAAAATGTGGCTTTATATTCTGCATTTCAAGTTGACACTGTGTCAATGCATAAATGATGTAGAACTGATATTGATGTAAAAAATATATTTTGGAATTTTGTTGTTTTTCGTATGTTTTTTTTTAGTTTGAAAAATGTTTTCTTCTACTTTGTTTTTATTTTCACATTTTCAAAATTATTTGAATCTGAAATATGACAATTCTCACCCAAGTAATTAATTTTATTTTGTGGCCATTTATTTTTTTTTTAAGTTTAGTCAATTGCTTTTGAATAGTATTCTTATTAACTTATTAAAATTAATTTAATGAAATTAAGATTTTTCTACGTAAAGTTTGTGCCTGTTAAAAAGTAACATCTGTAATATCCTTTTTTTTAGAAACAAATACTAAAGCTTATCAATTTTCATCAAATTGTAGTAGGACTATAGCAAATCAAAATAAGAGTCATCTATTGGGTTTGATTGCTTTTCTTTTAGACTATTTCTGTTAATAATTTGGTTGTGTTATAAATAATTAATCCCAAGTCATTTGGGCGCAAGTTTACAAATGACAGCATTAATTTTTTTATCAATTATTTACACTTATTGCTTTTTTTTCTTTATTTTCCTTTAGGATTTTTTTGTGCCATAAGTTCAACTTTAACATCTTTACAATTGCTTTTGTTCATTAAACATAATCACTCATAGGTTTAAACATTATTTTTTTTTTAAAGAGAAAATAATATTCTGCAGAAAATGTTGAGGATCTTCACCTGTTCTATTTGACAAAACTTGTTTCCATTGTCAAATAACTTAATGTGACACATAATGTTTCTATCTGTTATGAATACATATTTAAAATTTTTCGGTTTTTGTAAAAATTGACTTCATTGTCACATTATGATGCTTTTATAGTAAGATTTGGAATGTAAAATATATTTACCAAAATATTAAATAGTTGTATTATATACATGTACCGCAAAGTATGGTGGAAGCAAGCATTGTAAAAAAAAAATCTTAAAAGTCAAATCTCATACTTGCTCCATTCATTGTGAAAATATAAATATTAGAATTTAGATCTTTTCAGGTATATTCACAGATCTTAAAAAGATACAGCAATAAAAAAAATTATTATTGTCGATATTGCAGATTAATAATAAGAAAAAAAATCTGAGACTAGACCTACACACAGTTTAGTCGGATGATAATATAGAAGTATTTATTAGTTGTAGTTCTTGAAATGAATTAGAGCTTTGAGATACTGTTGCATGTTATTTAAAGTCATTTCTCTAACTAAATCAAAATATTTGTAAAGTCAATATCTGTATTTCAAGACTTCATTTTTTTTTTAAATGTAACAGTGTGAAGCAGTGTTTGTTTTAATTACCAGTAAAAACTTATCTGAATGATAGCGTGCACATCAATTTTTTAATCTGTCTGTGTTAAAGATTTCTATAATATTTTAATATTAAGACTCAACAAAAATCCTTTGTTAAATAATGGAAGCTAAATATCATAATCATTTAATGAAATTATTGACTTGAACTTGTCATTATCTTATAACATATATTTTATTTTTATTTGTTTACATTCTCATGATCGGTCTATGATTTTATTTTCAAATTTTAGTTTTGTTATTAGCCGGGCATGAGATAAAATAAAATTCACTTTGAAATTGAAATACTAACAGCTTACATGTTAATCAAGAACCGACAAACTCAGTTTTTTCCTCACAATTTGATTACTAATATATTCAATTTGAAATATTTTAGTTAAATTTTTTTTTTTTTAAATTTATTATTTTAGTTGCACATACCATGTTATACTAATTTTTTAGCTATTATTAGAATGATATCCCTATATATCAACCACTAGTCAAATAAAATGTATTAATTTTTTTACATTAAGCTTCATTTTGATCATCTCTTAAACTTACATAACTCTTTTTTACATGTAACATTTTGTAATATTTCTTGCTATACTGTATTTTTTAACCAAAAATCACTCCAGAATATCATTCCTTCTCGTAATATTTTTTAATGTTGGATTTCTTATGAGCACACCAGTGTCACAAAAGAATATTTTCTTACACAGTGATATAAATGCATTTTTAATTAATGGTAAATCTAGATGAAAATTGAACTTAGTAATTATTTTACTGAATTGTGAAGAGCTCTTGTTGCTGCAGTTTATGTTTTATGTGCAATATGTTTCATTTTTTTTTTTCTATAAGCATCTTGTTTCCATTTTTAT
This sequence comes from Bulinus truncatus, assembly GCA_021962125.1. NCBI lineage: Eukaryota > Metazoa > Mollusca > Gastropoda > Planorbidae > Bulinus > Bulinus truncatus. The sequence continues at coordinate 4,529,900 of JAGDYQ010000003.1, forward strand.
TTCTGTCATGTAAAAAACAAAAATATTTGTGTTTTTATTTTAAAGCCATTTTAAACAAATATTGTACAATTTAGTTGTATCCATGCCACAGGCTTTAATATTGTAATAAATATTATACTGAAAACAGAAATAATGTAAACAGATCTTACTTAATTGTATTGTTCACTAATTTTTTGATTATTTTTTTTTACTTTTCTCTGATACTAAATTTAACATTATATATGTTTTCTTTATTTTGTAAGCTTCAATTTTGTTGTTCTGTCAACTAAGATTGGGTGTGCTTTATATTTGCGAAAAAAATAAGAAATTATCTTGGCTGTTGTATTTTAAAGAGGAAATAAATTTATTTACACAAATACCATCCTTGTTTTTTTATTTGCCATACACATTGGCAGATAACTATGATGTGTGATATAGGGAGGGCTGTGTGTGGACATTGACAGACAACAGATGCCGCCCCCCCCCATTTTATTACAGCAAAGTGCTACCTGCAGAGCCGAACCAAGGGATTTGGGGGCCTGGGGGCTTAGCTACTTTGGGGGCCCCTGGATTTTGACATTCGACACCATGACATGAGATAATCTACTTAATATTTAATTAAAAAGAAATTTTGGGGGCCCCCCTTAAGCTGGGGCCCGGGGGCACTTTCTAATTTGGACCCCCACCCTAGGTACGCCTCTGGCTACCCGGTGCAGACCCTACCTGAGAAGAGCGGACGCAGGTACACACTTTTCCGAATCCGCGGACTGACAGCGGACGCTTCGTATGGTTAAGTTGTGGACTTGCGCGGATCTTCTTTAGCGTTATCATAAAAAATTTCAAGTCATTTAAACAGCTAAATTTCAGCAATGCGGACGCGCGGACTGACTGCAAACCAGTGTTATAAGATTCTACAGACGCGGATCATTGATAGAAATCCATAGACGGACGCTAAATTTCAAGATCCGCACACCTCTGGACCCTACCCTCCCTCTTAAGATACGACCCTTTACCACGGTACGGGGCCGGCGACTATGTCGTAGTCAAGAGAAGAAGAAAAAATTCATAGTAAACTATGTAATATTAAATGTGTGTGTGCAATGTTTTGTCACGGTGCACGTGGCCTTTTTCGATCTTTGCTATGTAGGTCAATGCCGTGTTAAAGGTTAGAGTGCATATTAACAGTACACCGAAAACTTTGGGAAAACAATACTAAAAAAAAAATTATTTGCTGTTCACTTTGATATTAGCACATATTTTCACATTCAGTTGTATATACAGTTGGTTTCCGCCTTACATTCATAAATTCAGGTTGTTATTGTTGTTTAATTTACGCATGTCAATTTGAAAGTTATGGTAATTTGAGATGCAAAATTCATCCCTAGTAATGTCTGTAAACAAGGTGGAATGAACTCCAAACACATTATGTATTGTCACATAGATTAAAGACGGAAACCACCATTATCTCTATTATAGCTGTGTAAAGGTAAGTTAAATTGGTTGTCTTATGTTTACCCATCAACATTGTAGTACTTATAATCATGTATTTTACATTATTTACTTACCCTTATTTGTAATATTCTGTTTAGGTAGGATTCATGATTATTTCTTTTACATTGGAGTAACCTACATTTTGTATGTGTTAAATATCGAACAATGTATGTTTTAATTATTATTAGACATGTTGTTTTTTTTACATTTTACAAGGCCTACATTTCTTTGACTTGTAGATTAACACAAAGACCCCACACGCAAGCACACACACACACAGCACAAAATTGACATAAAGTAGAGAGGTTCTAACAGTTGCTGTTTTTTATGGACCCTGGGTAGGGGGGCTGGGCTGGGCAAAGGGACATTTGGAGACTACTGGGAAATTGCTGCAAATGTTGAGTTATAAAAAACAAAAACTTAGGTTTCTCTGAGCCCCGAACTGTTATGTCATTTTAGCATGAAAATTGCTAAAAAATGCAGGCCTGCTAGAATGTGAAATTTGGCCATAGCATTTACTTTAAAACAAACATTCTTGAAGTAGAAACATGGCCCAGAACTATTTGAACCAATAGGCCTAAATTAAACTTTAAAGTTGCTTTTTGTTGTTGTTTTTTTTTCTTTTTGGAGGGAGGAGGGGGGGTCCTTGGCAGACCCTTAGTTCGCCTTTCCATAAGGACGACTCGAATATAGTGTGTGTGTGTGTGTGTGTTTGTGCCTTCTTTCGTGCGTGTGTGTGTGCGTGCGTGCGTGTGTGTGTGAAAGGGACCGATAAATAGAATGACAGAGTGTGTGATAGAAAAAGATTTAATAAGAGAATAAGAAAGGGGGTGGGGTGTCATGTTAAAACATTTATTATCTTTTTTTTTATTATATTGTCCTAATGAGTCTGCCTGTCTGTCATGTCAATAGACTGTGTCAGTGAGTCTGCCTGTCTGTCCTGTCAATAGACTGTGTCAGTGAGTCTGCTTGTCTATCTTGTCAATAGACTGTGTCAGTGAGTCTGCCTGTCTATCCTGTCAGTAGACTGTGTCAGTAGGTCTGCCTGCCTAATTTGTCAATAGACTGTGTCAGTGAGTCTGCCTGTCTATCCTGTCAATAGACTGTGTCAGTGAGTTGGTGTGTATCTCCTGTCTAATTTGTGTGTGTATGTGTGTGTGTGTGTATCTGTGTGTGTGAGTACGTTTGTCTGTATCTCATGGTATTAGGATGTGCCTCCTGTCAATAGACTGTGTCAGTGAGTCTGCCTGTCTATCCTGCCATTAGATTGTGTCAATGAGTTGGTGTGTATCTCCTGTCTAAATTATGTGTGTATGTTTGTGTGTGTTTGTGTGTGAGAGAGAGAGAGAGAGAGAGACAGAGTAAATGTGTCTGTATCTCCTGGTATTAGGATGTGCTTCCTGTCAATAGATGTGTGTTCTAGTGAGTCTACTCATGAAGTCCATGTGTATGTCAAAAGTTGTGCCTGTCAGTGAGTGCATTTGTATTTCTTGTCGATACTTATGTGTACATGTGAGTAGAATTTGTGAATATCTCATTTTTCATGTCAATGGATGAGTGTTTGCCAGTGTGTATCTCTTGTCAAGAGATGACTGTATTTTAATTGAAACTATGACGTCAGGATTCGGAATCGAAAAATCGATGTTTTAGGGCGGAATCGGAATAAACTAGGCATCGTAAAAAAATTACTCTGGCATCGTCCCATCACCACATCAGATGTAAAGTGTTGTTTGTTTGTTATTTTTACCATGTGCCTATTCACATCAATTCACTGGGAAAAAATCATGATTCGTATCGGTCTACGCCCATATTTTATAGTTATATTTAATCCACATCCGTAATGAATCTTGTTTTATATACTCATATCAGTAGCGTAGTGGGGGGGGGGGGGCAAGGGGGGGAGGCAATCATGCCCCGGGCGCTACTCACAAAGGGGCGCCATATGGTATATTTTACATTTAATAATATGGTGTTTGAATTTGGGGGGGGGGGGAGGCGCTAAAAAGGTATTGTGCCCCGGGCACGAGTTGAGCTCGCTAAGCCAATGACTCATATCCATTCATATGTATCTGTTTTACACTCATGTTTTACGAATAACAAGGCATCAACTTCACTTGATTCTGTTTTACTCCCTCGTTTTAATCACGAGACTTTAATCCCTCCACAAGTAGATCGGTATGTTTGAATCACTTGTTTTACAATCAAGACATCTATGCATATATAGTTAACTGTTTTATTACTATGTTTTACATACATACATCAGTTTATAAGTATCTGTTTTACTCCCATGTTTTACGCATATGCATCAGTATATAAGTATCTGTTTTACTCCATTTTTTTACATACATACCTCCGTTGACATGCTTACGCTTTACGCTCATGTTTTTATCCTCTGTAGATGCTGAAATCGTACGAGGATATGTGGTCAGAGGTGGCCAAGTCATACAACGTGCACGAAGAGACACTGAGGTACACTAAGGCGTGCCACGACCTGGGCTGTAGATCCCTCTCGGAGACGCCTCTGGGTGAATCCAGAGACCACGCCGTGTACTTCAACCAAACAGTCAACGGCTTCGTTCCGTTCGACGGAAGCGAGTGGGACCTCGCCGTACCAACGTCTAACAATGAAGCCGGCGTCCCCGTCACAGTCTACGCCCCTGCATCAGCAGCACCGTCGCCGCCCGTCTGGATCTACTTCCACGGCGGGGCTTTGCTGGTGGGCAGCCGAAAAACTCACGAGCACTCCCTCAAGATGTTATCCGGGCTGTCGGGAGCCGTCGTTGTAAACGTAGAGTATCGCCTTCTTCCCTGCCCCGATGAGCCGATGGCCCCGTTCAACGACGCCTTGGCGGTCACTGAGTGGGTGCTGAAAAACAAGCAGGCCGTGGGGGGCTCCCCGGAAAGTAAAGTTGGCGTGGGCGGGGACAGCGGCGGTGGTCAGATCGCTTGCATCGTGGCCGGCTGCGTCCGAGGGTTAGATTATCAGATGCTGGTCTATCCCGTGACGGACTTCGCCTGCGATCTTCCATCTTTCCAGGAGTTTCGCACCATCCCGGCATACAACACCGTAGCGTTTCAGTGGAGACTCGGCGTCACCAATGACCCCATCCCTGACTCGGCCAACGACCCTCGTATCAACCCGTCTGCACAGAAAAATCTGGCTGCGGCCCCACCGGCCTTGGTCATCAGTGCCCAACTGGACCCCCTCAGGGACACGTGCCGGGCCTATGCGCAAAGACTGGCATCCGCAGGGGTCACAGTTCATGACGTTCTAATTGACGCCGTTCCGCATGGATTCTTCGCCCTGCCCGGCATCTTCAAAACCAAATGTGGGGAGGCGCTCGAACATATTGTACAATTTCTTCGACTTTTTAAAACAGAGATTGCCGACTGAGTAATACAAGTTTTGACTTCTCTAGGAATATGCCAGGTTTTTAACGAATATGAGCTTATTGCAATAACAATCTTAAAACGTTGGTTGAACGACTAAAATTAAAATACGGAAGTAGTAAAAGTTTCATTGAGAACTGAAATAAATAGTTTTGCGCACAACGCACTCTACACCACTCGCCCACTTGAATGATCCAAAGTGTATGGAATTATTAATAATAAATGTCCTTTTAAAAAAGATTTTATTTTATTTTTTTTTTGTTAATTAATATTTTGTTTTTGCTTTTTTCTTGTGTGTGGGGAACATTGGCATGATATACTGGATTCGATTTTAATAATAATCTTGTCATACAAGATTCGATTTGATATTACAGGCTTAGTATTGACATACAAGATTCGATTTGATGTTACAGGCTTAATTTAGTGTTAGCCGCTTTTGATTTTGCCTCTTTTGAGAATGGACACATCATGGACACAAAGACTGTCCTAAAACTGACGTTGACCAGGAGATAGACAAAAATGTTGACAGACGCATTTAGGCTAGCAAACATGGCCGTCAACGCCCATAGAAATATGTAGACGTTCTCATACTGTCTGCCCATGGCCATTTCTGGAATCAGCAGCGTGGCGTACACAGCAGCAAACCTGAATATTGTGGAGAGAGGAAATGAGTGAAATAATTATACAATATTGATTTAGCAATAAAAGTAATACAATTGAGTCATAGCCGTTCAAGTTTTATTTTGGGCGGGGGGGGAGGGGGAGGCAGGGAGGCAGGCCCGTAGCCAGGTAAAAGTAAGTAGGGGGGCACCAATAGGGGCCCCAATATCAGGGGGTACCTTCTCATTTTTTAGTTACTTTTTCTTTATGTGCATTTTTTTCTCTTTTTCTTTTTTTTAAGAGAACCTCTAGGGGGAGCACTCATGACACCCCAATAGTCCCCAGTCAGAAAATGAAAATGCTCGTTAGTACTGTACTATGCTGATGTAAAATTGCCCAAATTAGAGGTTAGGGTGGATAAAGCCAATGGAAGATGGCTCTTTCATAATATTTTTATGCCGCCCCGAAACAAAATTTCAATATATGTAACATATACAAGAAAATATGTATCAAAATACAAACCTCGGAATATTGCAGAAAGTCAGAATTATGGCAAGAAAAATGACGACCGTTATCAGACGACTTTCTTTGTTGGTTAACCCCGACTTCCGCTTTGTGCCGTCTTTCTGAAAGCTTCCTGGTCCCTGTCTAATCTTGGACGATTCTTTCAGCCCGTACGCCAAAATGGCGGCGCTCCCGACGACCAAAGCCTGCTGAATGACCGGCAGAACAGCCCCGTTCATGATGTCCACTGCGTGGTGGATGACCGCCCGGTTAGGGCCGTAGTGGACAGCCATGACCACTCTGTCCGATGTGGAATTGGGCTGAGGATCTTGCGGGTCGAGCGACAGCCAGTGGGTGGCGAAGATGGGGAGATAACTGACGATGTGGAATGAGTAAATGAACAGGATGGCGAGCAGGTAGCGTCCCTTGGTGAAGACGTGCTTCACTTTGAACGGGAACGCGACGCAGACGCAGCGCTCCAGCGAGATGTAGGTCGTGATCCAGGTGGATATGAGATAGAACATGTCCTGGGACCAGCACAGGGAGACGTACTGGACTAGGATGGGGTCGACCGTGGCCCCCGGGACGAGCAGGTTGGCCATGTAGCACAGGGACGAGCCCAGTGTTTGCAATGCCACCATCAGGTCCGAGAAGGACAGCGCCCACAGACCAATGGTCATTCCGTCCTTGATGCCGAGCCTCAGGAATACGATCAGGTTGATGATGTTGGTCACCGTGCCGAGAAACGATATCAGTATCGGAAATGCAATACTGACGTACACAGTAATGTCATGCATGACCTCATTAGGGATGAGGCGATCCCGTGTATCGATACCATTATATATTCGATTATCGTTGCCCACTACAGTTCCGTGAGTGAAGCTTACGTTTCCTGCAGATTCCGTTATAAAAGTGAGCAATGAATTCTCTAGGCTTAGATTCATTCTGGTAGGCTCATTGATTCATTTGGAGCATACATTGAGTGTACTAAAATCACTGTATAATGTCATTCTCTTAACATTATTTATGACATCCTCAATCTTAGTCCACATCTAACATCTTTAGTTAGCCAATGATAAATAGCCTTAACTAAATGAGTTGTTGACATCTTCATATTTTATGAATCAATACGAAATCGCTGTTCTGAAGTCACGTGACTCTTCTGTAAGCAGATGATAAACACTGAATGTTCGATTAGCTACCATCATAGTCAAACATTTAAATGGCTCTACTTTTGACTAATAACCAGTGTTTAAACTTAAAACAGTTTCTTAAGTTATTATTATATTGATGTAGTTTGATATTTAATTGAAGACAAACACTGGAATCTCGTGTGTAACTTTAAACTTCATGTTTCCTGTGTGATTAAAGAACTATATGCTAGACATGGAAATAATTGCAAATATGTTTAGTTGTACTCAGTGGCGTACCTAGGGGGGGGGGCGTAGTGTGCGATCCGCACCGGGCGGCACTTTTTATTACTTTTTAGGGGGGGGGGCGGCAAAAATGTATAGATTAAATTGAAATACCTAGGCAAAATCGTCTTCCGCCCTGGGCGGCCGATACCCACGCTACGCCGCTGGTTGTACTCATATTAAAATCTATGTGTTTGTTATGCAATCTTCCAATTTGGATAGCTAGTTAAATGTGAACTCTCAATTTAAAAAACAAATACATTTCTTATATAATCGCTTCTAAATATGATTTAATCCGTGTAAACTTTTTTATTAAACTGCTAAGATAATAACATTTGAGCACAATTGTTTGTTCCGTTCATATGGAAAACATGTGATTTTTTTAAAATGTAGTTTATACATATGCATATTGAAAGCCGTAAGGAGTCATTTTAGAGAAGAAAAAAAAAATCAACAGAGACTTACGAATCACTGTTATGTACAAGAGTCTAACCCTGATGGAACTACTCTAGTAGATGCTTAAACCATGGGCGGCACCGTAGTATCATAAGTATGGTTCGATGATGTGCAAAACACCCCAACGGTGGCTAAATATTACCTCAGAAGACAGAATCTAGAATAAAAGGTGGGGGGAAAAAATCAAGTCAAGGGAGTAGAGGCGGTGGCTAAATACTGGTTAAACAGAGGCGGCGGTTAGGCTAGGCGCGTCACTGGCTTAAATTATTACCGTCTATACTAATGACTGTGTGAATTGATTTATAATATGCATTATAACGTTATACTCCTGGAGTGATTTTATTTCTATTCCTCAGCTCTTTGCACGCCTTCTGTTCGCAGTGAAATTGATAGCCTATTACTTTTTTTTTTTAAATTCGTCGTTTTTTTATTTAAAGCTTAAGTTCGGTAACGTGCCTGTTTGTACAGAGCTCTTTCTCTTTCTCTTTCTCTTTCTCTTTCTCTTTCTCTTTCTCTTTCTCTTTCTCTTTCTCTCTCTCTCTCTCTCTCTCTCTCTCTCTCTCTCTCTCTCTCTCTATATATATATATATATATATATATATATATATATATATATATATACCGTGTTGCAGATATGTTCCAAGATTTCTTATGGTTTATAGTTTATATGGTTTTGACCTCGTTCGTTGTTAACATGACTCATTTTACAACAATTTGCTGAGACTTTTGTATTTAAAAAGAAAAAAAAAAGTAGAAAATCGATTGTTGTATTTCTCTCTGAAAATAAAGATTTCAATAATATTAAAAAAAAAAAGAATAAACATACAGCAGACAACCTGACTTGAAAAATTAACTAGCTTAACTCAAAGTAACACAGTGAATTTTCGTATGTCAAAGATGCTAATAAAATAAATCAAGGAGAAAACATTGATTGTTTCTGACGAAAATACACTCACAAGGTTTTACTTAAATGATACTGACTTTAAAAAAAAAAAAAAAATATAAAGACCAAAGAGGATTTGTATTTTTATTTTAGCTGCCTTGAGCAAAAAACAATATTTGATTTCTAATTTTTTTTTATTTGGGTTGGTCGATAAATACTGTCTTTGTTGTATGTTGTTTCCCTGACAAAATTATCCGTTATTAAATTAATGGTTTCCTGAAATCATTAGCTCGGTAACTGGCCTTATCCGTTTCTTGTTTCGTTTGATTTTTTTTTTGTTTTAAAGACATGGACAAGTATACAATTAACTGTAATGATAGATTTTTTATCTGTAGATAATTGCATGTCCTAAGCTTTTTTGAGCATTTTTGTTATTAAATACTAGGATAATTCCCAAAAGAATTATTATTAAAGATTATTTAATGACATTTCTGTTTAAATCAATAATACATGTGAAGGGGTTGGATGGTTGGATATGGTCGTCATTCTTTGTTTAAACAAGTGCACACAAGAGGTTAATTTGCTAAGTGTTGTGGGGAGTGGTGTGTGTGGGGGGGGGGGTAGGTGAATATTTATGGTGATTTTCGTCCTGACTTTGAATTTATGTATATGACATGTTTAAATTCCAAAGCTCAGGTATCAATGCCGTAATTCAGTGATAGCCACCTTAACGACATTAATAACTCCCCCCCCCCCTCCTTTCGGACTATCTGCGACGATCATTACAGCTGAAAGAATACAAAGTCAGCTAACATAGTGTACCCTCGACTTTGATCAGTTGCCCGCGCGATCTTTGCATTAAGTAAGTTTTCGGTGATGACTTTCATTTGGTCCTATCCACAACTACATTGTATAGATAAATCTTACCAAAGCGCTACTATCACAGAGACCCCTTCAGGCGCAAGGGGGGGGGGGGGGTTGATGCGGTTGGCATAGTCACCACACTAAGGCCGTTACTTGTCGGTTGCCAATGCATCCCTTCGCCTGCAGCGGACAGTGGTTCATTGGAATGAGTGTTACAAAACTGCCATTCTGGTGACTAATGTTTAATACTTGTTAGATTAAGATATACGCAGTTACAGGTGAGGATAAATCTAAGTCCATGGGTTAAAGGTGAGTAAGACTTGTATTATAGCGGTTGTGTATATTGACGGTCTGCCTTTCCGACGAATAAACCGAAATGCTTAGTTTCTATGGGAACGGTTTTAATATGGATATTTTCGTTTGATGTTATGTTTTCGCAACAAAACATCTACTCCGTTCAAACAATTTTGATTTTTCAAAACTGTTAATCGATCAGTACACAAATTTGAAATATGCATCCCTTCCCCCAGCCCCCCCCCCTCCTCGAAATTAAGTTTTCATAATTTACATTTCATTTGTAGTATCCATTTTTTTTTTTTCAAAACTACTGAATGCAAGTCAGAACATCGTTACTGTTCAGATAATGCAAACTTCAACAGAATACGTTAATATAACACATTAAATTAACATACTTAAAGACTTTTATAAGACATCCTTAGACTCATCCATGCAAGCAAAGTCACATCACACAATCATAAAAAAAAATACGTGCATACATTATTAACTAAACGGGAGGATGGGGGGGGGGGGAACGATTCTTACCCCGCAATGTTTATCGTTTGGACTAATGGAAACGGTTATTTTCTGTTTAGTTTACATTGAGTTCGTATTTCTCTTTGTTT
>JAGDYQ010000003.1:4540883-4628529 GCA_021962125.1 Bulinus truncatus
CAACTAACACTAAAAAAAGCTTTCCTACAGCAAAAGATCACAGACAGACATTTTAAAAACAAAATACAAACACAAGCCAACGAAAATTAAAATGAAATGAGCAAGCAATGAAGTCCTAACCTGTATCCGTTGGCTATGTCGTCTGCAGCCTGACTTGTGACAGCAGGTGTGGCCGTGGAGGAGGTGGGAGCCTCGGAGCAATCCTGAGAGGACGGGGATGAAGGGGTGATGCCCAAGTCCTGTCACATGAAAACGTAAAAAGTTTACTCACACAAGTAATCCCCCAGTGGGTCGATATCAGCTTGAGCCACCCCCCCTCTCTCCCCCAGTTTAGTGTTTGGGAGAGGGTAGAGAGGTGTGTGTGAGGGGGAGATGCGCCTCATACAAACACTAACTCTCCCTGTCAAGGACCACACAGAGTCAAGAACATGGCTGGATGATTAGGGTTGCAATACCCTTTAATAAAAAATGTTTTGAGGAGCACTTGGTTAATTTAGAGATGAGATTCCATGTTTTCCAGCACAGGAAATAGATTTTTCTAACTTTAATAAAAAATGTTTTGAGGACCACTTGTTAATTTAGAGATGAGATTCCATGTTTTCCAGCACAGGAAATAGATGTTTCTAATTTAAAACAAAATATATATAAATGAGTTCACAAATGTGGGAGTTACCTTTTTCTTGTCTAATAGCTTTATTCCAGGACCAGACCGATCAAACCTGAAGATGAGAGACAACAAATAGAATAATAACTAGAGGAGCTAATGCCAAGGTAGAGTTAAAAACAATCTGTGGAGTCACAGAACCAAGGACAAAGCGCACTACGCATCAACAAGTTCTTGTTTTATTTACAAATTCTAACCGTGACCGTCCAAGTCATAAATCTGTGATTAATAAATCAAGCTGGGCCCACAACAATTTCCTCCTTCTGCAAGGACACACAAAGACAATTGGAACAACAAAAAAAACAACATATTTATTGAATAACAAAAAAAATGGGGGGGGGGGGGAGTTCACTTGGTATCCCCTTCCCCAACCTAAATTTATGTTCATATATATATCTGTGTACGTAATCCCAGATGTGTTATTTATGGGCAGGGAAGGTGTGGGGAAATATTGAGCCCCCTTCTCTCCCCCACACTACCGCTGTGAGAGGACCCCCCACACACACACACACACAACAGCCCCTCCCCCTGCAACTCGAGTTACAATATTCACCGATACAGAGATGTTTATCTGGCGAGTACTCTCTGCCTCACACTTGGCGACATGTGGCCCGCCTCTCTCGACCATCCCCTCCCCCCCACCCACACACACTCTCTACACTCACTCTCTACGTTATGACATAACGAATGGGGGGGGGGGAAGAGAGAGGGAAGGGAGGGGAATTGGGATGTACACAGCAGATATTATCTCAGCCCACTATCTGCCCCACTGCCCCGGTGAGCCTGCAGTGTTGGGATCAATGTGGCCCATGTGTCCTGGTCGTCTCTCCCCCTCTCTCTCTCTCCTCTCCCCCTCTCTCTCTCCTCCTCTCCCCCTATATTACCGAGTGTGAATTCATTATGAAAGCTAAAAGCGGATATTTTAAAATTGGTTGTGTTGTTTTTTTTTTTGTCGACGGACCACGAACCCCCTCCCCCACCCCAGGGTTGGACAACAACAACAACAACACTCGATGACAGATGGCTATCTTAAAGAGACAAAGTTGAAAGTACACAGGGCATGACAGCAATGGGTGTGTGTGTGAGAGAGAGACGTTAATGACAACACTGCATGTACTGCAAAACATTTCTTATAAAACTTTAAAACAAAAGAAAACATAGTTCATGTACAAAAAAACAAAATCATCTGAAATGTAACTCATCTACTTTCAAGTTGTTCTAGTCGACGTATTAATATATTTTTTTTACCGAAGCGCCGCTGGTCCGTTGCGCGGAATCAAATCAGTGTGTGTATGTTTGGGAGGGGTGGGGGTGTGGTGTGGACCCTGTAAAGATGAGGTGAAATCTCTTCAGATCCTATAAACCAGTCGTCCCCCCCCCCCAACATCCGGGTCGCGGACCGGTGCCGGTTTCGTAGATTAAATGGTACCGGACCGCCAAAGAATTATTAAAATATTTTCCTTTTTATTTATCGCGGTGTATATATCTAGAAATTGTGAGACTTCCCATGGACGAGAAGTTAACCGGGAGCTGAGTGGATGTGAGCGGCAGTGGCATTGTACATTAAACCAATCGGGCCGCGGTGAAACTATCAAACGTTGACCGGTCCGTGGCGAGAAAAATGGTTGGGTGGGGTGGGGCTCTGGTATAAACCACTAATGGGATGGTTTTGCAGTGCCCTTTTTTCATCCCCACCATAACCGATAGTGCTATAGCCATGGAGGCACTACAGAAGAGATAGCGGAGACTTGAACAATGACATGAAATATCCTCTGGTCCTTTACGGAGATTAAAACCAGGGACCCTCAGGTCGACAGTCGAGCGCTTTACCATACGACCATCCGTCCCACTGGCAACTTGCTCTCTCTCTCTCTCTCTCTCTCAGTGATTACTGCGGGCTGAGACTTGGTCTCTTACAGCCCGTGAGCTCAGACTAGCTGTGTCTCTCAACATCTGGAGACTGCCATAAAGCCCAATGGCCAGCAAGCTACCCGACTTGTCCACCCTGTGGTCCGCCAGCCCGGGGCACTCGAAAAGCAAATGATCCACGGTTTCCTCCACGGTTTCCCCTGCAGTGTCGGCAAAGGATATCGACATTGGGCCTCGACCTCCGAAAGTACGCGCCAATAGGACAATTTCCAGTACGGAACTGGGCAATTAGCGCCTGCTCGACTCTCCTAAGCTGCCACCACGGGTCAGTTTTGGACGGCCGCTCCATCGGACTGTGGACATTTCTGCCCGTCACCCCATTGTCCCAACTCGAGAACCACTGAGATTGCTCAAAGAGCCAGATCTTGGCACACGCTGCCTCAAGTGAGCTTTTTCGTGCACCCACGGGCTGCTGCGCATGGGCATGTATCGACTGCTCTTGTGCGTGTATCGACTTAGCAAGGCAGTCGGGCCTTTGCTATGTCGTCAGTAGGGCTGTACCGGATTCTACTTTTTAGATCCTGCAGGTTCGGAACCGGAATCGGATTTAATATTTGAATCCTGCCGGAATCGGAACAGGAACCGGATTTTACCGAATTAAATAGTAATTTTTCCGAACGAAGTAGTAATTTCTCGCCTAACATAAAAAAAGATATAAGAATGAAAAATATAATAAAAATTGTAAGTTCCAGATAGCAAAAAGCAGAATTAACCATTTAGATCTTGACGACTGTGACTAAAACCCCTTCCCCAATCTTGAGTTAAGAAAGATAACTCTGTCAAAATAACAGGTTCTTCGTTTTAAAAATTTATTTTAATAAAGCTGTACTTAATTTAACCTGATTTCTATTACAATCAAACAAAGAAATAAACATGTTATTAATAAATGAATTCCAATGTACTGTGGCAGCCCCCGATAGGTCATTTTTCTTTAGTTTTCCATAATGACGTCACCAAACCTTGTTATTTCATTCATACTTTCATTTAAACCATTATCTGACTATTTCCCATAAAAACGCAAATAAAAATGCATTTCAAATCTAAATCAATATCACTTTAATGTTCAATTAAAAATGTATCCTCAAGTTATTTATCTAAATTTGCGAGGAATTTTATCCAAATCGTGGCAAAATCCACTAAATTAAAAAAATGTGCAGAAAAATAAATTATTGAACTTTTTTTAAAACTGTAATCACCCAAAAATAGATCGTTGTCTGCTCTTTAAAAAAAGCTAAACTTTGATAGCTAAATATATTTTATAGAAAACACGGAATCAAAAGTAGCGGAAGATAAGGTGTCGTATTACTAGACCAGGGTCGGCAACCTTTTGAGACGGAAGAGCCTAAAGTTATAATTCACAATTTTCTCAATTTTTAAAGAGCCACTAAATTTTTTGTTTCAATATTACGGTATTTGATCAGGCAGCAATTTGACATCGAAAGAGCCACAACTTGACATCGAAAGAGCCGCATGTGGCTCGCGAGCCGCAGGTTGCCGACCCCTGTACTAGACTAAATACGATTCAAATCTGCCTTTTTAATATATTTGTACTTATATATAGAACTAAAAGCGATCGATGTTATTGTAGTTTTTAAATCAAAGGAAGTTATTGTTTTAATTTTAATTATATAGCGCTAAAAATTTCAAAATTATGTTGCGCTAAAAAAATTTCTTACAAATTTCAAACAACAAAGAAATCCGGCTTAAATCGGGCACATTTTAACCGGAACCGGAATCGGAACCGGATTTGTTAAAACTGCCGGAATCCGGCTTAACAGGAACCGGAATCGGATTCCGGTACAGCCCTAGTCGTCAGCCATTTTCACAGGCCGAAACAAGGCGATGAAAAAGTTTTCCGTGTGCCTAATTTAAATTTCCATTCCGTCAGGTTTGGCAAAGTGCAACCTCGATTAACCAAAATCATTATCATGCGACCCCGTGTGAAAATCCCCGATGGGGTTGGGGGGGGGGAGGGTAGTGTTGTTTTCGTTGACGAAAACTAAAACTAAAACCTTCGTTGACGAAAATGTTGACTATTCGTCAACGAGAACTAAAACTAAAACTAAAATTAGCAGCAAGAATAAAAATAGACGAAAACTGAAAATATTACAGAAAAAACGAAATAAAAACTGAAACTAAAATATAGTGTTGCTTTCGTTCACGAAAACTAAAACTAAAATTAGAAGCAAGACTAAAACTAGACGAAAACTAAAAGTATTACAGAAAAAACGAAATAAAAACTGAAACTAAAATATGACCTGAGACTAAAACAACACTAGGGGAGGGTGCTATCTCTATAAAAAATATAGTGCGAATGTAACCAAGAAGCAGAACAACAATATTTGCTGTGGTATCTCAACATGACATGGCTGAGTACATGTTTAGGTCTGTCATAAGTCCATTACAAATAAGACAAGATGGAAACGTGGCACTGTGGGATTGAGAATCCCCCCCCTCGTGTTTACGACGTCTGCTGGTTGACATTCTCTTTATAAGCACAAGCTTCAAAATTAAGGGCATGACCAACAGTCTGCACACACAAAATACCGACTCATATTGAGCTGCACTAGGTTGAATAGAGATTTGCTGTTAACAAAAGACAGAGACACGAAAAGAAAAGTTTCGATAATAGATCCACACACACACACACACACACATATATATATATATATATATATATATATATATATATATATATTAGTGCTGCTGATTAAACTGCGTTAATTTGCGATTAACGCGTCAAAAAAATTTGCGATTAAAATTTTTAACGCAACACTTAAATGCGTTAATTTGACTAAATGCGGAAAGTTCACCAAAACGATAAATAATAGAATTTCACCATTTGAAGTTTAAGTTCCGTCCACTTATTAAGTAGATCTACCACACCCACCCTGCCGCAATTCGCACATACCCTCACCCCCAGGTATGTCGACTGAAGCCCCACTGTAATATATGATGATGATGTTTTGGTTATTTAGCCCTTCGACAAGTAAACTCCTGCTCCCTTCCCGGTCGATATAAAAATAGAAAACTTTCATTCACTAGTTTACATTATATACTGTAGTGTATTGGTGGAGGTACTATAGTGTATTGTTGAAGGTATAATGAACCCGTTTATTATTAGATCAAATTAACGAGATGCTAGAAATTTTGTATCATCATTTTTTTTGCACATAATTTTGTATCGTATTTTGATAGTATAACATCTTGCTAATACATCTGTACCCGAGACAGTGGTTGTATTTTTCAGAATTATTGTGATACTGAGTCAAATTTTATATATGGCTGTTGATTTACTGCAATTAAAGCGTAATTAATGCGTTAAAAATATGCGATTACATTTTTAGAGCATTTTCGAAAAAAAATGCTCTATTGTCCCCGTTTTGTCTGTCTGTCTGTCATCACCCTAGATCTCAACAACCATAAGTCCTAGACCCATGATGTATATATCATTTTGTAGGTCTTGGCCTGCCAAGAAATGACTTTTTTCCATTTCGCGATCTGACCTCTCAGGGCCGTAAAAGGGGCCTTATAAAGTACCGTTTTTTACTATATAAGCTATATTAATAATGGACCGCCCTATATCTCAGCAACCATAAGTCCTAGACCCATGATGTATATATCATTTTGTAGGTCTTGGCCTTCCAAGAAATGACTTTTTTCCATTTCGCGATCTGACCTCTCAGGGCCGTAAAAGGGGCCTTATAAAGTACCGTTTTTTACTATATAAGCTATATTAATAATGGACCGCCCTATATCTCAGCAACCATAAGTCCTAGACCCATGATGTATATATCATTTTGTAGGTCTTGGCCTTCCAAGAAATGACTTTTTTTCCATTTCGCGATCTGACCTCTCAGGGCCGTAAAAGGGGCCTTATAAAGTACCGTTTTTTACTATATAAGCTATATTAATAATGGACCGCCCTATATCTCAGCAACCATAAGTCCTAGACCCATGATGTATATATCATTGTGTAGGTCTTGGCCTGCCAAGTGTACATCAAAAGTCCATTTCGCGATTTGACCTCTCAGGGCCAAAAAATAAGAATTTGTTATGTACCGTTTTGCTTATATTTTAAATATAAATAATAAAAGGTAATCAAAGGGGCTTAATCATTATTTATTTTTGTAAGCGTTATTCAACATGACTTACTTGTCCTTTTAATATCTTTTTTTCAGATATATGCATTACACAATTGAATTTATAAACATTTCCAAAATTTAGAAATATTTACTGAAAGATAACATGAAAATGCGCTAACACGTCCTGTGTCCAGAATGGAACAGGCTTAATTGCTTGTTTTTAACACAGACACCTAAATGCGTTAAATTTTACCCAAATGGTGTTATTTCAGAGTTGCAGATGAAATAAAAAAATCAGTTAATAACCCAATTCTATAACCAGATCAGACGAGATTTAAAAAAAAAGGAAGAAAAAAAACCGAGTGTCACGTTTACATAAATCATAGCAGCTATATGACCTTGAAACAATAGGATTGTCATTTCTTAATTCAAACTTATGACCCTGAATGATGCAATGAATGAACATCTGCACGTGTTATATATAGTTTGATTGACAAGTGTCATGGCTTTGAAACAATGTAACTTGTGGTTGGTAAGTGACGTCATCTACCAATATTGTGTAAAATGACACTCTTTGATGTTATCGGTCGGCTTTCATTTTTCATCTTCTGTTCTTTCTTTCCTGTTGACGACACACTTTATAACAAGTCGCGACCCACATGTGAGACTGAGAACAAATGAACAAAGATGCTTACTTGCTCGCGCCAAAAATGAGTCGAACATTTCAAGGTCTGGCTTGTCAAAGACGTCACACACACACACACACACACACAAATGTTTAATACTCTATTGCTTAGGCCAAGTAAGTGCGAAAAAATAACACGTTGTTATTATCTTAAAGTGACATGTTGATTGAATTAAAAAATGTTACAATTAATAAATAAAGTATTATTTCGATTAAATATGCGTTAATTTGCGATATTTTTTTTAATTATGCGTTAATTTCGATTAAAATTTTTAATCGAACAGCAGCTCTAATATATATATATATATATATATATATATATATATATATATATATATATATATATATATATATATATATATATATCAAATGTCAGCTGTTACTTTATTAGTGGCCAAAGAATATTGTCGACTTTCTATATGTAGGCAATATGTTAGGGTAAAGGGAAGGGGGGTGGAGAGAGGGGAGGGGAGTGAAGGAGAGGGGGGAGAGGGAGAGAGAGAGTGACTTTATCAAAACAAACAAATACAACCACTCACTCTTAGACCGTATGACACTCAACATAACTTAATAAACCGGGACGGGGAGGGAAGTAGGATGGTGGAGGGGGACGAAGCCTCTTAGTTTCTAAACAAACAACCACAGGTCACGGGGCACACGGTCGACACCCCACCTCCCCCCCCCCACCTACTCTCTCGACTATCACCTTTGTCTGTTTGCCCGTTGCACCGATAAGGAGAGCGGCACCGAGGTGTTGAAGAATCACTCGGCCACGATACTCCGAGGGAACAAATTTATTGAACCTTTTCCCCGCGAGATCCCTTTGAAGACAGGTACGTCTGACATTCACATTACGAAAAAAAAAAAACCTAGGGTGTAACGAGTTACTGATGTCTAACCGTTAATTATGATCCGACTCACTCTGACCGGGGGGACACTCACCAAGTGAGCAAACACACAAATACACACATAGTTCGAACCCGTGACTTCTGCTGATATCATTACTTCTGTCCGCGCCACAACAGATTTGGTATAATAAAAAAAAAGGGGGGGAAGGGGGAAATGAGTAATGACATGCTCGTAAAATGATCTTATCTGTGACCATAAAGTCCCCCACTTGTACTTGTGTGTGTGTGTGTGTGGAGGGTGGGGTGGGGTCAAACTATTTGTTGATTGATGAAGCAGCTGCAATAAGCTAATTCCGAGTGCAGCTCATTACCAGCTGTCTCCACCCCCCCTTTCCCCTAGGAAGTGGCTCTCGTGTATCCGGGTGTCCCGGTGAATCTCAAATCATGTCATCTTTCATGTCCCGAGAATACGTTGTTGTTGTTGTTGTTGCTTGTTTTGTTTGTTTGTTTTTTGTTTTGTTTTTTTTAGCTATGGGCGTCACGTAGAAACGTTCTTCATTTGTTAACACATATACACACACACACACACACAACACGATATTGTCCCCCGCACAAGTAAAGAGGATGTCAGCAGATGGGCCCCACATGCGGGAAGGGTCTAAAAAAAACACACAACCTTTACGTCCTTTCATTCTTTCTTACACGTTTATCCGATGTCCCCACACACACACAAAGGAAGGGTTTTTTTTTTTGTGTACACTGTTTGAGCTTAAATGGAGTTCTCACTGGAACAGATCAGGTATGATTTATTGGCAAGTCACAAGAGATGTTCAAAACATGACCTCCTGAATGTTCTGATACCGACAGTTGGGCCCTCCATTGGGCGGATACAAAGGCTGTTATCTGGAATACTTTCTCTGTTATTTATATATTGGGATGATGTCCACCCCACCCCCTGTTTGTGGGACATTGTACAATGGGCGTGTGGACTTTTTGGTTTATGATTATGTCCGTGGACAATGTTAATAAAAAAAAAAAGAAAAAAGAAAGAGACGCTGTAGACACAGAAAAAAATGTAAACATTGTCTTGAAAGACTAGACTTAGTATATAGACATATTATATATATACACTAGTAAATACAACTCTAAATATATCTTAATCCGACTAAATACAAGTCTGTCACCGTTGTGAGCCGACCACACACACACACACACACGGACCCGTAGCTAGCTATTGTGGCACCCTGTGCGAGTTACATTTTATGGCGCCCGAATTCCCAATCTGAAAAGTGCAAATACATTTCACGGCGCTCTTTCGGCGCTCCTTCCTAGTTCTGCGCCCTGTGCCGTCGCTACTGCACCAACTCCCTTCCCCCCTCCCCCCCCCCACCGGGGGGGCATCCGATATCTGTATTCGTGTTAACTAAATAGTATCCTGAACTGCCCTGTCTATTGATAGGCATGACGGTTTAGTGTTCAATCACAGAGAGTATCTTTTCGTTTTAAAACCTGTTTTTGTTCTTTTTTTTTTCCCATTGAGATACAGTAAGAAATGTTTTTATATTTCTGCCACACTTTTCAATAAACTTTGAAATAATGCCCCCCCCACCCCCCATATCCTCTGCACTGTTTACAAAAATAAAAAGAAAAGATGCTCAGTTCACTGTCCCTACTGGACGCCCCTGATCAATCAAACTCCCGGGGTGGTGGTTCAGCGGGGGCGGGGGAGGGGGCAATATTAAACGTGGGCGTGGCTATCCCATCATCCCTGGGTGAGCAAACCCTTCAAGACCAGCATCTGTCCGTGATTTGGACGATGATCCGTGAACATCGCCCGGACTGTTACAACATCGGCTGACGTGATAGCAGCAGACAACGGTGTAACCCCCCCCCCCCACCCGAGTGATTTCAGTTACAGGGATAGAATATAAGAGATATATAGAGAGGTAGAGTAGATATATATATATAGGTAGACTTGGATGGAAAGGTACATATTTAGACAGACAGGCAGGCAGGCAGGCAAGATAGATAGATATATAGATAGATAGATAGATAGATAGATAGATAGATAGATAAGATAGATAGATAAGATAGATGGACAGATAGATAGATAGATAGATAGATAGATAGATAGATAGATAGATAGATAGATAGATAGATAGATAGATAGATAGATAGATAGATAGATAGATAGATAGATAGATAGATAGATAGATAGATAGATAGATAGATAGATAGATAGATAGATAGATAGATAGATAGATAGACAGACAATTAGATAGATAGATAGATAGATAGATAGATAGATAGATAGATAGATAGATAGATAGATAGATAGATAGATAGATAGATAGATAGATAGATAGATAGATAGATAGATAGATAGAAAGATAGATAGATAGATAGATAGAAAGATAGATAGATAGATAGATAGATAGATAGATAGATAGATAGATAGATAGATAGATAGATAGATAGATAGATAGATAGATAGATAGATAGATAGATAGATAGATAGATAGATAGATAGATAGATAGATAGATAGATAGATAGATAGATAGATAGATAGATAGATAGATAGATAGATAGATAGATAGATAGATAGATAGATAGATAGATAGATAGATAGATAGATAGATAGATAGATAGATAGATAGATAGATAGATAGATAGATAGATAGACAGACATAGATAATATATGTAGATGTTGATGACACAGAAGACGGGCAAGGCGGGAAAGGGGGGGGGGGTCAAACCAATCTGTGCCACCAAGCAGCTAACACACCCACCACACACATCTCACCCCAAAACATATGTTGATCATGCATTGGATGGAGGTAAGCTGATGCCAGGAAACGTCACCAAGCACCCTTCCTTTCCTCCCCTCCCCCCACCCCACGGAGTTTAGGGATACAGGTAGCCCCGGGACCATAAGGAGTACATCATTAGGTAGCACACGTGTGGTTGAGTGTCAAAAAACCTGGGGAGCAGGACGACGACATGAGTTAACCCCCATCCGCCAGAGGTGGTGGTGGTTGGGGGGGGGGGGGAGATGGGAATGAAGGGTGGTGTTCGGTTACAGATCCGACTTGCCCGGGTGTGGGGGCTATTGGATGTTGATCCTGAGGTAGTAAATCAAGTCTAATGACCCAGGAAGAGACCCAGAAGAACAGTACCATTTGCTGGTCTATTGTTAGTTACTGGGACCAGAAGAAATTGGGGAGGGTAGGGGGGGTAAAGAAAAGGGTCTGGGTGGAGAGAGGTGGGGGGGGGGGGAGGGTTCCCACTCAGATCAGGTTACCAACGAGTTATAAAGTGAAAGAATGGCTGAATTTAATGGTCAGAAGAAATATACCACACCAAAATAAATTAAAACAGGGTATGATAGCAGCGGGCAGTGTATGAAAACAGAGAGTCAAGTCTCCCACACTATACATAGAACAAACATTGTCTTTAAGGTGTTGTACACATTCATCTCCTATGGGACAGAATATTGTTTGTTTTCTTTTAAATTAATCCAAAAAATAAAACCTAATACAATGGTGGGTAATGCAATACTTCTTAGTGGTGGTCTCGGTCATCACTGGCGAGGGACTAGGTGCGCTGGTCTCATCATTCACCCCTAGTCAGGGGCTCAATTGTAATGGTGGTCTTAGTCACCACTGGTCAGGGGCTCAGTTGTAAGGGTGGTCTTAGTCACCACTGGTCAGGGGCTCAGTTGTAATGGTGGTCTCAGTCACCACTGGTCAGGGGCTCAGTTGTAAGGGTGGTCTTAGTCACCACTGGTCAGGGGCTCAGTTGTAATGGTGGTCTCAGTCACCACTGGTCAGGGACTCATTTGTAAGGGTGGTCTTAGTCACCACTGGTCAGGGACTCATTTGTAAGGGTGGTCTTAGTCACCACTGGTCAGGGGCTCAGTTGTAAGGGTGGTCTTGGTGATCACTGGTCAGGGGCTCGTTTGTAATGGTGGTCTCAGTATCCACTGGTCAGGGACTCGGCGGTCGTAAAAAACAACTAAGCGGAAGACACGCTCCTCGTCAAATCACGAACCAACGGCAGTGGCGTAATAATGGTGGTGGTGGGGGGCGGGTCACGCCACGGGCGGCATTTTCACCACTTCAGATCACGTCCTAATTGGCGCTTTCATAAAACAACAACAACAACAACAACACCGCAGCCGTTAGAAATGAGCTCTACCAGCTTAACCCCCCCCAGCCGTGTTCACCGGACCAGCAGCTGGCTTGCCAAGGGATAAGACCTGGTTTATCGAATAAATAAATAAATCTCGATTCAAACAATTTTGTTTTCTAAAAAAAACCATGTGTTAAATAAAAAAAAAAAGCTACCAGTGACTCAACGCTGAACCAAGTGGCCGATTAAAATGAAGTACACCCCAATGCTTAAACCGTAGCAACGATTTGACTACACTGTCGTTAAAGGAATACCTGCCGTGGCCTACTTAAATCCGATTCAAATTAGTAAAAATTCTACTCATGGCACCTTAACCTCTTTAAACCTTCTGTCATTCATTTATTTATGTTTTGTTTTGTTTACTTTTTTTCTTTCTTTTAAATCAAAAATTTATAGTTTCATTTTTTTTTTATTTTAATCAATTAAGAAAAAGAAAAGATGGTTCTTCTAGCTAACAAAGAACTACAGACCCAAACATAAAACACTAACAGATTGGATCCACACACACACACACACACAATTGTATCAACTGGCCCTACAATAAATATCCAAGTATCTAAAAAATAAAAAAAAAAGTGCACCCCCCCACACACACACACCCTCGAACTGAAAGCTTGGGGGTGGGGGGCAGACCCCCCCCCCGTCTACGTGTAGAGTCCCGGCAGTCCCCCCCCCCCCATCCCCGAGCCCTATCAGTTACTTCTTTTAATAGCCGTATCGCTTACACCCCGCACACGGCAACGCATTAGCCCCAGTGACTAACGGAGCAAGCCCAGGACAATATTTCGGCTAATTTTGTTTTGTCCATTTTCCGCTCAGCTCGCCGAATCAATGTTGAGAATCTTGATTTAAGTACACCCCTCTCCTCCCCCCCCCCCAGCCGGGTCCAACAACTGTCCCCTTGCCCCCCTCCTCATAACATTTTGTTGTCGCCCCCAACCCCCCCCCCCCCAGGCTGAAACTTTCGTTTCTCCCCCCCCCTTCTCCAAAAGACCCATCTCCCAAAAGAGAGTTCTTCACTTACAATCTTGAAGGGTGCTTATTAGATTTCCATGCAGGCCCCCCCGTCCACGCCCTGTAATTTGGGTCTCACGGACCGGCGGGCGAGAGACAACCGATACTCCCCGGGTTCCGGACCGCTCATTCCAGACTCATGCGCCGACTACACAAAAACAATTGATTGAAATTAAAATCTAATGACGGACACCGTAAACAAATGGTTTGATGGTGGAAGGGAGGGAGGGAGTGGGGATGCCGCCACCACACCGACTACCCGTACCCCCCCCCTCTCCTCTCCTCCCATGTGCCGGTGTTAATTTCGCCATCAGTTTTATTTTTTTTTTATTCCGTCGTCAAGATTTTCACGGCATGTGTTTCCTCTCCCCCCCCCCCAACCCCAAAGCCCCTCCTTTCTTTTGATCTCTCATGTTTGCTCTTTAAAAACCGCTGTCAACCGTTTTCCACGGAACAAAATACTTTCCTCGAGTGATATTTACACAACATGAAATAAATAACACAACTGCTTCACGCGGTGGAGGGAGTAAACCGTCCCCCCCTTTTTTTTTTAGCTCAGCCGGCACTGTTCCGCTCGATAACCAGACAACATTACATTCGCATCCTTAAATGTTTCGCTGAATAGGAAAGGTTTAACTGTAAACATTTCACGGAATAAATAAAAAATCAATTCAAAACTGCGAAGACTATCAACAGTTACTAATGAAGATTTCGCAAATCTTTTTTTTTTTTTAACAGAATTCGAAACGTTATACCGCTGGTGTTGTTTTGTTTTGTTTTGGTTTTATTTTTTGCTGTAAGGCAGTTGAAATGGTCATTTCAGTCCGACTGTTGTCCGCTAACCCAAATCTCGACCACCTCAAGCGCTGAATTATCTGGCACAGTGTTTACATACGAGGCCACAAGGAAGGGGAGGAAGGGGGGAGGGACAATTTGAAATTGATGATTTCACCAATACATCGTTTTGAGAATGTACTTTGTGTGTGTGTTTGTGTGTGCTCGTTACCGATTTCTTAGTCATTCAAAGCCCGTTCATTTCCTAATACATCCTTCCATTCTTTTCTAAGACCTACCATTTAAAGCTTCATTCAGTTGAAAAAAATATAAAAAACGAGGTTTCTGAGTATATACAAAGCCCGCACATGTTAGGGCTCGTTCGCAAATGACGTAACGCTTAGGGGGGGGGGTCTAGGATTTTGTGACATTTTGTGGCAGGGGAGGGGGGGGGGGTCTGTGAAATTGTGACGTCACAAAAATAGTTATCTATGAGGGAATCCAAAATTTGGTTGAATTTTCTGCCAAAATTACAATTCTTCTCAACTTGAAATTTTGAAAATTGACCGTTATGAAAATTTTGTATCTTAAAAATTTCGATAGTTATTACTTTTTGAAGAAGAAGATGCTATTGAAATTTTCTCTATCGATCACCATCTGAATGCATTATGGGAAAATGTAAAAGAATGATTGTCTCCAAAAATAACGAAAGAAAAATAAATCAGTAATTTGAGGTATTGTAATTTATCTTAACTTGTGGCGTGACATAATGGGGGAGGGAGGTGAAAAATTTGTGACACTTTGTGACAAGGGGGGAGGGGGGGTGGTCTAAAATGTCGTTTTTTGCGTTCGGTCATTTGCGAACGAGCCCTTACATGGGGGTGGGGGGTGGGGGTATACAAGTTTTAAAAAGGCAGCAGATTAAAACTGCAACAATTCTCTTTGCCACACTCATATTTCCCTCCCCCCCTTGATATAGAACTAACTTTCCCTGGGGTAACTCTATAGTCTTGACTCAACACGCAATTATGTTTTTCCTGTTTTATTAATGGTGTTATTTATACTATTTTGTTCGTTACAAAAATTGAAAAAAAAAAATTCTATAAATTTGCCTCCTCACCAGCACCCAACAAACAGATTTTGGTTGCAAAGAGTTGGGGATTAAACTAAGTGTTACATTTCCCATTAGTCTACCTTTCCCCCCTTTTGATGTCCAAACCAGGCCGTACCCGACAGGTAATCCACCAATCAACCTGCGAGGTAACACTAACTCCAGCCAAGAGATCAGCTTGCCGCAGACACCCACCCCCCCCACCCCAATCCCTTCTAGCACTAAAAAGGTATAAGGTGCCGGCATAAACAGAACACATACATAATAAAAACTCGAGTCTGTCGCCTTTACTACACAAGAAATTACTGATCCATACACTTTCTCAACACCAACTGCCAACTTTGCAATTATCTTTTCTGTTTAAAACTTTATGCTGGGTTTTATGGGGATTGAGAAATATAACACTTTTGTTAATAGTTTATCATAAAATTAATGAAATCAGAGTGGCCTGTTATATTTATATAAAAGTTCCCACACCTAAAGCCACCCTGAAATCAGAGTGGTCTGTTATATTTATATAATAGTTCCCACACCTATAGCCACCCTGAAATCTGAGTGGTCTGTTATATTTATTTATATAATAGTTCCCACACCTATAGCCACCCTGAAATCAGAGTGGTTTGTTATATTTATTTATATAATAGTTCCCACACCTATAGCCACCCTGAAATCAGAGTGGTTTGTTATATTTTTATAATAGTTCCCACACCTATAGCCACCCTGAAATCAGAGTGGTTTGTTATATTTTTATAATAGTTCCCACATCTATAGCCACCATGAAATCAGAGTGGCCTGTTATATTTATATAATAGTTCCCACACCTATAGCCACCATGAAATCAGAGTGGTTTGTTATATTTATATAACAGTTCCCACAACTATAGCCACCATGAAATCAGAGTGGTCTGTTATATTTATATAACAGTTCCCACAACTATAGCCACCATGAAATCAGAGTGGTCTGTTATATATATTTATATAATAGTTCTCCACATATGTAGTCACCCATCTCCACCAGACAACCCAAAACTCCATGTAACATTTACCACAGACCTGACCCACACATCAAGTGAAATGTTTATCTCTTAAGTCAAGATAACTTTTCATGCAATAAAAATGACAATTGGCACCAATGTCACTAGCATAATTCATGATATAAACGTAGCTAGTATAATTCGCGGTATAAATGTAAATGTGAGTACAATAAAACCCAGAACTGATGTACCTAGCATAATTAATGGTATAACTAGTGGAAAAGCCTGCTGAAGCTGGCTGAACGAAATCCGACAGAAGGGATAACAAAGAAATATACGAAATACTGTGGCCTTTATTGCCATGAACAGAATACGATATGAACAGAAATAACAAAGAAATGTATGAAATACTGTAATAGAAAATAACATTTGGCTTTTATTGCCATAAACACTGCACGATATGAAAACTACCTGTGAGGGAGACACACGGTTACAACACATACACCGCACGATATGAAAACTACCTGAGGGAGACACATGGGTTAGACAATTATGTATTTATTAAGGATTGCAACTAGCATATTACCAGATTTAAGTGTAGAATGAACTAGTATAACACATGATATGAATGTTATTGCAGTAATGCCGGTTAAAATTACTACCCTACTCACAACAATGAAAGTTATTCGAGTACCTTCTTTTTAATTAGCATAATTGGTTCAATTGTACCAATCCATCCATCCCGACCATACAAAAGTTGTTGTTTAGTTTACAAAGTTTATCTTAAGATAAAATTTAAAATAAAAAAAATTGAGCTCAAAGAATAAATGACATTTGACTGTCTCAGGTAATGGAATACCTAAACAATACAACACTTTTCGCAAATGCATAAGTTGGGTAAACATAATGGTTAAGAAAACCATTACTTACCACCATGCAACTTTTTTAATGTCTAGGTCAGTGCAAAAGATCTCACGAGCGCTGGCCCTGTGTTCAGATTTTAACAGCACACACCTCGGCTATCACATTCATAATCAACACATGCAACAGACAAATCTAACAAACATATTCAAGTAAAGACGTGAATACATAAAACATTTCAAGTCAACACATATTTTTACCTCATTTCAAAGAGATAAACACACTTTTTTTTTAATCACTTTTCCCTTGAAAACAAATGTATGTCATCTCATGAATAAGAAAATAAAGCTAAGCCTATGGCCAGGATCAAACTGAATGGCTTTCTAAAAACTTACTCTTCAATCTTTCCCTTTTTCTTAAACTTCTTTATGGGGGATGGGGTGGGGGGGAATGTGCGCTCTTGCCTCCCCTGCAGACAGAAATGACCCTGTAAGTTATGGGCCTTTTACAGAATCAATCACACTTCCCCCGATGTGGAGAAAGCTATAAAACCAATTTGCACTAACTGGCATGCAGCACAATACACTTCTCCATGCCCCCACCACTGGTCTATCTACACATTTAAAAAACCTCCACACTTTCATAATTCTTTTTTTTTGCACACTTTGTAACAAAGTGGAGGTCTAGGCTGGTGGTGGTTGCTGCTGTTGTTGTTGTGTGGCTGTTAATGTTTTGTTTTGTTTTTTTTGAATTGCTATTCAATGTAATGGAGTTTAAAAACTTTATGTGGGGTGAACAATAGACATGTGACCATCTTTTTAAGATTTGGGCCACAGGAAGACCCTGCGGTGCCCCCTGCCTTTGAATTGTTCAAGTGCAAAGATGAAATCAAAGGTTAAAATCGAATTTTTTTTTTTAATATTTTAAACCTGTCAGAATAAATAAATAAACAAAAAGAAAGTGTGACTTGAGGAAAGGAAATCCTAAAACCTAAACCAAACAAATGGGGCAACAAATATCCTAAAACCTAAACCAAACAAATGGGGCAACAAATATCCTAAAACCTAAACCAAACAAATGGGGCAACAAAGATCCTAAAACCGAGACCTAACTATTGAGGCAACAAAGATCCTAAAAACTAAACCTAACCAATTGGGCAAAAAAGATCCTAAAACCTAGACCTAGCTATCGAGGCAACAAAGATCCAAAAACCTAAACCTAACCAGAGGCAATAAAGATCCTAAAAACTAAACCTAACCAATATGGTGACAAAGGTCCTAAAACATAAACCAAACAAATGGGGCAACAAAGATCCTAAAACCTAAACAATGGGGCAACAAAGATCCTAAAGCATAAACCTAACCAATAAGGCAACAAAAGGAATCACACTCTGAGTTAAAATCAAAAGACAACAATTCCCTCATTCAGACCACCTGTCTCACAAACATTCAGTTTAGGATCGTGTCACAATAAAAAATGAGCACACACACCCAACATCAGCTGGCCGGTGTATTCCATGAACAAAATAGTCAGCCACATCATTTCAAAGTAAACGAGGTGACAGTTAAAGCATTTAAGCTCAAGATGCCATAAATTGCATTTTTTTTTAACGACTCCCAATAACTGGCCGGATCATTGATTCGACTTACCACCGACCATTAAGTTTATACACGGGGTGAAAAATAAATAAAAATGTTATAAAGTTATTTTTAATGCCGACATTGATCTTTTTTTTTTCGTTTCTCACTTTTGTTTTTACTTTTTTTTTTTTAGTCAATAAAGGTTTGCTAACGAAATGTTTTAGGTAACCAAATATATGTCAAGGTGGGGCAGATATGAAAGAATAGGAACACAATCACTAAAAGTCTAGAACAGATATTACATTCCTAGACCTACTCATGAGTATACAGAGTCCATGGGAAACAAAATGAGCTACTTCTACCATACGGGGACGGATGGTCGTGCGGTAAAGCACTCGACTGTCGACCTGAAGGTACCTGGTTCGATCTCCGATGAGGACCAGGGAATTTGTTCACATCATAGCTAAAGTCCCCGCTATATCTCCCGTAGTGCCTCCATGGCAGTGGTGGGGATGAAAGAAGATCGCATAAAAACCGTCCCATTAGTGGTTTATAGGATCTAAAGAGATTTCTACTCATCCTTGCAGGGACTTCACACACTTTTACCACCCCTCGCGAAAAGTCTTTTCCCATCTTTCGGAACAATAATATCAATTAACTGCTATTGGAATAAGTCAAAAGAATTCCTAAAAAAAATAAATTATAACAATGAAAAAAATCAGCCGAATGTAAGCCATGCCATGTGACGCCCTTATTTTGTATGTATTTATGTCATATATATATATATACACATACATGTACTGGTATGTGCAGGTTTAAAAATATGTACATTCCCCTCCACATACAATAAGCCAAGGTCTCTTACGAAAGATGCCACTGATATAACTGTCAAAACAAAAATGTATCTGATCATTACCACACAATGAGCTGCTGCACCCCCCCCCCCACAAGGCACAGCACAGAGTCATCACCCTGGTGTGAGGCACAGATTAAGCACTAACTGTCACCTCTAATGCTGCTGGCACGCTTTGCAGTGAGACCCTCTCTGACCTACACAACAATTGCTGCTATGGGGGTTGCCTTTCATTCAAATGCATTGACAATCTGACTTTTTTTTTTTCGTTAACAGAAGTTGTTTTTTTTCTTCAATGTATTTGTTACAGTTTCACCCAATTTACCATACCCGTTAAAAATTGCCTGTACAGATGTGCTCTGATCAAATGCAGTAAATGTCTTGATGAGGACGGGGGGGGGGGATTCACTGGGCAAGACATTTTCAGTTCTCGTCTAGAGTTCAAGGAGTGAAAGCTTGTTTCAGCGGCCGTAAAAAGCGTGTGTCCCCGACCCCCCCCCCCCTCCAGGCCACCCAGGATGAGGTGAATGAGACAAACGACCCCCTAGGTCAGACGGAGAAGAGATCGCTGAAAAAACTCAGGCCATCCTCTCCGCCCGGCAGCCGGTGTTGCAGTGATGTAAATACGTTGAAATTTGAAAAGAGGTAAGGGTGGGAGGGAAAGGGAAACCGGAGTAAATAACAATCATACACTTACCATTTATCGTACTTGTCTTTCGGGTGGTGGTCGAACTTGACCTTCCACCTCCCATCAATAGGGCTGACTTCAACCACAGAGCCTGGATACCTTTTAAAACAAACAGAACACAATGAGCATCAGATATCACAATGTATTTAAGGAATAAGTGATTACCAAACCAAAAAGTTAAAAAAAAAAAAAGAAAAAATCCATTTAAAAAAAAAATGTAAACAGTACACACACATACACAAAGTCTAGCTAGCACCAATGTTCCCTCTGAGGTGTGGTATGAAGTGAGCAAGAAATTTTGTTTGAGGCTAAAATTTGTGAGCGATTTAAGCGATGTCGTCCGTCGGAGTGAGGGATCATACGTGTAGTATGAGCGACGCTCTGAATACGTGTGAGCAATCGCTCACGCGCTCAGCTTAGAGGGAACATTGGCTAGCACCAGTAAAGATATTAAAAAAAACAGAACTCTCTATTATAAAAATAGAACTGGGTCAACGCTCACTCAACTGGCCTCTGCTTTACTTAATAAAACAAATAAACCAGGTTCACAAAAAAATCTTACCATTTATTATTGATGTGGGCCTCAACTCTGGTACCAATCACATCAACTGAAATGTCACACAATAACCACATCAGTAACAAAGATTAAAAAACAGGGTGACACAGATGTACCACCTGCTAAGAGAATCGACCCAGTGTTAGATGTAATTCATGTAATTCACAACCGATAATCCCCCCCCCTAGTATGGGGTGCAATAGCTAAAACCAAATTAGAATGTAATATTTTGATTAAAAAAAAAAAAACTATGAAAAGTAAAGGTTTATTTTTCAAAATATTAAGAGACTTTGAACTGTAGTTATTTAACCGTCCTTAAAAATGTGGTTCTCATATGTCCCGATCATTTCAAAGCTGAAGATAAATATTTCCTTTCAACACCAAATAACAAGTTCGCATAAAAATTGTAAAAAAAAAAAAAAAGTGAAAAAATAAAGGCAGCATAGAATACATAAAAGCAAAAATACCCAAAAAGACACAAGTAGAAAGAACAAGAGCATTTACTAAAATGCAACAACCGAATTTCACCCAAATAACTTATGGCCATCAATGATCATAAATAATAACACTCACCCCCTCCCAATCCCAAAAAGAGATAGAGATCCATCAATTAAGCATGCTGATTCCACAAGTCATTAAAATAAAACTGATCTCTATAAATCTGATGTCCATAAGGCAGCAAACTTACAGACATATAACAGCCTCAGAGAAACTATGAAGAATTGAGGAAAGGCCAAATTAAATATAAATTTTGCACTTTGAGCTCAATTTTTTTAAAGAAGGATAATGAATGATAATAATGGGCACAGATTTATTTTTAAATATGTTTGCTATTGAAGTTAAACAATGAAGTGAATTAATTAACATATTTTTCTCACTGAAGCAGATTCGAGTATTATCAATCAATCAATTTCAGCAAGAGAGGTCACACAAGCCATAGAGAAACATCCCTTCTACAAAAATTATTGCACAATAACCAATAACTAATCCCTGGCATCAGCAAAAAATAAAAATGATTAAGTAGAAATTAAATCAAATGCACACAGATGCCATCTTTACACAACCCAACCAGGAAGCATGATCAAACAAATGAGGTTTATTGATACTTAGGCCAGGAGAAAAAATAAATCTTTTGATTGAGTACATAAGCAAAGAGTGGCAAATGTTGAAACAATGAAAAAATCATCAGAGCAAAGACAACTTCATTAGTAATGTCCGAACAAATGTTACAAATGAGTTATAGATCATGAGCTAGGCAAAGTCATGTAGTGTCACATCTTCAAATGAAATTAATAAAACTTCACACTCAGAACAGAAAAGATAACCTCACAGTCAACTTGATTCAAATGCAATCTAAAGCAGCTGTAGGCACTTTTAGACTTTACGGACCACTAAATCTGCTTTCATTTCCAGCCCAACACTAAATACATGAGTTTATTTCCCTGGACCACTGAATACATGAGTTTATTGCAATGGACCACCGAATAAGGGATGGCTTCTGTATATTTTCTTCTGTGGACCAGAAAAATTTTCCATGGATGGTCTGTGGACCACCAGCTGCCAACTGCTGATCTAAACAATCTGGGAAATATAACCAATGCAACAAGCAACTTGATTGAAAGATACTTTAATGACAACCAAAGAAGAAAAACAATGAACTAGTCTGTTTTAAAATCCAAGTGAGCCCCAAGGATTGCTTTTATTTAAAAAGTCACAACACAAAGTGCCGGTATCTATGGAGTTTTAATTTTTCTAAGTTTGTAAACACTTGTTAAAATGATATCTCAAAAAATGTTGGTAACTGCTAAAACAATAGCATTGCTAGATTTATTTCCCTGTGATTATTTTTGCTTTTAGATCCTTTTTTTTTTTAGAGTTTTCAGAAAACAGGTCATATATGTCTTGTTCCAAAAAGAGGTTAGAGCAGAATTATATCAGTAAAGGAAAGGTTCCCCTGAAGTTGGTAAATATTTTAAAAACAAAATGCATATACAAGTATATATATATTCCATGTACTGTGTAAACAATAAAAAAAATTGTGTTTAAAACTAGTTCTGAAACCTGGCAGAGCAGACAAAGTGATCCCAAACCTACAGTGATATGTTCAGCATTCATGGAACAGAAAATTACATAGGTCTTATAGTTGACTTTCATATGCACTATTTTTAAAACAAAAGTGTTCATAAAACATACTTTTTGGCCTATGTTCAAACAATATATAGATTCTCAAAAAACACACTAACCCAACAATCATATTTATTTGTACAATGAACTGATAAAATAAGAATAAATAAAAAAAAATGATGTCACCCAATACTCTTCAACGAACATATTCCATGATTTAAAAAATGAGTTAACATGCAGGCTTCAATACACATTTAAATAGCTCGTATTTTTTTAAGTGAATGGAATTTCAGCGTAAAATTGCTGTATTTAGTTTATTTTCTCAAGGAATCTAAAGATGTTCATTCGATGTGTCCGTTATGCAATAACCTAATTTGTGGACAGGAATTTGGATCAGGCGTTTTATGATGTAGATATTCTCTTTGTTCTAAAATTGGCTTGAGACTACGAAAATGAAGACAGTCGAATAGCTTAAAAACTCACACTGACCAACGTCTCCATTAACAGCTTTACCATCGAGAGTATCTGTAGTCTGTGCTTCATTCTCCTCAGCAGAAACTTTACCCCGGGACCTGGTGGACCGAACCGAGGAATCAGTGTTGCCTTCACTATTGGAGTTTGTCTCCTCTGACTTCATAGTTTTACTCTCAGTGTTGAAGTGAGATATTCTTTGTTTTTTCACAGGGATTTCTGGATACTCAATATCCTGGGGAATAAAAACACAGACATTAACATTTTATTAGCTGAAAAAGGGTTCAGATAAAAGCAAGGCCGTAGCCAGGATTTTGTTTTGGGGGGGGGGGGGGGGCTGTGCGGCTTGGGGGGGGGCTGTGCGGAGATTTTAATATAAGAAAAAATTGGAACACAATGATAAAGAAGTATATTTTATAATACAATTTGATTTTTATAATTAATTTGGGGGGGGGGGGTGGCTGCAGCCCCCAAGCCCCCGCACCGCCCCCCCCCCCCGGCTACGGCCTTCGATAAAAGTACTATCGGAAATTCTTGGTTAAAGAAAAAAATAATTTAAAAACATCTATTAAATAAACAGCTATGGGGGACAGCTCAGAAGTACATTATCCCTTACATCGACATAAATGTTAAAAAAGTGACATTTTGAAAAAAGGCAAGTACAAGAGTTGAAGGAAAATCTCTTTAAAGTGACAGATAAAATTAATTATATATCTTATGATCTTAATCGGGGGGGGGGTCTAATGTGGCCCATCTTGAGAATCTTAGCATCATGCTAATTTGCTAATCAGCTAAAAGCTCAAGGTATGCCTCTCCTATAACAATTTGCTTTCTTGCACTGCGACCCATGGCATCTACAAATTTTGACCCCCCCCCCCAGGTCTAAACACTCCCCGCCCCCCCCCCATGGCCAGTCTTTTTAATCCACACAATGACCATACCAGAATATCAAGTGTATAATCATAATCACCATCTTGCTCAATTGATTTAATCAACTGGAAAGTAATTCAGTTTTTATAATTTATAGGTGGGCTTCTTACACCGGAATTAGAACAAAACATTCACAGTGATTGTGTTCGTGTGTTGAAGACATGAACAAATTTGGTATGAAGGATCAGGAGCTGACTGAATCCTCTGTGTGTGTGTGTGCCTGTGTGGTGAGCTAGTGTACTGAGACAGTCGACACAGAAACCATTGTTGGGCAAGGTGTGCCTCTTTCATGTCCGTGTACGGTAAAAAAAAAAAAATGACACATTTTGTTGTCCATTGGAACAAAAACATGAAAAAGTTGTCCACAGAGATTAACTCCTGAATTTATATAAAGGTAGTGCATGGGATTAAAGCTAACAAACCTAGTGGTCAGTGAAGTCCGAAAGGTTGCTCTGACCCTTGCTCTTAATAGTTTTGAGGATATTAAAACAATGTTAAGTCGGTTGGCTAAAAAAATAATTAAATGTGACCAATTGCACTTACACTGGTTCTTGGTCTCTTAAGTTCAGGTTCAGTTGAGTCCTCATTGATCTGACTTTTTCCTCTTCTTGGTACTACCTCCTCCTCTTCCTCCACCTCTTCTACATCTTCCATCTCCTCCTCCTCATCAGAAGACACCTGTGATTTCTGAACACGTTTTTTAACCTCTGGCTTGACAGCAGCTGGTTTAATTTCAGCCTATGAAAGCAAACAAAAAATAAAAAAATATGCTAAAAAAGGAATGTCATTTAGATATGATAAGTTCATGAAAAGAATGTTGAATGTAATTTTAAATATTATTAAAAGAATGGTCGTTAGAAATATGGATGTTCTATGGGCAGCTATGAGTTGAGAAGAAACAAGATATTTTTTAAACAGCAATGATCATAGGAGATGATTGTACTTCTTGGTAGAAACTGAACAAACTGTGCACTGGTGGATCCCCGAGTGATCCTGCCAAAAGACCCCACAATCATATATGCCACTAACCTTTAGCTACTATTGTGTCTATTAACTATTAAAGTGAATTCAAGATATGGCCACAACAGTTAGTGAATTAACCACCATTAAATTACTATTTATGCATGTCAAAATGTCATGTCATTGAGTGAAGTCATCAAGCAGACTTTTAGTCAACTGTAAGGCATTGACCGGCTGATATAATAACAATTATAGATTTTGGGGCGATGTTTATTTAAAATTTCAATTCTTGACTTCGGGAAATAGAACTAAAATCTTTAGGGTAGGTAGGTCTGGCAAACAGGTAGAATCTCAAAGATTAAAATATGAAAAATCAGTTTAGGACTCAAAATGTATACATTTTTTTTTCAGATTGCTCAATCAGATTTACTGTCCCATCGCTACTATAAATAGCCACCAGCAGACACAAAATATTTTCTTGAAACACTTACTTTGGATGCCTTGACTGCTGCTCGTTTTGGTGGTGGACTAGGACTCTTCCGTTTAGATCTGGAGGTAGATTTGACTGTCGCCTGAGCCGATGATTTAGGGGAGGGTTTAGATATGACTTTTCTTGGTGGCGGGGATGGACTTCGCTTAGCTCTTTTGGCGGAAACAGACGTTTGAGATCCTGACGACCTTGACCTAGATGGTGGCTCTGGTGATGGAGACTTTGGGGGCGGGGATGGAGACCTTGCTTTAGCTTTCTGTAAAAAAAAAAATAAAGATGGCGGTAAACCCGTTAGCAAGGTAGAGAGTTGGTACCTTGGTACTGATGTACAGTTACGACGCACAACAATGCAACTCACTCGGCTTAGGCTCGGCCGACCTTCATTGATAACTTTATCTTCCTTTTTTAGAACAATCTCCACATCTTTAGCAGACTGTACAGTTTTCATTTTCTGGTAGTAAAATGATTAGATGACATCAGAATCAAACTACTGGTACATTAATTATTAAAATAATTCTATATAAGCTTCTTTATTTGGGTATGTTAAACATGCATGAGAGAGAGAGAGAGAGAGAGTGAGAGAGAGAGAGAGAGAGAGAGAGAGATAGAGAGAAATCCAAGCATTGGCAGAAATGACAAAATAATAATGTTGAGTAGAAACTAACCTGCAACTTTTCCAACATTTCTGTTTTTCTCAAGATTTCCTGAAAGTGAAAGTACAAGACATATGTTAGTAAAGTAAAAAAAAGGCCAAACAAGACTACAAAGGTATAATCGTACGATAAACACATGAAGCAGGATGGTGCGACATAGTTTGAATAAGTGGGTAAGGTTACAGTACAGAATACCTCCTCCAAGTCCTTTTTCTTCTGTTCCTGAGTTTTAAATTCTTTCTTTAGGACACCCTCTGGAATGTTTAATTTCTGTTCTGCAGACGAGCATCTATCAAATAATAATTGATGTGGCCTAAACAAAGTTATCTCTAAAACAACTTAATGAGGATGAGCTAAGTACGAGACTTACACTGCATTACTAAAGTCAAACAATGATTTGGATACGACTTGAAGTTAGGAAAACAAATCTCATATATAAACAAATACAAGAAAAAATGTAAAAAAAATCCTCAGGGAGAATAACATTACACTGTAATAATAAAATCTTTCAAACGGAGACTTTTTTTTTTTAGACAATATAATTATTTATAGATTATTAAGTTTTATCTTTTTAAGTACATAAAAAACTGGCAAGATTTTTATATTGCAAGAATAAAACACTGAAATGTCATTACGTCTTTCAAGATGCGAATAAAAAGGCATGCAGCTACTAGGATCTTTGGAGTATACTTTTGTTACATATTGTGTGACAGAAAAAAAATCTGATATAAAGTATAGCTTATTTCAGTAGTTTTTTTTATTTTAAATGTTTAGTTTTATTTCAATTGATTAGTTTTGAAGTAATTGCCATAATGACATCACCTGAAGTTATCAAATTAATTGGCATAATAAACATATTAACAAAATACAATGACAGAAAATGATTTAACTCTGCATAATTATGTGGGAAAAAACTTTTAATGAAATCCAAAGAGGGATTTTTATGGCAATTAGATTTATTGCAGCAATACACCCTTACACACATTAAAACTAAAAGAC
Organism: Bulinus truncatus; assembly: GCA_021962125.1. Classification (NCBI taxonomy): domain Eukaryota; kingdom Metazoa; phylum Mollusca; class Gastropoda; family Planorbidae; genus Bulinus; species Bulinus truncatus. The sequence goes on from JAGDYQ010000003.1 coordinate 4,568,324, forward strand.
CTCAACTGACGTATATTTTTTTTTTATTTTCAGTCAAAAGGTGAAGTAAAACGAAAAAAAAAAAAAAAATCCTCACTTGTTGTGTTGCTGATCAGGATTCATCGTACACACCCAGTGGTCTGGAAACTCTTTCCCAATGTTGTTTGAATTGAATGGAATCATCCTCCACTTTAGGCACATGTCTAAAAAAAAAAACAATGAATTTAAAATGCCGTTGTTTTTGTTTTTATAATGTTTGAAATGAAGTTTGTTTTTTGAGAAATAGTACATTGATTTAATTTTTTTTTTTAAATCCTTAAATTAGCAAGAAAGTTGATCTTCCAATATTTGAAGGCATATTAACTTTTATATTGATGAGTTAGCTTATTGTTTAATAAGAAGAGGGAGTCCCTGAACAAAACCTCATTAACATTGCAAAAAATTATAAAATTTAAGCTAAGTAATTTTCAAAATTATATACATGTATTTTATTTTTCTGCCATGCAACCTTATAGAGCACCAATTTAGATTCTATCCTAGTTATGTAAATGATACTGTTTCAATTACTGGGATTTTTTTTTCAAGTATAATAAATAATATAAATCTGAAGATTGTGCTAATTATTCATTAAAAAAAAAATTAACACTGCAATGAACCTACCACATTGTAACGTTACACTAAGCTGCATAGCTCTTTTTTTGATAAACTTGACATCATCAGACGGTGGGGCCTTCCACTCTGAATTTATGTAGCCAAAGCTTTCCCTAAATACAAAAAAAGAAAAATTTAAATCAGTCATGTCATCCTGACTATACTGAAACGTAAACTTTCGTTAACTACATCACACACACACAAAAAGACTAATGTTAACTGAATTTATCTCTCTTATCTTGCAATTGGCTTTACTAACTAAAAATGTGAAAAATTAAAATTAATCTATCACATCTTACCAAAATTTCGTTATGCCTTGCTGTGCTAGAAAAAAATAAAAGATAGAAAAAAAGACTTTAAAAAAAACTTTGTTTCCAAATGTTACATCTTTGACATGTTTGTGAAACAAAGAATTATATCCATGCTTTACAGAGACACATGTCTTGCAGTAAAGATTTTTGGTCATTTGATAAATAACTAAACAAGTGTAACAATATATTATACATTTTATATAAAAACTGACCTATTGATATCTTCTGATGATGATACAATGAAAAATCATTCTGCGTGACTTAAATATTTATTTGTTTCATTAATAATAGATTACAATACAATAACTATACATGTAATTCTGTTGTTTTAATGATCAGATCTAGGTATACATTGATATCAAATGGCTCCGTTATTTGAAAAATTGTTATTAACTGTAACTTATGCCACAATCTATAAGTAGTAGCCAAAAGTTTCACAGCATATATTTTTTTATTATCATTACTATAAAAAAAATTTTAGGGTTCATCAACCTATATGTCTTTTGTGGTGTCTCCATGGCCAAAGCACACTCTGCTATAATGGGGATGAAAGGGCACTACAAAATACCATTCTAGTAAGTGGTTTATAGGATCTAATAAATTTGTGTTGACAGGGACTTTAACCATTTACCTACTGAGCATGCACTCTTCAGATTAGTCTACCCCAAGGGGGATAAGTCCATCAAAATTATATACATGTATATATTTTTTTTCATTAAAAAAAATCAATTTCCAAAAAGCCATCAAATAACACAGCTTTTGAAATTTAAAGATAGAGAAATGCATAACAAAATATTTTAAATGTAAAGTTAATATGTTTAGCGATAAATTAAATTAGAAAAAAAAATTTACCCATGTATATGGTGGAATCTCCCCTGCCTAATTAGCATTTTTATTAATAATTTACTTAAGAAAAAAAAAAGTATATGTAGTGACATCTCTAGAGTGAGTCTGTGCAAAACTTTATTACACAGTGACATCTCGCTATTTATTAATTCTTTGGTATAAGTCACCACCTGACTTGACCTTTTATATGTAAAAAAAAACAACCTACTAATCGTTGCCATCCTTATAATATTATAATTCATTCTTAGACAACTCTCTAAATATGTGTAACACTTTATCCATTTTACATGGAAAATCAAAGAACTGTAAAAAAAATAAATAAGCAGAAACGAAAAGTATCAGACATACTTTTAAACTGTTTACAAAAAAGATGTTTTTCTGTTTAAATTTTAAGCTAAATATTGTTTATCAACAATATGCAATAAAAAATAGCTGATCTAGTAAAAATAAAAGCTAAAATCGTTGACTGCAGATAATCTTGGTGACTGTGGTAGGTCAAAAGGTTTATAACCATCTTGACAAATCTCTATTGAAATACACTCCACAGCAAGAATGTTATTGCTTCAAGGAAAATTGACAATTTTTTATATTGTACCCAATCATGAATTTACCATTTATTAAATAAAATAAGAAATTTTACATTTTAATGCATCACAATAATAGACATCGGCCGTAAACAAAAAAAACAACTAACCAATGCCAACATCCTTCCAATACTGTATCATGTGTTCACCCATAGCCCTCATGAGATGCCGATATTCTTTAGCATCTGCAAAATCTTGTTTGTTGTGAGTGGGTTCTAGCACGAGATAAGGTACATCAACTATGCCTGAGACAAAAAAAAAATAAGTCAACATTGTTATTCATGCATCTACGGAAATAGAATAGCTTTAGGGTTATGGCCATAAAAAGCTATTAAAATTATACTATCCTTAAACATAAAATATTTGTATTAAAAAAAAAAGGCCTTTGGTTCAACGCAGTTTACTGGCTGTGATTTAAAAAAAAAACAACTAAAATATCTATTTAAAAAAAAACATAGTTGCAATCTTTTACTGCAGTGGTCTTTCTCTGAAATATTGTTCAAAAAAAAAAAGAAGTAAAAAGTTGTCTGTTAAAAAAAAAAATTAACAGTAAATTATAGTTATTTGTGTAATTTAAAAGCTCAGCCAGGCATTCAAGAGAATAAATACGAGTGGCTGAAATAAAATAGGCTGTATTCATTATCTAAAAATAAACTGAAGTCCTGTTAAAGCTATTTGCATTTTTTTTTCTCTGTATAGGGACAATTCAAATATCAGTGAAGCTATAAGGGTGGGTGGGCAGGTGCTACAGGTATAATTCACTTTTCGAAATAAAATGTTCCCGTTTTGTCTGTCTGTCTGTCATCACCCTAGATCTCAACAACCATAAGTCCTAGACCCATGATGTATATATCATTTTGTAGGTCTTGGCCTACCAAGTGTACATCAAAAGTCCATTTCGCGATCTGACCTCTGAGGGCCGTAAAAGGGGGCTTATAAAGTACCGTTTTTTACTATATAAGCTATATTAATAAAGGAGCGCCCTATATCTCAGCAACCATAAGTCCTAGACCCATGATGTATATATCATTTTGTAGGTCTTGGCCTGCCATGTGTACATCAAAAGTTCATTTCGCGATAGGACCTCTGAGGGCCGGGCTTCAGGGCTCCTAAGGGGCTTATATATTATATATATGGCCCCATTCTACACCTTGTACGTTCAATAACCCATTCATTTGGTGCGAAATACTGCAGCACGTAGTTTCACCAAGATTTATTAAGAAACTCATCAAATGAAATAGTAAGCTTGTGTTCTGAGTTTAATCGAAAGTATCAGAACTATGCAACAATTGACAGAGTTTTCGGACGATTAAATGACTACAATTTCAAATGTTTTCAATTATGAGTCCTATTTCAGTAACCACAAACCACTTGTAGTTAGATTTAAGAGAAAAATTTTTTTTCAAATTTAAAGAAACGTCTTTATAATATTTTTTTACAGATATATGCATTACACAATTGAATGTATAAACATTTCCAAAATTTACAAATATTTACTGAAAGCTAACAAACGTACTGAATCATAACACGAAAATGCGCTAACACGTCCTGTGTCCAGAATGGAACAGGCTTAATTGCTTGTTTTTTTATTTCTTTTAATAATCAACTGCTATCATCTCAATTTTTTTTCTATTTTGTTATTACATATTACATGTATAATGGGAGGGTGGTTTGTTGGGGGGGGGGGATTGTGTAAAATAACGTTTTATATTTCAGAATGAGGAGAGGAAGCATTAAAACTCATCTGGTAAAACTGAAATACAATGCATAATCTACATTAAAAAAAAAGACAAATGATGCTTACCTACAACACCATTGCAGAATCTGTAGAAATATATAACAGCTTTATTTTAGTTTAAGACTGGTTCATCAAATGTTTTTTAATAAGAATATACTCAGTCTTTATAACCATAAGTATACCAGTTATAAACAAATATTAAATAGATTGTGCCACTAAAATAATTAACTTGTCTACATAATAAGTGATTTGAATTAATAGCTAAACTATTCTATCAGAATGTATATTTTTAATACTAAATCAGAATTTATAATTAAAACACCAATTCAAAATTGATTTAAAAATACTAATTCAGAGTTTAAAAGTAAAATATTAAATTGTAAAAAAAAGGGGTTAGAAAAAATACATGTATAAGGTTTCAGTAAAAAAAAATTTAAGGAAGCTTAAATTTGAGATTTTTTTCTATTACTTAAAACTAAAATATTTTCTTGCTTTTATTTTTTACTTTATTCCAATTTATAGAACCAAATCTAAACATTGCCAAAAAAAGTGCCCAGTTTTATGCAATTTTTTGGGGGAGACATAATTTACTGCAAAGTATTCACAGTAAAAAAAAAGCATTTGAATTATAGCATAATTTAAAAAAAAAAATGTTTGTTGCCATTAAAGATTTAGAACAGTGTTTCTAGATTTGTGGAGCTATGACCCAACTAGACCCATTCCTGATTGAATTGCAAATTGAAACATTTGAAAATTGTCAACATAGCATCAGCTTAAAGGAATGAATAGTTTTAAGAAAAAAAATCACAAGGAAATCATAAAGGAAACACAATCAAGTTAATGTTCAAGGAATATTTTGGAGAAATGAAATTTTGGAATGACCCTTGGAAGGGCAATGGCCCCATGTTAGGAAACCCCGACTTAGCCTGCCTATGAGGAATGAACTATTTCTATACCTCTGAAATCAGATTTCAAAATCACTGAAAATAAACTACTAACTTAAAGATTCGACTGCATAAAGTGATAAGATACTTACACTCCTCCCTCATTCTGAGGACCGACCTTCTCATACATCTTAATTAAACGACTACAATTGTACACAAATACACCATCATGGCTACGATTGTCCAGGTTTAGCCCAAAAATGAGATTTAAAGTTTTTGGCTCCTTTAGAGATCTTAAAAATAAAAATATTCATTAGTATGGTAGGATAAAATTCATAAGTATGGTAAGATAAAAACATAAGTGCTTTAGAATCAAAGTTTGCAAATTATATGTACCCTTTTTTTTTTATCCAAAATGAATGTTCATAAGCTGTAAACTTAACCAAGTTAATTAATGATTTTTTCTATACTGGAGCTTCTGGTAAATGAATAGGAACAATCTCAAATTTGTTAGTCTTTTTGCCCTATTTTTTCTTTTCTTGTATGCTATATTTATCTCCTTATGGTGCTCTTGTATGCCATATTTATCTCCAACTGGTGCTAAATGGTAAGCAAATGTTGCATAATTTTTTTACTGTATTTACTGGAGTTAAAATAAAGGTATGTGTTTTTCTTACTTTGTTTTCCTTTCAGCCATCTGTCTTTTAATCTGAGCATTGCCTCTACACTCTGCAGCATAATTTTGTGCTTTTCTTAATGATGCCTAAAATAAAATTTATGGAATGCATCTAAACACCAATCTAGTAAAACTACCATGTTTAAAAAATGTCTACAGCAAATGAACCGAACTATGATAAGTAAACTAGATAAAAAAAAAGCACCAATCTTTAAAGTAAGTCTTTAAAAAGACGTGTATCCTGCTAATAAAAACAAAGAAATTTACACAACGCATACCCTTTGTTCTTTGTTTGTTGAGGAGCCTACTTTGTTTTCAAGATTCCTGCAATGAATGAAATTGTACCAGTATTATAATTTTCAAACATCCTGCAATGAAGCATCTCAATGACATTTCTATAAAGAGTCAAAGTTATTTTATAATGCTCAGAATTTACGCATTCATAAAAAGATTATATTACAAAACATCAACCAAAACATTATCAGTACTTAAATGCATCAATATTAACTAACAATGGCAATTCACACTAACATTAGCTATTACTCTTAGCATCAAACTCACTTTGATTTGCTTTCTGCTTCTCTGGCCCTGTTCTCAGCTGCTAGTGCTTCATCTATAGCTCGTTTAGCCTCATTCTCTGCTCTTGTTTTAAAACGATTTGATGAATATTTATAAAGTTTGGATTTGTATAAAGTGCAAGCAAGCCTTTTGGTGCGTACTTTTTTGTTCTGTAAATAAATTCGCATCCTTGGATCCATGTATAAAATGGCAGCATACGCTCTAAAGGATTTTCGTTCTGGCATAAGTCTAAAAGAAAATGATACAAATATTGAAAAAATAATGCAGTGGCCACGGCACCAGCCAAAACCATTATATTAGGGTATAAGGAACATGGCATATATAAATTTTTTTTTTCAGGATTAGTGTTGGGGATAGGGTTAGGGTGTGGAGCAATATTATCTATGGCTGGTACCTGAAGTAAAAAAAATACGGGTTCGGTCGGACCGAACCGTAGCCACTGCGAAAAAATAATGCAAAATCTTCCACATGGGAAAAAAATGTAACATCTTAAGGCAAACAAAAAAAAAGTATGCTTCGAAATATATATACACTATACTTTCTTAACTGTGTTTATAGTATAAACAATAACAACCACAGTCTCAATAAGATATTTTTTTTTAAAGAAAAGCAGATGAGACTTACCCTTCATCAGAGTCAAAATCATGATTGGTAGGGTTTGATAAAATGATGTCAGTCGGATCGGTGATAAAATCTAATTCAGTATCTCCAGAATCTAACAGCTTTAGGTTGTACACCATGACCAAAGTGCCGGACTGCCCTTCTATCCTATCAAACTGAGCAAAGAATTCCCCCATCGTCTTGAATGGAGAATATTTTAGTATTATCTCCATTTCTATTTCATGCTGTAAAAAAAAATGTTAAACATATTCTTATTTTTTTATATGTAGGGATAAAAAAAAGATCATTAGGTTAGCCCAAACCTAGAATTTCTAATTAAAAAATTAACCTTTTCTCTAAATTTTGGATCTGCCAACTTAGGTTTCTGTGACACTGCGTCAAAAGAGGGTATAGGCACAATAACTTCATCAATATTTTCTTCTTCATGGAAGGTCCTTGACAGAAATAAGCAGGACCTTGTATCTCCTTTTTTTGTAAATAACATTAGGTCATTTCCAATACGCATCGAGCCACTGAAACATAAAAAAATATGTATATATTACATCAAACTGGCTTTTAAAAAAAATACTTTGTTCTTAAAGGATACAGGAAATTAAGTTTTTTTCTCTTTAATTAAAAGCAGAAGATGACTAAACAAAAGAGGTTAAATGCAAAAAGACAAATTATTAACATTGATGAAAGTCTTAAAGTCTCAAAAGTAATGTCTTATCATAAAACTGTACCACAGTGTAATGAAGTGGTATCTAACTATTAAAAACACTCACGATTTTAGCCCATTGCCGTACATTCCGATTTGATGCAAATCATCAGATTTCTTATTGGACTTTCCAAAAGTAACAATACTGGCTGTTTCAACTAAAATGTAAGTAGTAAAAATGTTTTTTTTTTCCAAAACATTGTTTTAAAAAAATTATGAAAAATACTTTGAGAAGTTGCATCTTTTATCAGCTATAAACAAAAGTTTAAGCTGTTCAAAAATTAAACTTCAATACATAAAAAAAATAAATTAAACTAAAAATAACAAACAGATAAAGTAATAACAATAGGATATTTCAATGAAAGGATGAAAAGTATTATTAACACAAAAATTTAGAATATATTTCACTGTTCCAAAACTTCACTGGTTGATTTAATTAAAAATTTAACCTAAATAGTTTCAACCATGTTCTTACATTTTAAAAGACTTATGTAGCTTAACATTAGTTATGCCTGTGGCTTAACTGGTACTTACTAGGATCCATGCCTTCTCCATCATCCAAAAAACATAATATGTAGCCCCCTCGAAGTGACTCATCTTTGACTAGGAGAGAATTAAAAAAAAAGGCAAATTTTTGTACTTACATCAATTCGTTAACAAAACATTCAAAAGCTATCAAATGATAATGTCTGTTGTAAGTACATGAAACATACTTGTGAAAATATTCATTTTAGTTGCTGAAGCATCCCTTGCATTGTCCAGCAGCTCAGCAAGGGCACCAAATAGAAACTCATGGGTTGTTCTGTATAATGCGGAGAAGAAATAAGAATGCTAAGAGTTCTATTAATTAAAATAAAGTCATAAAAAAAAATTTAGGTTACTCAATTGTTGAGCATATTGTTAGATATTTATGCGCAAGTATTGTTGAATTTAAAAAAAAAAAATATGTTAAATAAAAAAAATCAGAGAAAAAGTCTTCATTAATTTTTTTTTTTAAACTTACGAATTAGTGTGCAGATAGTCAAAACTAAGCTGGGCCCTGTTCAAATTGGTGTAATCCATGCCTACACCATAAGCAGGTAACACTGTCAATTATTTTCACAATAAATTAAATTCTGAAAATAATTACATTAGAAAGGTAAGTTGAAATGAAAAAAATATGCACATCATTTACATGTATGCTTCTCAAGCTAAATATCAGAAAATTAATTATTGATGGGCAATATTTATATTTTAATAATTTAAAGTTTCATTAGATGTCTGTGGTCAAATGAACAAAAAAAAATACTAACAGTATAAAAGTTATTATTGTAACATGCATAAATATTAATGTGGACACATTTGAGCAAAGTGAAAATATAAATTATAGTTACATTTTTGTAATTTAAATGGCTAAAATTAGAAATCACAAACAAATATTGAATGCAATGTCAACATTTATGATGTGAAGTAAATTTCCCTTACCCCTTGGAGGGCCATCAGGGAAGATTAAATGTTTCTGTAGCCATGACCCAATAAAGGGTTGCATAACTAGCACAGAACCCAAATGCTTTATATATTTATATTTATGCCAGAAGTATTTTAAGCAATACATGTACTAACCTAACCCAAGATTTAGGTTAGCCTAGTTTGGCTTAAAACGCTTCATATACTAATTTTACATTTGAATATCCTGTTTAATATGCTTAGACTTAGCAACCAAAACTTAGAATGATTATTTAAAATGTGACTTAACAATAGACTAAGGCGGTAGTAAAAATCGCACAGATAAAAACAAATGTTAGTGCTTTTTTTTTCTAGCTAACAGTACAATTTTGATCTTATTATAATATGCCCATCTTGGCATCTTCAATTCAAGTTTTTGAGTTAATATTTGTCCTCTCATTAAAAGACCAATCAGAACTTTGTATATCTAATATCAATGTTCATATATCATGGGCATTACAGGTTCTTCCATACATACCAAAGCACATCAATGTTGGGAGATGAGCATAATATATACTTAGCTTGTGAGGCCTTTGGCTTTAAATAAAAAATTTTAATATGTTTAAACAAACACAAGGAACCCAGTTTAGAAGTTGCTTGATTAATCTTCCTTGAACTGTCTTAATTTAAAAATATTGAATTTTAATTAGCACTCTAAGTATAGTTCCCTTAACCCCAAAGCTAAAGATCCATTGGGGCAGATGAAGTGTAGAATTCGTTTGTTTCTGTAACCTCTGCACAATGTCCGGCATCCTCCACTTCCCCAACTAAGGTTAAGTACTCATTTAAAGCTGGATGGACTTGAGCAACTTGAGGGACTTGTGAACCCCTAACTCTCAGGGAGACAGTCAAGCATCTACACCACTAGGCCACCCATTCTCAGCACTCATAGTGACTTTACATTTTACTTTATTACTTAATATTATAATTGGGCCTAGATTCCCCAGAATACTAGTTTATGTCATGAATACTAGACAGTCAAATGTTTATAAAGAAACTTGACTTGCTAATAATTACAATACAATTTTTGGGAGAAGTATTATCAAAGAAACCACAAAGAGTAAACGATGATAAATTAGAAATCTGAATGTTAAATGTTCATTGTTTTCTTACTAAAGCACCGCATTGCCAAGGCAAAGTAATGAAAATAACTGTCGTGCAACAAAACTTCTAACTTGCCTCTATTTTCAAGCAAAATTAAAAATAAACAGAATTGAGAAGAACGTGGAATATTTATCCCCAAAAATGTGTTTAAGAATAATCACTTTTCATCTTAAAGATGCATTTAGCACATGAAACTTAAATAAATACCTCAAATTATCGATTTAAAAATGCAAAAGCCGATGTTTTGATATCAATTCGACGCACACATACATCCAGCACCGTCGACCAGCAGACAATGAAAACGAAACAAACTTTATTGCATTTTCATATATATTACAATATTTATTTCTAAATATGTATTAATTATTTAAAACTTAAAATACTTTATAAATTTGATGTCAGTTCAATGCAAGAAAACATAATTAAGCATTAAAATTATTAATTTTTAAGTACAAAATTATTTCATTCTATTTTGTTGTTATTTACAATTTGTATTTATAGTTGAAAACTCTAATTTGCTTCGCTATATATCGTAGAATTATAAAAATATCAATATTACACTTCCATTTCGTCATTTTCTTTATAAAATGGGTTCGATATTTTCTGCTGCCGTGGGCCCTGACCCATCTTATAATCAAAGAGTCTAGGGCGGTCGACCCAGTTGTGTGCCTAACCCTTCTGCCAGAAATAGCTGGCTGAAACAGTAACGTGTTGTTGAGTGGCCCAGCACATCATATAGTTTAAGTCATGTAACATGTCCACTTTGTGTTGGTGCTATTTCACCTTAAAATTGACACTATAATTACGATATGTTTGGGCATTGCACAACTTACTAACGTCGTTGTGGTTGGAGAGAGGTGTGTGTGAATGGGTAGGGGGAGAAGGGGGGCTTATCCAGTGGCGTCACTAGGGGGTGCGGGGGTGCGGACCGCACCGGGTGACACCCTCACAAGGGGTGACACCAAAATGCAAAATATCTAGTTTTAGGCCTATATTCTTATTTTGTAATTTAAAATAATTCAAAGCCGTATTTAATTTTTAAAAATAAATAAAAATATCTCCGATTATTAACAGCAAATGCAGTGGCGAACCTAGAGTAAACGTCACCCGGGGCGGTCCGTTCAAATGTCACCCCAGTGACCCCCACACGACCCTATGCTGAATGGGTAGGTGTAGCTAAACTTTCATATATACTCTAGGCTCTACTTTACTCTACTGACCGGTACGTTACTGCTTACATGTATGATCCAAGACAAAATCCAAATACAATACCACAAAACAAATAGTTCAAATCCAAACATTTTTAAAACGCAACCTTTCACTTTCAGAACATCTAAATACAAACTGCAAAACACGGAATGCACACCCCAAAAGAATGTCTGAATTTCCTTCGACATTATAGTCCTAGAAGGAATGTCTTCTTGTTTTCATTGTGGCAAACAGGTCAATGACATCGTCAAAATCTAGTTGTCTTGTCAGCTCATGTTCAATGAACAGAACAGCCAGATCCGACAAATCTCGACTGGCTCAAGGTTGACCGGAGGTAATTTTTTATAAGTTTCATTTTCGAGAACTTCTTTCACACGATGCCACAGAAACACATATTGTCATAAAGAATCTTAGAATCAGCGTAAGATATGGCAATGATTCAACAAATTCCCATTTGATGATAAACCGTAGGAATTGCAGTACAGTCCAGTGCTTGGCTTCCTCCAAGTTTATTTCGGTTGCTTGTAGGTGTCGCCTTAAACGTGGAATTTCTAGACAAAGGTCTTTTTCAGACAGCTCATCATACATGGCTGTGAGCTTGGTAACAGAAGACTGTATTTCTTCGTCGTTGGCACAAATAATATGGTCTGGCTGAACGGAAGAAAAAGTCAGCAAAATGTCATTCACTGCCTTTCCTCTCATATCTAACTCCATATGAAAACGGACCAGACACTCTAACATTGCTCTCTTGGTCTCCTGCTGCAATGACAATCCAGCATTTCTTGCTTCCTCTCCTTGTAATCTTGTCTTTCTTATGATTCTCTTCTCTGTAGGGATATCAAGTTCTACACACTTCACAAATGCCGGCTGGACGGCATTGTCAACAACCTTCGTACGCTGCACTTCAGGCCCGTAGCGTGCGGGAGGGCCGGGGGTAGGGCTGCACTTCCAAAAAGACCTTGAGAGTTTGGTTGCAACAATGCCCACAGTAATACCTGGTGTTTGAATGTACTTCTGTGCTGAGTCAACTTCTTGTAAAATGTCACCCCAGAAAAACAAGAACGAAATAGAAGAAAAGTCGCATATAGCTGGCAACAGATTTTGCGCAGCACCTCTTGTCTCGACGCTTTCTTCGAAATCACACAGAGCTTCAATGGCTTCCACAAACTCGTTAAACTTCTGTATCACTGGCTTCACTGCATCAGCATGTACAGCGCCTCAAGACTTCTAAAAAAACGTTACACTAGACGGATTATTAGCAAACGAATGTTTGCCACAAAGGTTCAAAGAATGATTGGAATAAGGTACAAAAATTGCCTTCGGATTGATGTCTTTGATCTTTTGTTGCACACCACCGTGGATTCCAGCCATGCTTGCTGCATTATCGTACCCCAGAAAGTAGATGCTCACGTATTAACCCCCCCCCCCCTTTTTTTTTATTTTTCCCCCTTTCCCAACCCAGTTACATTTTAGATGACGTACCCCCTCTGTTACACAAGTTCCATCGTTTCTAAACCATGGCACCTGTCAATCAAGATTCCTAGCAGATGTTCACTAATTGTATCATTCAAAAAATCACCCCGTAAAAGCTACAAGAGTTAATTAAACTAAATTACTATAGTGATTTTTTCTTACTTTTATTTCAGAAATTATATGAAAAAGCGTGAGAAAAAAACAGATTTGGGTAATTAAACATGAAGATTTAAAATAAAAAGAGAAAAAAAATCAATCTCACTACATCTAGAATAGTTTAATTAAACGTACTTACTTATGTTTTTTTTTTACAACATTCGAATACACCCAATGTATCAAAAGAACACATAAATGTACACTAATAAAATAAAACGTTTTATCGCTATGCTGAGCGCTCTAACAATTAAAACAAACTTACAAAAAAAGTATATACATCATGGGTCTAGGCATGGATATCTAGATATAACACCAGGATAGACTACCAAACAAAATTTCATTCTAGCCGTGTACGGTTTAGGCTGACGCAAGGATTAAAGCCCAACAGACGGCATACAGTAAAATCTGACTTTTTATGTCTAGTATAATATTTTTATTTAAAAAAATGCTTTCTAAATACTTTCTACTAAAAAATAATTGTCAATTTTTATTTTAACAACGATCTCTCGTAAATAAAACAATGCTATCAGGTGACCCAACGAACGCCATTTTGATTTGTTTACGTTTAGTCAGTCATTCGACTACACTAAAATGGGTCAGATTCTGATTATTTAGAGGAAAATAAACTTGATTCAAGTGACAAAGATGAAACTTGGGAGCTCATTACTTCTTCAGATGACTTTGAAGCTGAAAATATTAGTTTTAATTCAAGTTTTCAACACTTCCAAACTCACATGTGTAAGTATTGAACCAACATGCTTTGACTGATCTTTATGTTTATTTATTCATTTATTTATTCTTTAGAACTTAAAATGTGGGAATAGTTATAAAATAAGAGAAAAGTATAAAGATTTATATTTTATTATATAAAGGTTTATGTATAAATATTATTTATTTAGTTCTGTACCGCTAGAATTACTGTTACGGTTTTATTTTTGTGTTATTGCCAATCAGCAGATTTTCGCAAACACAAAAAAAAAAAAAAAAAAAAAACTGAAGTTTACATAATATTTACATATCTGTATTGATGATATTTTGTTTTCATCATTATAAAATAATTAATTGTAGCTCGATAAATAAGCTGATTTTTTTTAATTTATGGTTTTCTTTACATATTTGTTTTATCCCCCAGATCATATGGCATGATGATATGAATGAATTGAATGACACATTACCAGAACCACCAAAGAATTTTCTACCTGAGAGGGATCCAGGCATTCAACAACTCGGAGAAGCTAAAACAAGGGAAGACATCAGGAAATTCTGCAATGCAGTGGCATTTTTAAAACTTTATTTTACTTTGGACTTAGTAATTCATATTTGTGACTAATAATAGCAATGCCAGACATTATGGACCTACAAAACCTTGTGTTTACCAAGGCTGGTTTGATCTTACACCAGATGAATTCTACAGATTCTGTGGACTTATCATGTATGCTGGACTTGTTCAAGCACAGAACATTGACCGCTTCTGGTCTACTAAATCACTATACAATGGACTTTGGGCCAGAGCTTTTATGTTTCGTGATAGATTGAAATCTATAATGAGCTTTCTAAAGGTGTCTAATCCTCAAACTGAAGACAAAACCAACAAGTTATGTAAAGTACATTTTTTCTTTAACTTTATTAGATTGTAATGTATAAAATTGTTTCAGCCTTACCAAGATATATCAATAGATTAAAGAATGATAAGAAATAAAGGTAGATATATTTTTAGGCAGTACATAAGGGATAAGCCGACTAAGTGGTGAATGAAGTTATGGGTATTAGCTGATTCTCTTTCTAGGTATACTTATGATTTTCATTTATATTTAGGTAAACAGGATAATGGGCCTTTTGGATTGGCATATGGGGTGGTAATGAAATTAATTAAATCTTTAGCTAAAGAGGGGTATAAATTATTAGTCGATAATTTTTATACTACTATACAATTGTCTAAAGATCTATGGAATTTAGGGGTAGGAGCATGTGGAACTATTCTTAGGACATGTAAAGGTATTCCCCAATCTTTGAAAAATATAAAAGAGGGGATATGAGATGAGTTAGAAAGGGAGTTATTGACAGTACGATGGAGGGACAACAAAACTGTTTCGTTTATGTCCACTATGCATAATGCAAATGGATTTGGAACATTTAAATGACAGACTAAGTAAATGGGAAATTTTAGGAACTTACTGTTGACCAACCAACCATAATACAGGATTACAATAAATATATGGGGGGTGTAGATAAGAGTGACCAGTTGATAAATAAATATAATGTTCTATGAAAAATTATCATAAGCTGGTATAATAGTTACACTAATCTTGTAAAATATTTTTAGCAAAGTTATAAAACATACTGAAATTGAGCTTTGTTGTTATCAATAGACATTAGAATGTTAGTTTTTATAACTTAGATTTATATTTTTGAATTTTTCTTCTTGCATGGTCAATGTTGATCCCAGTAGATTTTTGGTCCTTTTTCTGTTAAAACACATCATTTTTAGAAATTTTTAAATATCTTTTTTATCTGATTATAATGTCTTCAAAAATATCCTACACACAGAGAATTGAATGTAGTTTAATAAAAAGTAACTTTTATTGAAATGAATCGTAATGATTTTTTTTTCTTCTTTGTGTTTGTGAATTGTTTAATTAATTTATTTTTGTTTATTTTTTTCATCTAAACTTTTTAAAAATAATAAAATACTTGCATAATAATATCACTTTGAAACATATATTGTTAAAAAGCCCTTTCAATTTACTACATTTTCATATATATACTATAATAACATAATTTTTAAAATAAAAGCTTTAGAGAAATATTAGTCGATAAAAATTTTAAAGACATTGACGAATTAAGATTGAAAAAGCTGGATGTTTTTTTTAACAATGTCAACAGAGGAGGGCTATTGAAGCCATCTGAGTACACCTTCTCTACTTGCCTACTAAATTGGAAAGTATTCAATTCATTGAAAAGATCAGCAAGTAGTCTGAAACTATTTCTAGAACAAACAAATAAAAAAAAATTGTTTAAATTGTTGATAGAGTAACAAATGATGAGTCATTGCTGATTGAAGAAATTATATTTTTATTTCAATCATAATTTAAAAGAACTTATTTATGTTAAATTTCTTAATTGTTCGTCTAAAAATTATGTTAAGCAATTAAATGAGACCGTTCATGAAAAACCAATGAAAAAACGAAAAATAATTAAATTGACAAAATAAAGATTTTAAATTAAAAAAATTTGTTATTAAAAGTTTTCAAACTTTAATTGCGTTTGTGTTTATTTCATAAAAACATAAGTACCAAATATACAAAACTGCTATTAAACATGAAGACTAACGCTAAACACTTGATTGTGTGTCAGCCTAAACCGTATTTTTTAAAATATTGGTTGTCCTTCCTGATGCTATATCTAGATTTCCATGGTCTAGGACTCATGGTTGCTGAGATCTAGGGAGATGACAGACAGACAAAATGGGGACAATAGCGCATTTTTTCTCGAAAATGCGCCAAAAATCTTTTCAGTTGCAGAGGCACCAGCAATTAAAAAGAGTTAACTCCCATTGTGTTATCGCTAAAATAACACGACGACTCGCGGGAAAAGGAAAGGTACGGGGGGGGGGGCAGGCAGGGGCATGGATGGCAGGGGGATGTTGGATGACAGGTGACGAGACTAAACAAACATTCTGACGTAAGCTGGGCGTGCTTGTCTACTGCAGTGCTGCCAACTGTCATATTTTATTGAAAGTTCTAAATTATTTTGATCAATCTAAAATGCAATTTAGACAATAGATCAATAATTTTATTATTTGTTCTGCCAGAAATATAATAAAATTATGTTCTTAATTGTTATAAAATTCAGGATATTTAAAATATGTTAGTAAATAATTCTTTGCTGAGAAAGTTGGCAGTTAAAAATTACCGGTCTCACCATCGACATCAGTATAACACATATTCATGTGTGGTTTTTCCCCTTGGTTCAGCCAATGAATGGCAAACTTATTTATAAAAGTGTAACCCCCGAACTCAGATCGGCAACATTTTTCGCTTATAGGTCTAATTATCATTTGACTCTATGAGAAGATGCAAAAACATTGTTCTTATTAGTATATAAATATATTAAATATAAATATGGTCATGCAACTTAAATTGCTATAAATGTCACTTTTTTTATTTGTTGGAGGTGACATAGTGTCACCCTTCATAGGCTGTCACCCGGGGCTGTCCGCCCCCGCCCCCCCCCCCTTAGCTACGCCACTGAGCAAATGACTTTACAAGGCTTCGAAAAAAATTAATGCCAAATATAAAAATATCTGCGTACTTTTTATTATTAATTATTTTGATGAAATTTTTGGTATACTTGCACTGACCTATAGATATCAATTATTTATTCTTCTATTGTCGTTGTAAATTTATTTATAAATTTTGCTAAGAATGCTGTATGTCTATGGAGTGTCATGAGAGGGGTGACACCATGAGTTACCGCACCGGGTGACACCAACCCTAGTGACGCCTCTGGGCTTATCTATTGTCCGAGGCCTCGAGTCTATGGGGTCATGTTGCATTCCATAAAATGCAATATATTTTTTCATGAAATACTGAAACACAACTGTACAGAAATTCGTATAACTCTTTAACGCTTTAAATAAGCTCTTTTCCAAATTGTACGTCCAGATTTGTACATGTCAAGTACAACGTTTACTCACTTAAAGGGCAGCAATGCGGGTATTTCTTTCGTCTGTAAAAAAACAAGTTCTATTAGAGTTGCAGTCCTTATGTTTACGAAACGTGGACTGTATTGAATCTGTTTACACCCTGTGTTTGGACATAATCCTTATTGTGTTATTAAATACAATCATATTTTAATATGAGCTCATCAGAAGAAAGTGAAGATGATGAGATGGCAAGCAGAATAAGTGCAGCTGTCGGCGATACAAGTGCCTTTTGCTTAACAATACGCCATGGCGCCCATAGTAAAATCGTATTTAATTTTGACAAATACTAGTGCAATAGGCCTACTGTACTGTAATTTTTATTATTTTATTAATCAATCTACTACATACTACAATCAACAGCTGTATTGTAGCTAAATTCAGTAAATCTACTCTGATCTAAAAATTTTCAATTTCAGCTGTTAGTAAAGAATCCCCATCTTCACTAACCAAAGATGAATCTAGCAGGTAACTTAATAAATACAATGTTACACTATAACAGTGTATAGACTATAGCGACAGTGGAAGACGTTTCAATTCCGATATCCAGCCCTATTTAATTCAAAATAAATAATGCTGTAATTATTTGTATTAAAATGAGGAATAATTTACTATGACTAGGCATTGCCTTGTAGTACATTCGGTTTATGTAAGACCTACAACCTACATCTAGGAAGAAATTCCAGATTTCATAAGTAATTGGAATAGAGATGGCCTCATAGAAGGGTGCTCATTGGTGAAGCAGTGATCTAGGAAGAAATTCCAGATTTCATAAGTAATTGGAATAGAGATGGCCTCATAGAACGGTGCTGATTGGTGAAGCAGTGATCAGTCATTGCTTGTCTAAAAATCAATTTAAAAAGTCAGTTTTGTCTCTTTTAAGGGATAGGCCATATCTTTCCAATTACTTCATTGGGTAATCATTTTTCAATAAACAGTAAAATAATGTTTAAAATTTGAGCCTTTAATATTTGTTATTTTTAATGCTTGTAAATTGTACTTTAAGTTTCCTGCAATTAAGTTACAAATTATACCATTTATGTTAAAACGTTTGTAATATACTACATCTTAAAATATATTTTATTTGGACCTCCTATTTTTGTTACAAGTTTTAAAATGTTTATTGAAGCACTAAAGATACATATATAAAGTACTAAGTGGTAAGGTAATATGAAAAAGAGTAGGTATTAGCCTAATTAGGCCTTTAAGGGTGTATTGGTAGGTGAGGCAGGAGGAGAGTGGTAGAACTCCAGCTTATTCAGGTTTTTTTTAATCAGGCTGTTCTCCTGTCTCATGTAGGCTGGATAATTGTCTATTGAAATTTTATAAGTTCAAGATTAGTTGCTTAATCATGTTACAGATTTTTCTGTTTGAAACATTTTGTTAAATTGTTTTTGTGAACTTATAAAATAATGTATTGTAAATTAATTGTGTATTACTAGTGTCAGTTACAGAGATGACCAAAATGTAGAAGAATCTGGAAATGTTTTAAGTACTACCCCAGGATTTCGGGCACATGTCTCTAAACAGTTGTCCACATTACTAGATAAGTAGGTAGTTGTTGTTTTCTATTTAAAACATTAGTTATTAGTTTTAAGTTTTATTCTTATCTTAAGGAGAATAATGATTTTTTTTTTCAAATTTTATTCGACTATCTCTAAATCCAACTGAAAAATTAAAATTTGGCCACACACATAATGTTAAAATGTCGCATTGTTTTAAGTTGTGGCTGCTAGAAAACTTATTAATATTAATTGGTTAAAAAAATTTCAAAGCAAAGAGAGATATAATTCAATATATAATAATGAGAAACTCTAAGACTTCCATTTGATGCTTTGCATTCAAATAAATAGATGTGTTTACTTTCATCTTATTATATCAAATCTATACTTGTAAGCTGGGATGCATTTTGATTCAAAAAATTTCATTTGACAGGAAATTGCAAGATTTATTGTCTGAAAAAATATGGAAATGTACCAAAAGTCCTAAGAACACATCTAAAGGTAATAAAAAAAATCTGTAGAATATAAACTTATTTACAACGCATTTAAAAATGGTATTTGTTTGAAAATCTCATTAGATTTTTACAAAGCTGTTTTTCTGTTTGACTTAATATTTTTTGTTAATAGTTGGATCATCATCATACCCTTAGCCAATGTGGTCGTTTGGGGAAATTATGGGACACATCATCTGACATATTTCTCCATAGTTGCCTATCCTGAGCAGCTGTCATTTACTCAATTGAATAATATGAACAAGACCGCATTAACCCTTTACAGTCTCCCTTATCTTATTCTATACCAGTGCTCTGCAACCTTTTTCAACTCATAGCAAATAAGTAAATTAGTGTCTTTGGTTTGCGTTATATATGTAAATATTTCTGTGATTAAGCATGCATCCCATTTCTTTGCATAATAATTAAAGAATTTCACAAATTTAAGGCACCTTTTTCTATTGTTTTCAATTTTTTGTTTCGTTTTTAAGTAATTTATTAACATAAATTGTGATATATTTTTCAATCTTATTTATATTACAAATTTTATACAATGCATGAATTCTTTTTACCTCTCTACTATTTTACATATACAAAATAAATTTTACCAATATCTTTTTAAAGGGATCCAACTTTTTTCCAACTCCAGTGTCTATTGCTGCTTAGATGAAGATGAAAAGTCAGCTAAGAAAAGTTCAATTCCTGATTCAAGCATAACTGTGAAGAAACGCAAAGTTAGCTCAAGCTCTGACAGGTGTGCAAATAGTTTAACTAAATTTGTAATATTTTTAAAAATCCCTTATTTTTGTTTTCAACTAATTTTCAAATAACACATTTCATGCTTGAGCCATTTTGTTCTTAAACAACTTTCCTCAAAAGCATCAATAACATTCTGTCCATATTCATCTAAACTAGGCCATTTTATTAAAACAGTTATATCTAATTAAAATGCCATCAATAGTGATGTCTATTGTTAGAAAACACTAGATATTGCTTCAGAATGCTTAATAAATTATTTTCCCTTATTATTCTTAATGCCAAAAAAAAATTTTTCCTATCACTGTATTGTGGGAGAAAAAGTTATCCAGACCTTCTTGAGAGTTGGTTTGTTTTTATTAAGTCTACTTTTTGTCTTATCTGCTACAGTCTGGTGTCTTTGTCCCCTTTATTATATCAAGATGTTTTCTTTTATAGAAAAGCATTCCCGATTTGAAATAAAAGATGATGTAAATGCATAAATTATTTTGAGAGGTGGGGCATTGTGCTTGTTTCCTTAATAAATCCTTAACAATGCTCCTTACCTCCAACAAATTAATACAACATATACTGTGAAAAAAATATCTTAATTTTTAACTTTAACAAAAATTCTTGTAATTTTCTAAGTCTTGACAGTATTTAATAAGCACTCGACACCCTTAAAAAAAAAGCATAAGTTCTAAATGGATAGATTGTTTTGAAGAACCCTTTTTTTAGATAATCATTAAATATTTTATTGATCATTGATGCTTTCATATTAAGAAAATGTTCAGAAATCTCTGTATCGCAGCCTTAAAAATATTCTGATTTTTTTGTGCTACAGCACCTGCCTACTGTATTTATTTATAACAATCTAAACAATTTTTTTTTTTTTCAGAAAGACCACTGCATTTATAATTGTACCAAAATAAAAATAAAAAAAATTTTTATCTACACCTTTTCATTTAGTTCCGAAGATGAGAAGATCAGAGCCTGCGTTTTCTCACAAACAGACATTGAAAAGGAAAATGAACTGTTAATCAAGCTGCAGAAATCGTCAAAAGGTTCAGGCCCCGACAGATCAGAAGAGCAGACATCATCAGCTATCACAACATTATCTCAGCAGACTGAAGTCTCTAAAAAACAAAAAAAAACTAAAAAGAAAAAGAAAAAAAAGTTGGAAAATATTGATGTGTAAATTTTTTTTTCTTCTTCTAATGTTTTAATAAAATTATTATATAAAATTATTTTCCAGACACTTGATGAGTTTTTATTTTTTTCTGTGTTTAATTTTAGTTTTAAAAAAGTTTAAACATTTCCATAACCCTTTTAAGACTTTTTTTGTCAACAGTTTTTCAAACATGTTCTTAATGTACGTTTTTGCTGAGAAAGTTTTCAATCTTTCACAAAAACACTGGTCCTGAGGCACATGAAATCTATCAGTTATTCTGTATGTCCTGAAATATTTTTTTTAATTTAAGGAAGTTGATAAAAAAACAATTGAATCGAAATAATTCAGTATATTATTCTGCCAAATGGTGAACTGGAAAACATGAAAGCTAGATAGGTTACAATTCTTTTAAATTCTAGTCCCATAGATATCAGTAATATACATTCTAGACCAAAACTGGCTCTTATTCATATTGCTAGTATACACCATTTCTTTATAGATGTTTCTTATGTAATGTGATTAACATTTAAAAATCTTTAACACAAAGAAAAGAAGAAATATTTTATGCAGTTTTTAAAATAAATATTATAGAGAGTACAGTGGCTGGATAATTGACAGTCTAATGATTTAACTAATTGAAAGAAAAAAAATATGCAATTTAGATATTAAAAAACAGTCCATTTAAATAGATGTAATTAGAAAAAAAGACATTAGAGTCAAACTAAATATGGTTAAACCTCAGGTTACGAGTAGTTTTGTTTACAAATGATTAGCAGGTTCGGTAAAATTTTAAAATGAAATTTGCTTCATTTGTGTGAGTATATAATGTTACTGAAGTGTTGTAACTGTTGTGTCTCTGTAGTTCAACAGTAAACCCTCAAGAAGGGAAAAAGAGAAACCCCTCAATTCAAATGAAATTAGGGAGATGAGTAAAATGTGTGGAACAACTAACGAGTAAGATGTACAAATGCAAGCAATGAACCTGTTTAGCAATGTCATGTCACATTTCTGAAAGATCCTTTGAAAAAAGGCAAAAGCAAATGTCGGTGGATAAGTTCCTGTTAACACCAATTAAAAAGTTCATGGTAAGTAAACTGATTGCTGCAATTCCATTAGTAACAGCAAAGTAAGTCTTACAAATTAATTTCATTTGATTAATCTACATCAAGTGGGACGGATGGCCGAGTGGTGTAGATACTTGACTGTCAACCTGAGAGTCCTGGGTTCGATCTTCGGTGAGACCCATGGGAATTTTTCCAGGTGTAATTTGTTCCAAAGTCGTAACACAATTCCACCCAGCATTAAATGGGTACCTGACTGAAGTTGGGGAAATAAAAGCTGCTGGGCATTCTGCTAACTACACAATCTTTCACATGCAGAGGTTTGACTATTTATTATTAAAAAAATATATATTATATTGTGATTTTTCAACCCGACCCCCAGACCCCCCATTCCCTCAAACTATTAATAAAATCGGTATATTTTACAAGGTCTTTCTGGAAGAGAACCCAAAATAATGGGACATAATCGATGCAAAGCTGAGAATGGAAAATTTAAGATTTCTATCCCTTCAATGGAACCATAACTCGGTCAAAAATGTAGGTCAAAGTTCAACTATTTTCCTTGACATATTTTTAAAAAAATCTTGTTTTGTGCAGTTCATTCGTAAAGGAGGGCGACACATTTTAGTTCTCGTGTTATTGTTTCCTGTGTTATGTGTGTTGTATAGATTATTTCACAGTGCTCTTAGAGACGTGAAGACTATTTTCAATCCCCGAACGAAGAACATTTGCATTGTTGTATGCTTTTATCTGTTATTGTTTTGTTTGTTTTTCTTCAGAATACTCCACGTCTCAGACTCAAATAAACTGCTCAAACTGGGTTTTACTATTGCAACGTTTCAAAAAAAGACTTTTCTGACGTGTGTGTCAAATAGTTACTTAAATTGGATTTTATTTCATGACCCTCCATCAGAAAACACTGCCATTGATGTAAGTACATGTAGCCATTGTATTCATTTTTAGCCTGTAATATTGAATTCATTATTTCATTCAGCAATCTTGTAAGTTACATTTAGTATTTATTTTTAAATTAAGAAATTGTTTTTTTTTTCTTTGCTATCCCTAACGAAATGATTTTTTTTTAAATGTGTATTATGTTAAATAATAACCAAACCGTACACACATTGGCTTAACCATGGAGCACTTGGTTTACTAACAGCAAGGGGTGGCATTTTACCACTTTTTTATTGCATTTTTGAAAGTCATCCCTGGTTGATCTACTGCTTTCACACATAAGATAATAACGAACGTTTCAAGTAAGCAAACAAATGTATTGGTGGCTCTACCCACCCCCACCCCCTCCCAACCAGCCCTATTCCAACTTCCAACACCATTAAGATATAAGTAAGTGCACTAAATGTTAAGTAAATTTGTGTATCCAATAATTGTTTCGAATTTAGAATTTTCTATTGTTATTTCGTTTGTTTGTTTTTTAGAGCATTTTCGAAAAAAAAATGCTCTATTGTCCCCGTTTTGTCTGTCCGTCCGTCTGTCCGTGTACACCCTAGATCTCAACAACCATAAGTCCTAGACCCATGATGTATATATCATTTTGTAGGTCTTGGCCTGCCAATACATGACTTTTTTTCCATTTCGCGATCTGACCTCTCAGGGCCGTAAAAGGGGCCTTAGTACCGTTTTTTACTATATAAGCTATATTAATAAAGGAGAGCTATATCTCAGCAACTATAAGTCCTAGACCCATGATGTATATATCATTTTGTAGGTCTTGGCCTGCCATGTGTACATCAAAAGTTTGTTTCGCGATAGGACCTCTGAGGGCCGGGCTTCAGGGCTCCTAAGGGGCTTATATATTATATATACACCTTGCACGTTCAATAGCCCGTTCATTTGGTGCGAAATACTGCAGCGATGCAGCACGTAGTTTCACCAAGATTTATTAAGAAACTCATCAAATGAAATAGTAAGCTTGTGTTCTGAGTTTAATTGAAAGTATCAGAGCTATGCAACAATTGACGGAGTTTTCGGACGATTAAATGACTATAATTTCGAATGTTTTCAATTATGAGTCCTATTTCAGTAACCACAAACCACTTGTAGTTAGATTTAAGAGACAATAATTTTTTTTCAAATAAAAAGAAACGTCTTTATAATTTATTTTTTACAGATATATGCATTTCACAATTGAATTTATAAACATTTCCAAAATTTACAAATATTTACTGAAAGATAGCATACCTACTGATACATAACATGAAAGTGCGCTAACACGTCCTGTGTCCAGAATGGAACAGGCTTAATTGCTTGTTTCATATTGCACGCCATCGTTCTATTAGTAAACTCATGAGTATACCAATATAATTGACATAGGCGTACATAGGGTGTGTGTGTGGGGGGGGGTCCAAATTCAGAAGACCCCCCCTCCGGGCCCCAGCTTAAGGGAGGCAGCAATTTTTTTTATATTAAATATTATATTAAATATTAAGTGCATTATCTCATGTCATGGTGTTGAATGTCAAAATGCAGAGGCCCATGAGATTTCATTACACTCACGAACACTATCTGTACTCTATAGCAAAGGCATATAGAATTCACCTGTTTCAATAGCAACGGCATGTAGAGTTCATCCGTTTGTGTAGCCAGTGCATATTGCCTACGGCTACAAGGCAGCTAGAGAATTATAGCTAGCACAATGCCTGTTTGCCCAACCTCTTCTTACTTCCCTGACCTATTTAAGCTGGGTGGAGATATTGGGACTCAAACGTAACTTATCAGTAAGAACGAAAAAAATATTACGGGTGCGGAGAGGGGGGGTACTACAATCTTAACATTTATCCATGTTTTGGCATTCGTCAGGGGAGCCCCAGTCAGTATAGGGGCCCACATGCTAACTGGTGTGAGGGTGGGGGGGGTGGAGATCTTTTTACATTTTCTTAGCAACCGCACCCTACCACAGTCAAGGAACGTTTGCTGAAGAAGACTTTTCATGCGGCCCAGGCAATGCCGCCGAGAGGGGGGTGGGACAAATGCCCAGGGGCCCGGCGAGTTTTAAAGGACCGGACTTTTGAAAATATTATTATCAGCACGGGGGGGCTGTAACAGCCCTGCCCAGGGGCCCGAAATTTATGTCGGTGGGCCTGGGCCAGGTATCATTGGTATGGCAAAGTGCGATGGATAACCAGGAACTTTCGGCGCGCACGTTATGTTGTTGTTACGTATAGCACTTAATGTCGTCAAAAGTAAGTGATAATCTACGGCTTATTAACTGCAATACAAAAAAAAAATACGGAGTGTTTCAGTGGACACTTGTGTGTCACCCACGCTGTGAACTTAGTCAACGATGCTTGGTGTATTGAAACACGAAACACTTTTGCTAATATGTAGCGTTGCCAGATTGGCAGGTTTCTCGCCATAATGGTCATCGATTGTTGTTTTAATTTGGATTTGGTTGTTGGAGTTTTAATGTTAGGCGTGTTTTTGGGTGGCTTAAACATTTTATACAAAGTATAAACAATCTCAACACTTTTACCAAAAAATGTGGATCATCGGTGGGTTTCTTCTTGAGTTTTGGCGGTTTTCGTTAAAAACATCTGGCATAACTGGTTACAATGTTTACATTTGTATATAATTCAGGGCCGTTCTTAAGCCACTTAGGATTCTCATACCAGTAGAAGCACAAATTGGTTTTAAATGCCTTGAGATTAAAACAAATGCTATAGTCCTACCTCACCTATCACTGCGCACACGTGCAGATAGAATAATTATAAAATTTGCATACGAATTATGATAGATACAATGTAAATTATACGGTTGTGTTACAGACAGGTGCTTTTGCCTTTTTGCCCCAAAAACTTGATAACGTCTATTAGCATAACTAACGTTAGACCACAAACCAAAGAACTGCTCGGACATGTTTGATAGATTTCACTTGCATTACGGTATTAGCCATTCAAGGCTTATATCTCTGCGCATTTTGTAAATGTTCACTTGCGAATTCGATCCTGTAAAACTGAACAATTATCTACATCTGCTGTTCACAGAGGCGCAACTAGACCAAACTTTCAGGGGGGGGGGGCGGGGGCAAAAAATCACTTATATTTAAAAATCACACTATTTATATATTTGTATTTTATTTTAAACAAATTTTGGTCTAATCTTTTAATTTTTTTTTATTTCGAGGGAGCAAATGCCCCCCCCCCCATTAGTTGCGCCACTGGCTGTTCACACATTTTATCAAGCTATTACACTACCAGATTTAGTAACATTTTAAGGGTAAGAATAGGTCGCGAACTTTGGCACAGAAAAAAAAATCAAATTCCGCTTTACTTGCATTTTCCGAACAACGGGCTACATCCAACAGCACGTTCGTTATGACTTTGGTAACCAGTTCTTTCTAGAACAGCATCGTGATTATGATGTGCTAACGTTGAAACATTATATAGTATTGTTGTTTGGATTGTAAAAGTATTTTAAACTTATTCGATTTAAGGATTTGCGAGGGGGAAAATGTAAATAGGCTGTAGGGTGGGGGGGGGGGAGAGATCCGGAGGACATAATTAAACTAAGTCAACTGTATTACAGAACGACAGGCGTAGTTTGGGAGTGGGGACTGTGTGTGTGTGGGGGGCATAATTGTATTAAAAAGTGCATGAAAAGTGAAATACTTTATCTCGTAAAGTACTTCAATCTAACGTAATGGTTTGAACCTTATAGCATGAAACAACGCGCGTGTTTGTGCTTGTGTGTGTGTGTATTTTAGATTATTATTATCATTTTGCTTTTTATTATTGACAATGTAATTCAAGGCGTAGGAGAACAAAACAGAGCTGCATTTGAGTGTTTCTGATTATTGTACACACGGTGGCAGATACGTTCTTATGGCCAGGCAGTGCCGCCGAGAGGGAGGGGCGAAGGGGGACAAATGCCCAAGGGCCTGGCGAGCTTTAGGGGGCCCGGACTGAGCTGGCCAATCAACTTTTGAAAATATTATTATTATCAGCACGGGGTGCCCGTGACAGCCCTACCCAGGGGCCTGAAACTTCTATCGTTGGGCCTGAGGCCAGGCAAACTAAGCGACCGCGTACAACCCCCCCCCCCCACACACACACAGTGACCCCACTTCCCCTCCATTTTTCTTTCAGCACCGATTTCAACAACAGATGGATGGTGCCGCAGAGCACATTTGGAGTCCCTATATATTTCTCAAACGTCTCTCTGTCCCCGAAAAACATAAATGGCTCTGATTGGGGGGGGGGTTGTAAGTGATAATGAAATGAAGAGGGTGGGGTGGGGGCGGGCGGGCGGCAAACAACTACGGAACGTTAGATGAGGGACTTTTAACCAACTTTCATCAGAAATTATTTTTATAAAAAATTCCCTTGGTTCACAACGAGATATTTGCTATATGTCTAGATATATTTCATATACTTTGTGGATAATTCATTAAGGAAAGAGTTGGAACCAGAACGATGCTTCGAGCCACTTTTACTAAACAGATGTAGGTAAAACTCTGATAAAAATCTTTTATTAGAATGGTACTGCTCCTAAGCCTTCGTTCGGCACATAGATTATAAACGGGGCATTGTATAAGGTAAGATTATATAGTGCCGTTACTAGGTAGCCCTATTTAGGGTCCTAGATCAGTGACTTCCCTATATGTTCGAGGGCCCAAAGCAAAAGTACCTTCGGGAAAGGGCCTCATAATATCGATTTTAAAATGAACTATTACTTGAAAGGCCCACTTTAACAGTATCGTCCCAGAGAGGTCCCCGTGTTTGTCCATCTACAAGTACGCCCATGAACATTGAAGAATGTAGGTGAAAAGCAGAGTCGTAGCTAGCTATTGTGACGCCCTGTGCTAGTTACAATTGTTTTGGCGGCTTCCTACCTGTCTGAAAAAGTGCCAAAACATTTAACCGCACTCTTACGGCGTCCTGTGCGGCCGCACAATCCGCAATACCCTTCCTACGCTACTGGCGAAAAGTATCCTTAGGTTACTTTTAGTCGCAATTTTTATTTACAAAACAACTGTCTAATTTTATGGAAACAGTAACAATGACATTGTTTTCTCTCAAAAAAAACATTATTGTTTTTGTATGTGTATTTTTATTCTATTTCGTTACAGAATAATCTGTCTCTAAATATTTTTTTGTTAATTACACTGACATTTAAATACCTATGAATATAAAATATTACATTTTTTTTAAAGTAATAATAAAAATTGGCGGTGAATCATTTTTCACTGTGATTTATCGCTGAGCTCTTTTCTTTTCAGAAGGAGCCTTACCATGAAGGTTTTATTGTTAGCTTTTTTCTATCTTATTGGTTTGAATTTGAATTGCACAACAACGATCGATTTTTTTTTCTGTCACTTCTTCAATAATTTACCGCTTTATTATTATTATCATTATTACTACTACTATTAACTGAAACCGACATAATACAGTAATGTTTAAAATAATTTCTTTTATTGCAACCAAATTGAATTTAGAACTAAAATTAAATTTTGGTTTTTGCGTTGTTGTTTTGTTTAAACCTATGACTTAGTTAACGGTGCCTCGTTCTGAAATGTGTAGGTACATGCACTGGGAGGGAAGACGGGTCTAGATGGCTGCCGAGCAGAGGAGACAGAAAGAAGACAAGGTGAAGAGCAAACGATGGAAGAAGTGGGGTCCGTACCTAGCGGAGAGGCAGTGGGCCACGGTCAGGGAGGACTACTCTAGTGACGGCAACTGGTGAGTTATCCTCCTTTTTTTCAGCATGGGTGGTCACACAACTGTTGGAAAATGTCATAGTAATAACCTTAATGTTATGTCGTATCTGTCTCCGCGCATGCACCTCGCCGGATCTCTATTCTAGTTAGCAGAGATAGACAGGGGCGGATTTAGGGGGGGGGGTGCCATGCCCCCCCCCCGTTACCGCAAGTTTAGCTAAGACATCATTAAATTATCGAAATATTTTTTTTGTTCTAAGACCAATTTTCAACAATGAAAAAGTTTTGCGCCCCCCCCCCCCTCGAAGTTGTCTAGATCCGACCCTGGAGATAGACAGACTGGGTGACCGTCCACCAACCCAGTCGGTATAACCCGTACACCCCCCCCTCCTCCCCATCAATCAAATTTCATGTAAACTGGGCCGCCTCATTCTCTTTGAAACAGCAAGGAAAATGGATGATGGCTGACACTTTTGATGATGGCTCACACTTTTGATTAATTACGGCTCACAGTTTTTGTTTGTTTTTAGAATTTAATTTTATTTTCAAGTCTGCCCGTTTTTCATTTCCGTGTAAATAGCCAACCCCGTGTTTTAGACACGTATACACTGCCACAACACTTAAAATTACATTGATCGCTTTCCTGGCAATTCCTCAATTCCTTAAATAGTACTTTAAAATGCATTTATTACGTATGTATAAACATATAAGATTACATGCCTACGAATTTACCTTTTCATCTGCATCATTAATATGTTGTTGTTGTCATGGGCGTCGCTAGGAATATTTCCAGGGGGGGGGGGCAAAAAGTTTCCAGGGGGGAGGCCAAATAACAACTTTATGACATTTTTTTTATAATGTAAGGGGAGGGGGGGAAATGCCCCCCTCTTATATGACATTTTTTCAAAATGTGGAGGGGGGGGCAAATGCCCCTCCTTGCCCTTCCCCCCATGAATACGCCCATGGTTGTTGTTGTTTTGGAACATAAAATTTGAGAATCGTTATCTTCAAGAATGGTTACCAAGTCAGTTTATTTCTGTGACAGCAGGGTGTCTTTGTCCAGGACATTTTGTCGTTTATCACCAGACCTGAATGTCAGGTCAGTTCCTGGGTTTGACATTCACGTCGCCATGGCTTCCCGATATCACTTCCTGTCACACATCTTTTTTTTTTGTTTTAGAACCAGTCGATGAAATTAATATTCCATCTGTGAGTGTGATGTGTTAGATATTACCATGGTTGTTAATAGACAGATTGGACAAAATTTCACTAGACTGTACTACACTAGACTGGTCCCTGACTTAGATTAAACTTGACTGAATTAGGCCGCACGAGACCGCTTTTTGTTACTGTTGGGATTATGGTATCCCAAGTTGTTGGGGGGGATGGATAGTCGTGTGGCGAATGATCTCGACTGACGACTATAACAAGTCACGGGTTCTATCCTCGCTGTTGGAAAATTCCACCCAGCTTAAATGTGTACATGAAAGCGTGGGCGTTGTGCTAACCCGTGGTGCCTTCATGGTCATTGCACTCTCGTCTATAATGGAGATGAAAGAAGGACATCATAAAACCCGTCCCATTGGTCGTTTATCGGATCTAAGAAATAAACATCTCATCCTTACAGGGTGTACGCACACGCACACACACACAAACACACACTCAATTATTCATTGGCTGTAAGGTTTTTAACTTAACTGCCCTACACATATATATATATATATATTAGGGTGCATCACCAAAAAATTTTTTTAATAATAGATCTGTCTGCTATTTAAATTTGTTCCATTGATCAAAAAAAGCATTGTGTAAAAAAATAAAAAATATTTGACAATATTTAGAGGTCCCCCGGACTTCAACAAAGTTTGCATAATTAAGCGAAAACTAGATAAAACCATCCTTCTTATAAATTCTTACAGAGTTACATACAAAAGTGAAGCGCTATATAAATTGTTTTATAGTCTTTGGTTTTGTAATGTTTGGTAGCTATGATTGATTTTGATAAGCAGTTGTGCTAGAAATAAAATTTAAAATTCACATTTTATTAGCAAAAACAACACTTTTCCTTACCGCATATTGATGACCATGGCAAGCATTTTAATTTCTTTATTTATATTATTTTAATTTCTGATACACACGACCTATAAAATCAGAACATGGAAGTGATATGAAAAACAACAATAAAATGTTTACACCTTCTAAGGAAATGCTGGCTGACCCTGGCATCACTTCAACAGTTGCATATCCAGTTATTACTGCGTCTTCTGCCTAGCGAACAAAGAAACCACAAACTCTTCTGAAAACTGAATTGTTTGGCATTGGCCCTGCAATCTGTGTTGATGATGCTATAATTACTGGAATTCTTCGACTACCAACTTGTTTACAAGTTTTGAGTTGCATGATGTATCACTGCAATGTAGCAGCACACAGTGAGCGTCCAGGTTCTCTTGGTGCACCTTCTCGATTTACAACTGCCAAAATTGTGCTGAATCAAGTTACTGCTTTCTACGAAAAAGCAAACATTCCAATGGTGACAGAGAGGAGAGCTTGTGAGAAGATTGTTCAGCTTCTTGATGAATACAATAAACTTCGTTCAATTGATAAAAGTCGCCGAAACACACCAGCCACCAAACGTAAACTGGAACAAATGAAATCTATGTTGGCAACAACTTTTCAACTGTGGCCACCAAATGTTGAGACTATTAACAAGAATGCAGAAGATCTAGCATTCTTGAGGTCTATGAAAGGAGACAGGTCTTCCAGCTTTGGATCATTTGACAAAACACTTGCAAAAAAAGTCGCTCGACGCCATTCACGAGATGTCGCAACATTGGAACGTCAGAAACGCGCAAGAGAAGAAAATGCAGCATGTTCAACGATATCAGTGCCTTCCAGCGAGGGTAGCAGTGACGAACCCGATGATTCTACTTCTAAATCTGAAGATAATATGGAGTTTGTTGATAACTGTTTGGATGATATAATGCCATTGCAAAAGCGAAGAAAGCCAACAGGAGCTTTGGTATTTGTACCTCCAGATGTTTTAAGCCGACCAAATCTTGTGTCACTAGCGACAAGATTAAAGATTACACCAACACAGCAGGCAGCTTTCACACAGGGCCTTATTAGCGAGTCTGGGGGTGATGTATCAATGGTGGCTTCTTCCTATGCCACTGCAGATCGTTCACATCGCAAAGTTGTAAGTGAGATATCTACAAAGATCCACGACTCCTGGGAACCACCCAAACTCTGCACTCTCCACTGGGATGGCAAACTGACACCTTCTCTAAAAAATCATCGTGTCACTGAAGAACGCATAACAGTTGTTGTCGGTGATGCAAAGCAATTGAAACTTCTAGGAGTGCCAAATTATACCAAGGCAACAAAGAAACCCGTTGGTGAAATAATTGCAGAATTAACCATGACGCTAATGACAGAGTGGCATTGTATCGTTAATATGACATTCGACACAACAAGATCAAACACTGGTCATCAGACTGCTGCCTGCATTGCCATACAAAATATGCTGCAACGTGCTCTTCTGTGGTCAAGTTGTCGCCATCACATTGATGAAGTTATCCTCTCGCATGTGTTTGCTGACATGAAAATAGAAGTTTCCAAATCCCCGGATATAACTTTGTTCACCAAGCTGTGAAGTAATTGGGAGTTGGTGGCACATGATTGGTCTTACGTTTGTAGTTCGTTTACGTTAGCTGATCATGATCTGAAGGCTCAAGAGCGTCTGACGATAATGAGAGATGCGGTAATTGCACATGCCAACTCTAGTAAACAAACCGAATTCTTGCGAGACGACTACCATGAATTCCTTAAGCTGTCCCTTGTTTACCTGAATGCTACAAATAAGACTGCACTGTGTGAGAAACAAATTCAATTATTGCCTCCAGGTACTATTACCACACGTGATCAAGTGCCAAAGATTCGTGCATTTGCTACATTTGTAACACATGTTTATGTCGTGTGGTGGCTCACTTGCAAAAAGAGTGTGGATGCACCATGGAATGATTTAAAGCTCTACAAGCGACTTTTGGATTACAACGATGTCAACAGAGACATATCTAAGTCAGCAATCCGTGCCTTGAATAGGCATCTGTGGTACCTCACTGCTGAAATGATCCCACTTGCTCTGTTCAGCAATGAAGAACCTGTGTCGGAAAAGCGAGCTCTAGCAGATGCTCTGCTAAGGCTTCGACCAGTGGTTGCCCTCCAAACTCCACAGAATCGATTTGGAAATGGTTGGGGAAAACCACGATTCCAATCAATTGATTCTCAAACTCGGTTGTGTGATCTGGCTGGAGTTGACTCGTGGTTTACTATATACAGACTTCAACTGGACACAGGATTCCTCCAGCTGCCTGTTGATGATTGGTGCCAAACAGCTTCTTACATTGCCAGTGCAGAAAATGTTGCTGTTATTAACGTTGTTAACGATTGTGCCGAGAGAGGAGTGAAACTGGCATCTGACTTTGTTGAGCAGCGCGAACGGATGAACATTTTCAAAACA
The DNA here is from genome assembly GCA_021962125.1 of Bulinus truncatus. Classification (NCBI taxonomy): domain Eukaryota; kingdom Metazoa; phylum Mollusca; class Gastropoda; family Planorbidae; genus Bulinus; species Bulinus truncatus. The sequence goes on from JAGDYQ010000003.1 coordinate 4,602,171, forward strand.
TTCTTCCACAGTGGTAGAAATGGACCGCAAAAACATCTCAAATGTGCGTAAACCTTACAAACGTGCAACAAAGTGAAACTGAATTAAATGCAACAGTAATAAATAGTTTAATACTTTAATGTAATTTTTATATAGGCTAGAATAAACTTTTTTTTTTCTTTACATGTTTTGTGATGTCTTGGTCGGGGGGGGGGGGAGGGGGGACCTCTAAATCAACTCTGGTTTGAAAAATATTTGACACAAGTTATTATTAATGATATCAGAACAAATTAGAAACATAGCTCAAAAACAAACAATTTTTCCCTCTATTGTGGTGATGCACCCTAATATATATATATATCCCTAATAAATATATATATATATATATATATATATGTCATGTCGAAAAATGGGGTAAGAGTTTAAATCTTGCAGTCTTCTTATAGAAGATACACTATGATCGCATGCAGCTATTCAAACCCGTTTTAAGCTGGGCCGATTGTGCCGGAGTCCCTTCAATAACCACCGACAATAATTCAATGCAAATGCCAGATTGTCTATAAGGAAGTGTTTCCACAGAGCCACTCGGGCCGTGTGTGTCAATACAACACTAATTGCACGTAGTAATAAGGGACAGTACAAAAAAAACTGCTGCTTGTGATGGCGTCTTCGTTACAGGACCAAGCCACCTCGTAGAAGAGAAAATGTTCATGTTATAAATACACAACATGTTGATAATTAATTATCTCCCCATTGTGTGGTATCGATTCCTCTCGTCTGCTCCTTGACATAAGCTGTCATCTGGTCTACCATTTCAGTATATCATTTATATTTTTTTTTTATAAACCGATGTCCAGACTTTGTCTACTAAAAATATATTGTGATTAAGCTAAGTTGGTCGGCGTGTAGAAATGTTTATCGGTTAATCTTTGGCAGACGATATGTAGACGGCTTCTGAATATGGACAGCGAGGCTTCCATAACGGGAGATAACCCATGTATACTGTCTTCTGAACAACAATTTCTTAAAAAGGCATACGCGTGACCTATTAACCCAGATAAAATCCTGGATATTATTGTACACAAGTGCTGATAGATTTATCACCGACTTAACATTTTGTTTACGAAGTTATAAAAAATAGTCTACAAGGCTATTGTTTTTTTTTTTTAACGATACATGTATTTAATTTTTTTTTTTTCAAAATGCGCAAATAGTTGGTAGAAATAGAAAGATTGGTTGTTGAATATTTTAGAACCGTATTAGGCTAGAATTGCGCGTGTCACGTTATTTATACAGAGTGGGCCAAAAAAAATGAGAACATTGCGTAGACGGTAATATAATTATATCAAAGTTTGTTTAGCTGTACGCTTAGAAAAAAATTGTTGATAAGCAGGGAGGACACATTGAACAGGATTTCTGATTGGCTAAATACTTTGCGAACAAAATTACACGAAACAATACAATTAATTACATTATATTTTAAAATAATTCGTATGTTATATGATGTTCTCACTTTTTTTGGCCCACCATATGTATCATTCATTTTAAAATCATTTATATTCTGTGCTGTGTGTTTAACATAAAACAATTAATCTCATTGGTTAAGCTGTTGGAGTTTTTATTTTTTTAAGAGATTTATTCAGAGGAAGAAAGATGGATATAGCCTCTAACTCACGTGCTGAAAGCTCATGGCTACCTAAATGGAGACAAGCGATAACCCCGGCATCTCTAGTATAATAAATTAACTAATGGAGTTTATATAGGCCAGTGTTGGCGTAAAAGTGGGCGTGGTTCTATCCCCCCCCCCCTTCACGAAAGTTTGGGAGCCTCCAACAGGGTGATAAGGTAATTATTGTTTTCATCAAACTATTTAGCCGGAGGCCACAAACACCCCCTCCCCTCCCTAAAATGTCAGCGATAAACCATCTGTAGCCTATATATAGCATTTTCATTTATACACACCGTTGACCTGGATCGTATGTCTCTCCCCCCCCCTCCCACCCCCCACTCTAGAATGGGCAGGCAATCCATTATGCTCGATAGCATTTTAGTTGAGGTTAGCCCGACCACTGCAGCTCCGAATGTTCTGGTTAACCAGCTCAGCGCGAACAAAAAATACTTATGATTGACGGGCAAACACATTGTCGCGGGTTTCCCGCCATTATGGGCGGTGTTTGATTTTTTTTTTGTAATAAACGGCGTGAGTTTTAACTCACTGGCGGGTTTTGTGGCTGGCTGAACTTTTTATTTTAAGAAATTCGAATAAAAATGATGCATAGAATCTAAAAATATAAGCACGTTTTGACACTTCTTCTCACTTTTACTTATCTGGCACTTTGTGTGTGTGTGTGTGTGTGTGTGTTTGTGTGAGTTTCTTACTGAGTTTCGGCGTTTTTTGTCACGAACATCTGGCAACATTGTAGCACTGACACACATACACGCGCGCAGTGCTTCAACCTAACTCTACTCAATATCTCCAGAAGATGGACACTCATGTCTTTGACAAATAGTTTGTTTACATTGTGGGCTGTCCACTGGGTGACCTACATCGCCGGTGTAGGCCTACTTATTGTTTTTTTATAGAACAAATTCTACCCGGTGTCACGCTGACTTTGTCGTACTGTTACACTTTTTTTAATATTTGAAGGAATGAGTCCACGCGGGGTTTCACCTTTTTCTTTCCTTCACACATAACAAGGCATGTTGTGTTTGGTTACAGCCAGACAAATGCTAGACATGTTAACACCACATTAGACTACACCTCGCGCTGACTAAGCAGTAACACGAGAGTTTTCGTTCTTTTTTCGTCTGCATTTGCAATGTATTATTTGTTCAGTGTACTGTATTAACAGACAGATAAATATTCATAATGACAAATAGTATAGGCCTACATGTATAGTAAATAAATGGGTCTTTTCCCACATTGATCAAAGTTTGATCGACTCATTGAGCTAGATGGAATTTTTTCACTGTTTGACTTCACCAAGCAGCAATGCCGAATTTAGTATAAGCTAAACAAGTTGTAGCTTAGGGTCCCCACTTTCTGGGGGGGGGGGGCAAAAATTGTCTCAGTAAGAAACTGTTATATATACTTAAATATTTGGCACTGACATATAATATCTGGATTTATACTGAGCCCCATATGTCAAATAGCTTAGGGCTTCATCAAGTCTAAATCCGGCCATAATTTCTATAAAAAAAAAGGGGGCAGTGTTTCCGAAAACTTTCAACATCTATCTACCGCCAGGAATCTTGCATACTTTTTTTTTACGGTCATTGTTTTCCCCTCATTTTATTGTTTTCGCTTTAGCTGTGCATGTTTACCCAAATGCACAGCGCGTACCCAGGCCCACCGACAGATATTTTGGGCCCCTGGGCAGGGCTTTCACGGGCCCCCCGTGCTGATGATAATATTTTCAAAAGTTGATTGGCCAGCTCAGTCCGGGCCCCTGGGCATTTGCCCCTCTCCCGCCCCCTCTCTCTGCGGCACTGCGCGTACCCCCACCCACCCCCATCCCCTCGGGGGGGGGGGGGCAAACTTTGGAAACACTGCTATAGGAGACCCCTATAGGTATACAATTCGCGTTATTTGTTTTAAAGACAAAAGCTATCAATGATGTGACCAGAACTCGTCTCATGGATGAGCCAACCATGCCACTGCCTAAATATCCCACCATTCAACACAACTTCCTATGAAAATTAATGCTATGACACCTTCCTCACCCCCTTCCCCTGGCTGTCTAAGGGCCTCCCACAATGCTACTTCCTATCAAAATTAATGCTAACAGGGTGGCGAAGATACATTTTGGCCAGTGCCCTCAAAATATCTGTCAGAGTCTGTCTAGGACAACTCCCCCCCCCCCCCCCCCCCCCCCCCCCCAGGGTCAAAGCCTTCCCTCCCCTACCAATTTTTATTCCTTTAAAAATTAATTACAAGGCGACAAAGATACTTTTCCCCTCGGGCCCACCGATATCTTTCAAGAGTCTCTTCCTTCAACCTCCTCGCAAAAATGTAAGTTCAGCTCTGGTTATTAAGTTATACATTCTCGTAATATTTTTTTCCATTTTTATTAAAAATTCAAAAACATTATAGAGGCATGATGTATATCTTCTTTTTTTTTTACAGCTGGGAATATTTCCCTCACGATGATGCCCGGTCCAGGGCCTACAGGTGGGGGGAGGATGGTCTGCTGGGCATTACTGACTACCAGTGTCGCCTGTGTCTGGCGCTCTGCGTCTGGAACGAGAAAGATCCCATCCTGAAGGAAAGGCTCTTTGGTCTTACAGGAAATGAGGTCAGTAGTGGTACCAATGATTTGTTCTATGGCCTGGCCCAACGGGAATGGGGGTGGGGCGGGGGGGTGTGCACAGCGCACGTTACCCCAAGGTCCATTCAGCCCATAATATCTCATATTTTTTGTTATTATAAATATAAATGTAATCTAAATATATACAGCCTCACACCACAAACTGTAATGACAAAGTAAAATACTAGGAATCTGATGCTGAGAGAGAGTAGGACTGACTAAATGCAGTTGTCTTTACCCACTAAAATCTCTGTCACAAGCATAGATTCTTTTTTGTGCACTTGTTTGCCAGAAGAGCATTTAAGACAGCAAGGTCACTAGAGCCATGAGAGGAGCAAAATGCTGGACAGACCATAGGTTGATATGACCATTACTTCAGCTACACATATATCCTCACCATCATGAATGAGCAGAGCAGATCTGTCCAGCATTCAATATCACCAGACTCCCAAGTTTCATCTTGGTTAAATAAACTATCGTCCAGTGAAGAGCTAACTAGAAACTCATAAAATCAATGGAATAAATCCAAAGTAAAAGCACCTACATATCTTTTTGCACAAAAAATTTCCTTCTCTGTGAACAAGAGACTACTTTTAGATAAATATCTATCTATCTATCTATATATATATATATATATATAAAGTGGTCTTGTACTCAACATTCATGATAAAGATGTAGTACAGCCTATGCGAAACCCCTTTTTTTTAATTCATAAACAAATTCACCAATTCTCAAATTAATTAAAGTGAATTTGGTGAATATTTATTTCCTCTTTTCTTCATTTATGTTTACTTTGTTTAGGGTAACCATGGTGAAGATGTCAAAGAGTTGTACTATTATTTGGACAGCACCCCAACCCATTCTTACATGTCAGCTCTGTACAAGTATCCACACAAAGCTTATCCCTATGATCATATCGTGGCTGAAAATAAATACAGGACTAAGCAGCAACCCGAGTATGAGTTGCTGGACACAGGTCAGTTTCTTTTTTTTTTTCATTACCTGATGATCATGATGCACAGAAAGGGTGAATATGTGGCAATTTAGTTGTGATACAGATTATGGTTCAATTTCAATACAGCTTTTTTGCCCATGATATTCTTTTGTGGTGCCTCCGTGGCCATTGTTATTTCAGCTAAGGTGGGGGGGGGATGTAGAATCGCCCCCTACAAACAAATGTCCCTGTGGTAGTTTAATGTATTAAGATCAAAAATATCTCATCCTACTCAGAAATATTATGGGATAGATATATCATCCTGACAGGAAGATCCTGTGATGAATATCTCACCCTCACAAGAGGATTATGGGATGTACAAAGGGGAATAAGAGAAAAGTGTGTGGGGAGCAATAGGGATGACTTATTGCTAATCATCTCCCCCTGGTATTCAGAGAAGCCAATTTGATATGGCCGGATTGGAGGGGAATGCATCCTGTACATTATCTGGGGCCCATTAGCTTAAGAGGGCTATTTGATTCCAAAGTATTCCATAATTTAGTACTATCATAAATATTAATGGATGATTTCATGAATATCTATCTGTACATATCTTTCTAATTGATTAAATGTAGTCTTTGGATGTGAGAAATAAACAACAGTATATGCTAATAAATATGTGTAGAATATTGTGGCCCTGGGCGTGATACCCACGCTACGCCGCTGTCGACATACAAGTTTTTTTGTGTAGATACGAGACGTCAAGCGAGCGGATGTTTTGCTTTTAAATACAAAACATTTGAGATTCTGCACACGGATGCACGACCCAGTTATCTGCGCCTCAGTCAGTGTGATTGCTTGCCTCACTGTCAAGAAGCATCTTTGATAAGTTGTGCTCGCATTTTGTGATTTTTGTTCATTTACAGCACTTATTCACATTTCTTTTTACAACCAAGGGTCCGAAAGGTCAGTGCTCAGAAGAAGATGATGTCAATTGAATTGAAGCGTGAAATCATAGAAAAACATGAGCAAAGGTGTGAGTGGACGATGCAATACCAAGCTGTATCCTAGAGTTATTCAATTACCATAACACCAGGCTTGCAACTTTAACGAGCAATGCAATTAAGCTAAGAAACAAGTATAATTTGGGTCAGTCATGGAAAGAAAGTTGTTTTGTTTTTTTAATTGATCGAACGAGGTCATTTTCATCCAACAACAATTGATGTGAGGTAGTGAGTGAGTGAGTGTGTGTGTGCGTGCGTGTGTGTGTGTGTGTATAAAGTACAGAAGTAGAATGACGTTGCTGTTGAGAGACATTTCTAACCTCCCTGGCTTATCTGTTGCGTGTGTGCGAAATGGTTAACCTATTGATACAGCAATTGATATATTGATTAATGGGTGTAAAAGTACACTGTTGAGAGTAGTATTTCTAACCTGTCTGGCTCACTCTGTGTGTGTGCGTGCGTGTGAAATGGTTAACCTATTGATACATCAATTGACATATTGATTAATGGGTGTAAAAGTACAGAGGTGGTTGACACTGTTGAGAGAGTAGTATTTCTAACCGGTCTGGCTCACTCTGTGCGTGTGTGCGAAATGGTTAACCTATTGATACGCAATTGATATATTGATTAATGGGTGTAAAAGTACACTGTTTGATAGTATTTCTAACCTGTCTGGCTCACTCTGTGTGTGTGTGCGTGCGTGTGAAATGGTTAACCTATTGATACATCAATTGACATATTGATTAATGGGTGTAAAAGTACAGGAGTGGGTTGACACTGTTGAGAGAGTAGTATTTCTAACCGGTCTGGCTCACTCTGTGTGTGCGTGTGAAATGGTTAACCTATTGATACAGCAATTGATATATATTGATTAATGGAATTATTAAGTACAGAGGTGGGTTGACACTGTTGAAATTTCTAACTGTCTGGCCCACTCTGTGTGTGCTCACGTTGATCGTTATCATAAAGAACAAACTTGTTGCTACATAAAGTGGTTCACCTATTGACACAGTGATTACGTGAACGCGAGTAGTTCACATCTCCTAGCTGCTCGTTTTGCAATCGTCTGACACACACTTTTTCCCAACCATTACACACATAAAAAAATTGAGGAAAGACAAAGAAATCGACCCTTTTGAAACACCGGAGGAAATGAAATAATGAAAGGAAAAAAGCCATGTCAATAGTTAAGTGTGTCAGGGTAACCTTACATACACAATGAGTAACGATACCTTGCACTTTCTGGCTGAAAATAAATCCTTCCCTACCTCGACATAAAATTATTAATGGTATCGTACGTAGCTGTGATTTTCCCCTTTAAATAATGACGATTTTTTTAAATACCAGTCATTTGATTGATGCCCAATTTAATTTAAAAAAAAAACTAAAAAAAGAAATCTTTAAGAAACTCGAGACTTTTTTGGGTACTATTTCTTAATGCAGACCTCAAACGTAATTGGTTTACATTTTACTCATACAGTTGTGATGGTCCTGATGGTTAATATAAAATGTGAAGTGCAAATGTGTCCATCGCCAGTTCCTTCATTGATCACTCGTTGTGATCGATGAAATAGAGATTTTTTTGAATCAACGGTAGCAATTGACAATTGGGCATAGAGATCATCTTCAAATTTTATAACGTTATGAATCATATTAAATACATAACTAACCAAGTCAGTAAGGATGAATTTCAATTTGGGAATTAGAGCAGAAAGTGTTTGTGCAGGTGTTAGCAGCGGTGTTGGTTCCAGCGCACCTAAAAAAAACCAACTTTACGTTTATCCAATACAGATTAGATTGTGGGAGAGTTACAATGATCAACTCTTCAATAGCCGCAACAGCCTCAATGCCAATGTCCCAATACTTCATTTCACCACGCGTTTACGGCACTACTGTGTAAGTGGACTAGGATCTGGCACGTGTCGGTGTGGCCAGCAATTATTGGACATCCGGGTTGTAAAGCCAGATCAATAGTCAGCTGTCCACACTATTGCTTTGTTTCTTTGAATGAAAGAATTAGAACACCACACTTTTCATTTGGCTGAGAAAATTGGCTTTCTAATACATCCACAATGAAATCAAATTATTGTCTCTACTCAATTTCATACATGTATGAATGTGTATGTGTATTTATCGAATGTCCTTGTATTAATGTTAATTTGCTTTTAACCTCTGAGCTTAACAAACCCTCCGTCCCGCCAATCAAGTGAACAAAAATCAAGTAAAGAAGAAAAATAGTTGACTTTAGGCCAGGGTTTTAGCAACCAGAATAAATTCTTTACAATTTAAATGCAGAATCTGACACATATATATATGAAGATTAACTGGTATGAATGACACCACTTAATGAAACTCATTGGAATTTTTCTACAGCATTGCAAAAATTGCACGAATTACGTAACTTTCCACTATTCACGGTTCAGTAAGTGTCAATAATTTTGGTAAATCTGGAAGTAGGCCTAATCCACGTCAAACTGTCAGCAAACGTGCTTCAGATTATGTTATATAAGTATTTAAAATGAAAGGTCAAATAAAGTGTAGCCAATATGACCTGCTTCCAGTGAGCAACCAGGGGGCTTGAGCGGCCCCCCCCTCCCCGGCAATATCATCAAATACATAATTTAAGTTATGAAGTTACAAATAAGACTCAAACTGTCTTTTTCAACATGTAGGCCCCCAGGATTTTTTGCTGGTTGCGCCACTGCCTGCTTCCATTAGTAGAGCTACGTTTTAACCGTATTGACGAAGCATTAACTTCCATAAAGTAATACATAAATTTTTATGTTGTTGCATTATATAAAAACTACTTCATAAAACAAACCATAAATAATACAACACTCTGAACTGATGTGAGTAGCAGCCCCGTAGCGTGAAGTATACAGCAGGGGCCGAGCATAAGCAGTGGGGGGCGGAGTATTACATTTTACTAAGTAGAGCAAATAAACAGGGCCAGACTAAATACGGGGGGGCGGCCCCCTGCCCACCGCTACGGGCCTGGTGAGTAGTATGGCTTTCAGACTCCGGAGTGGGGCAGGCATCAATCCGCTGGTGAAACTGGCAGTTGCTTTCACCCGTGCCATAATCACAGTGTTCACATGCTGGTGTACACCTGCTTCCTCAAACGCCCAAAGTTTTGAAGAATTCCAAGCATTTATCATCAATTATTTCTTCATCTTTTATATCCAGCATGCCATTTATCCTTATAACTCTTCAGCGTCAATCATTTCCACAACATGACCAGCTCCTTGGCATTCAAACATGACTCTCCATTACAATTTTTGAAGGCTGTTATGCATGACACCACCGCTTCTCAAGCAACGACACAAACGTGTCCCCCTTGTTTCCTGGATCGGAAGTACATTTGCAACAAACCACCTTCAGAACATCTGGTGGAGCCCATCTAAGTCAGTGGCAATATGGATGTACTTTTCCTCATGAAGTTTCTATCCCCATTCTGTGTGATTCAGTATTGCTTAACAACATCAAGATATGTTCCACCTTCCAGCCACTAAACAGCACAGATGAAAACATAGATACTAAGCATGACTCGAACTGGCGTTTCAATGATGATTCTACACCCTTGCAGATTTCTTTACCGAGCTGTGATTTATCAACTTCCCGCATGTAGTTATCTTTGAACAGAAGTAGGAAGTGTTGACAGCTCATGGCTGAAATATTTCTCCATATCAGGTGATCTTTAGAGTATGACCAGAAGCCCTATTAAATAGAACTGTGGGATCAACACCTGTAAAAGCTTTCGGAAGTTGATGGAAGAAGCATTTACTTGTGCTAATGTTCTTATTTGAGATTTTCTTTTAAGGACAACATCCTTGAAGTTCTTGCCGCTCATGTTCTGAACAATATCAGCGCTAACTTCTTCAACATTGTCGCGTTTATATTATCCAGATTCAGATGCTGCAATACCTAATGGTATGCTGTGGAGTCTTGTGTCAGAAGTATCAAATTGATTATGTGACTTCAGAATTCGAGAAATTTTGTGAGATCGTCATTATCTCTATTGATCCTGGACTAACCCTCTTCCGGATGCTGAACTGCATCATGGCAGTAGTCAATATCAGCAAACTGCACTAAAGATGTCATTACAGCTGCAGTCCTATGGTGTGGAAGTCCATGTGGTGCATACACTCTCAGTCACTCCTCTTCCATGAGTTATTCCTCCTTACCTTTAATGGCCCGCATCGTGCCTGCTCTATGGTAAAGTCGCTGACAATGATCGGTCCTGTTTACTACTACGCCGTCCAACATGTGATCCTAACATAGGCCTTGTGTAGATCTGGATGTGAGTCAGAGTAAGTCCATCATCATCTCCGGGTACAGACGAGCACTTGGCATAATTGTTGTGACCAGATGCTGCGAGATTCACCATTCTTCTGATACTGACAAGATGTAGCTGATAGTTGCCCATTCGTTCTGCCCGCAGCAGAAGGCTTTAATGTGGCAATGTAATACATATACAGAAGCAAAGGTTTTTACTATATAAGCTATAGTAATAGTTATGTCATTTTGGGGCCCCATTCTACACTTTATACGTAGCTATACGAGATAAGGAGCCCTAGAGACCCCAAAATTAACTATCCCCCTAACATAGAATTTGGTTTAAATAATTTTGGTAATGTCTTTTAAGTGCTGGGTTTCAGTGTTTTTGAAAGGTACCGTCTTATCTTTCAGTATTTTTTAATAATCTTGTAGTTGGCAGCTGCCTTTTTTTGTAAACAATTCAGGTCATCACTTAACATGGCTGACAGTATTTTATATAGAATATAGAGGACCAACTTTTTTTACAAATTTATTTTAATGCATTTAAACACAATTTAGGTATTCAAAACAAAGGGTGTCATTAATCTCGTTATGTTAACTAACTAGTTATTACCAAATAATTTCACAAAACGCTTGTAAGACATTAATTCTAGGTAGTAATGTAATATTTATTCAACTCCTGGCCTATTTAAATCAACCACAATTCCATCTTCGGATAAAAACACAAAATATAAGGGTTAAACACTTCTAATGCGAAAACTAGTCCAGTCATAATGTTCGCAACAAGTTATTTCAATTTTACTAGGAATGGGAATTTTATTTATCTGAAATAAATATCAATTTTACAAAGAAAAAAATCAAAATTTTACAAAAATTATATGGAATCGAGATTCTCGGAAAGACAAATTTTAATTAAGCAGAATTAAAATAATATCAATCAATAAATCGGCCTATTGTATTGTGCAAATAGGGTTACTAATTTCTATTTAAAAACATGATAATTGTGTTTTTAGACTCAGTATAATTTACATTGTTGTTTATTTATTTTCAATTTAAACTTAAATAACATAAGACAGATTTGGGTTTAAAGATCACAAAAGTTTATATATATATATATATATATATATATATATATATATATATATATATATATATATATATATTATATATGGCTACATGTATATCGATGTAAGCATTTACAGACATTGTGTTGCTGGATAAGAATAGAATTGTCAATATCTCGACATTCTAAACCTCAACACACTTGTGACGGATGAATGATTGCTTTAGTGACCTAGATCTAAAAAAAAAATACGCTTTTACGAACTTACTTCACCTATGGCACTAAGGGGTCAGGATGTGTGCATTCAATGATACACTCACCGCCCAATGAAGAATTGTGTATTTGTACACTAAGTGAAACAGATATGGTTCATTATACCTAATGTGTACAATATGTGCGAAATGTTTAAACACAAAAAAATTAAACATACTTTATCATCTACAATCATCCCGTTCATCGTGTATGAAAAAAAAAATTGTTCATTTTATTAAGTTTGCTTGTCTTGTATTAAGTCAGTGGGATCTCACTGCAACTTTTTCTCCAAAAAGTTAATTTTTCAGGGGAGTAGGTAAGAAAAAAATTATAAAAAAATCTATTTAATATTTCCGAAGAAAAATTGGACGTTTGTTTGAAACACACTCATTAACATTTGTGCAAAGTTGTTTATGATATCTACAATAGATTTTAAAAATTGGTTCTTTGAAAAATTTTAAAAATATGTCTTAAAATTACACTTTTTTACCCAAAAAAGTCACAAAATACATTTTTAAATAAATTTTTTAATATTTTTTTTTATTTCTTTGTTCATTAATTGGTATGTTGTATGCATGTGCCAAAAATGGCTAGTGTAGCTTAAAAAAAAAAAAAGATAGAAAAAACAAGTAGCAGAAACCTTAAATGACCCATGGACCACATTAATTACAGTACTAGTATATATCATGTTATACATTAAGTTATACAGAGGAGATAATTCGTGTATCAGCCTAAAGACAAAACGTTAATGAAATATTTTTTACTAGCCCGATTTCAAGATAATGGTGCAGCGGCAACTGCAGGCAAGTCAGACACAGATGTGCTCTTGCGTAATTGTATGTGACCGTATTTGCGTGTGTGCACACAACTGAGTGATTGTATTTATGAGTGATTGTTGTGACACTAATTTAAACCTATCTCTCTAAAACAACTTTTTTCTGGCTCATTACTACATTTCGTGTTAAATTTCAGGCCAGTAATAGGTTGATACGCCCCCCACTAATTACGTGTACACATTTTTTTTATGTAAAACTGTCTAAACATACTTCAGCGTAATGTATACCAGCTTTTAACTGCGGTAGAATGGATATGTTGTCAAAGTATCATTTTATATAAGTTCATCTGACCTGGTTGGAAACCACTACTATAATCCAATAAACAAGATGATGTGGCATTCTGCTGTTTGTTATACACAGCATCGTCCCTAGTTAGTTCAACAAAGTTTTTATATCCACTTTCATTTGGGAAATACAACCTATCGTTCAAATCAATGAAGTATATAAAGTACATGTACTATAATCAGAAATGGGAGGGGAGTAAAGGTGGTAATTATTAAAAGATTAATTTACTGTCAAAAATCATTGAACACTGTATATATTGTATATCGTCCAGTTTCGACGAACTTGGCCAACAGTAAACGACTAGTGAGCTGTGAGAGAATTTCGCCGATCCGCAGAATATGATATGCAAAATGTTTTCCCACATTAATCTATTTACTAATCAACAATTATAAAACTTGTTTATAATTAGAATAATGCGAAGAAAATAAAACAATGGCGAAGAAAATCGGTGATTGCATTTTTAACATAATAACATACACATACAATAGAATAAAATTTAGTGGTCCGCGAGGTCCAAAAGGTTAAATACTAAGCAATTTCAAATAGAAAGGCGGAAAAAAAAATTCTATAAAATTTGCTAGGACCCAATCAGAAAAAGAAAACCGTTTACTTGAGCTATATAGAAGAAAAAAAAAGGGGGGGGGGGGTAAGGAAGTGGCTTAAGCTTGCTCCCATTCCCTCCCAACTTTATAAATAATACACAATTGATAGATCCGTTACTGGAATTCGCAGCAAAAACTCTTACGTACATATGTTATGCCGTCAGTCAGAGGTGGCATCTGTTGTACTCAGCCAACGTAGGGACGGAGAACTGCCGGACTTAAATACAATGAAGTATATTTTTCGCCGCATGCCTTGCCAGGTACATAAATACTTCAGAATCACACCATTGCAGGCGACCGCTCGATTTACAAATCGTTCTAGTTTTTAGAAACTTGTTATTAAATCATATAATTTGGGTTGATCAATAACTTTTCCTTCACAAACTCGATATTTAAGTTTTTAGCCACCGGCCGGATACGTTATCTATTCTTAAATCCGAGCATCAATGCTGTAAATAGTTTGAATTCTAAATCAAAGTTCTAAATCAGAGAGAGAGGGGGAGGAGGACGGCAGGGGGAGAGAGGGAGGGAGGGAGAGGGAGAGGGGGGAGGGAGAGGGGGAGGGAGAGGGGAGGGGAGAGAGAGAGAGAGAGAGAGCCTACACTAAATAGGCTCGATAACCACTTCAAATAATCTTTATCAATTTTTCTATTTTCAAACTTAATTTCTCAATATCGATTCCAGCAAGAGATAGCGATTTGAAAAAATAAAAAAAGATACAATTAATATTTGGGTAAACTGTGATAATCTATAAGTTTGCGTAGCATGCTAAATAAATCGAAGATGTATCGACACAGCTTTTCGTTTTTTCTAGGAATAGGTCAGCACAACAATAACGATCGTTTACAGAAATCAATGGCTCACAGCTCGGATAAAAAGCACCGATTCCTTATATCCCTAATACAACACATATTTCCTTTCTTTAATAAACAACAACAGCATACAATAGCGCCTTATGTAGGACAGGGAACTTTAGAACGGTCAATAACAGGTCTTGTATTAATTTGCATAGCGTAATTGTGACCCGCGTTCCTTGGTGTTGTGTAAATGATACGAGTGCAGCGTACAGAAATGGCCCAGCAGGAAATGAGATATAGCAGCGGCCACTGTTTCGGCACCTTTATCTCCACCCCCATTCCTGGTATTAAATGTCCATTCGGTTACCGAACCTTGGCTACACTGTTATCATACATAAATGACATTATCCATACAATGTGGGACGGATAGCCGTGTGGTAAAGTGTCGACTGTCAGACCTGAGGGTCCCTGGTTCAACCTGGTGAGGACAAATGGATTTTTTAGGTCATGTAGGGAATGAAACAGGGGTACTGCAAAAACCTTTCTATTAGCAAGGGGAGCCCAAGAGATTTTATCTCATCCTTGCATAGGACCTCACACACAAATACACAATAGATCTATTACGATGTGTTTTTCCCCATCTGAAAAGCGCATGACTTTATACAGCTTAACTAAGCATGTGAATATTTAAATAGGGTTTAATAAAAAAAAGGGAAAAGACTTTGCCGCTATAACATTCAATACCAAGGAAATACACACAACAAATCATAGCTGTCAAAAGCACATCGGTAAAACATACTAATCAACCATTTTAATGTAAAGTGAATCTATTTACTATTGGCGGCACGAATGAAAAGTAAATTTTTTGTCAAAAAGTGATAAGTTAATTCTCAGCTATAGATATCCTTTGTCTTAGAATGGGGAAACTGGATTATATCCAAAAATCTTGATGTATGATATTTGTAACGAAAGTGCATTGTTTATTTTGAAAAAGTCCACTACCATTGAATCTAAAAAATGCCACAATTGCTGTGGAATACTCTTTAAGTAGTGTAGTACCTAAACATTAGTATTGGATAGCAGTTGTATTATGAAAGACATATGGTGCAATAAAAACAAAACAATAAATTATGTTATTGAAATAAATATCGCATTAAAAAAAACTGAATAATAGATTTCAAACAATTTATTGTCTAATCATTGTTAGGAAAACTAAATTTAATTTTCTTACCAATTTTGAATATAAAGTCTAATGATTTTCTCGGATAAACAATAATTTATTACTATGCACCAGTAACATACTAAGTCTCTTGAGTTCACAAATAACCACCATCCTGAAAAATCACTCAAATCGTGGAATGAGCATAAAGTATCCTAATCCTACATGTTCTGTGCCGCATATAGCCTATAATATGTACAGTCGACGGAGAAATAGTTACATAAAATATTGGAATTGAGAAGAGAAAGGAAAATTTCTCTGGCTTTGACCAAAGCCCTTCCGATTTTATATTCGACCGAGAGCTTCTATATATGAAAGTTTTCTTTAACAATTCTTTTGATTAAAAATTAATATGCCTAATAAATATAATACCACGTTTTTTCTCTTTAGCAAATCAACATTATTGCGATGAAACCATAGGACCTCTTACGGGTTCCGGGACGGGAGGCAGTGGGGTAAAGTGCTCGATTCCCGAGTGGAAAGTCACGGAGTTCGAGCCCAGGTGAATGCTGGAACTTAATCTCGGGTCTGGTCGATGTCCTTAAATCCAAACAGCTAAAAATTATTAATGCATTAGTTGGGGAGTGTAGAGACGGCTAGTATGACTATACTAGTCAAACCACTTCATAGGATAGCTTTGGCATCAGGAACAAGTGAACTCTAGTTCGATTGACCCCGATAGGCTTTATTGAGGACATTTTCTTAACTTTATAACTATCGTTCTAGTGTAGATTATTGTTTACAGTATAACAGTTGTATTGTAAAAATGGACAAGGATATCCCAACAAACCAATATCTAATTCAAACGATAGGGTTGTCCCCTCAGTGTTTTTAGGTGGACGGAATGTTGCAAGCTGTAAAAAAATCAAATACATTGACGTTATTGTCTGGATATCTATACAGTCCAAGCGCTGTAAAAACTTAAATACTGTAACATTCCGTTTAATAAACTAAATGTAAAGGAATCCAGCGAAATATGTAGTATAAACTATCCATGAAGAAAAAGGCAAACAGTACGGACAAAGAGATATATATTTATATGTTGAAAAGTATTGTCTGTGTAACTGCCTGACGGGAATGCTATGATCTCAAACGATGATTTTTTTTCATTTATCTATCCTTAATTTGATGTTTAGCGATAAAAATGTACAATTTTGAATTTTAGAATCCGGTATCACTTCTTCCACATATCTATCTATAGCCATGGTTGTAAACATTGTACCTTCTAATCACGTCCGCAGGTTGTGTGCGGCAAAAAAAATATTGCCCATGTGTAAACATAACGGTAAATGGGCCTATTGTAAATGAATCATTACTAGGATTTGTTTTTGTCATGTATGCAAGCGTGCTCGGCGATTTGTGCACTCACAAGCGCACAGCTTATAGTAAGTAACCTGGTAGTAACTTCAATTTGAGTACACACCCTCTAAATATATAAAAGGCATATGTATTATTTACAGATACACGTATAGTAGTCCAGGCCACATTACGATGACTAAGTCGTACTAGGTCGTGTTTATAGTATTCACCAGCAAGAATGTTGGAAGCTTTAACATTTTATTTAATTAATTTTAGCCACTCTTTAGAACAGTGATGGAGTTTTTGCTTTCGAGATCCACCGGTGTAGAGAGAAAAAACCACAATCAAAGAAAGAGAATGAAAAGCGTCATGATATCCATAAATACACATTTCCCCCTTCTAGTTTGCATAGCTGTCAACATCTTTTATATTTGTAAGTATGGGATCGAGTTGTATTAATGCACTTGATAAACTCTGGCTCAAATAAATTGAAATTCATTACAACGTCTTTAAAAAATTTTAATTTCGTCTGCAACCTCCATTGAGTCGCGACCTGCTACTGTAAAAAAGACAACCGATAACTCGTGTATCCTGATAAATAAATTTTGACAAAGTGCCACACAATTATACAATTAATTTTGAAACTTAAACTAAAGGTATACAATTTTATCATTAGAATTTACAAAAATTAATCGAATAGATATTAAAGATGATAAAATATACTTTGTTAACTTTATTTAAATGGCTATAGTGTTGATGCTACAGCATCAAATACTGGTTCGGTTTATGATTAACTTCAGATCTAACGGCAAACGATTATCCACCAGAGTCGAGTCATGACGACCCCTTTAGGAAACATTCCTTTCGGTATACGTAAAAAAAGAAATCATCATACAAACTGCAATCGGAATGTATGTGTACTTAACGTAACAAAAATGAACTTAAGACTGTACAAAAGATTAGAACCGGTACCCAACGCACACGCTCAACATTTAGCCTATTCACAGTTAATAATAATTTTAAGTGTATACTATAAAGTCACTATTAAGATTGTTCGGAACTTGCAAATAGAGAGCCATACTGTATCCAGAAGTCGCCTAATCAGCTGGGGGGGGGGAGCATTTTACGAATTCTTCTCTACCCAAAACCCGATCGCCTTGAGGGATGTGGGCCAAATGCATATTAACTCAACGCTAGTCACACGTACGCTTCATGATATAAACATTACTTTAGTGTACTTCCCAATTTAACAAATAATCAAAATTCACAATACTCGCCCTAATTTTGTGTAACACTGTGTTAATGAACTCTTGAAAGCCTGTTCACTGACCGCTCTCAGATACTGAGTCAGATGGAATATTGAATAAACAGCGTCATTAGAACACCATTTGATGGCTTTGCTATTCTCTTCAGTATCCGAATAACTATCAGCTATTAGGGATTCCGGGACTGACAGCATCTAATGGGGGACGCAAAATCATTTGTTTTTGAGGAGGAACTCTCCAGAAAAACTTTTTGGGCGGCTCCATGTTTCCAGTTATCATTAGCGCCGTCAGTGCAAATCACATGCACCTGTCTAGGCTGGTCCCATGTCCCCAATTTGTTAGCGCCATAAATGTCAAAGTTGGATCGTGTGAAGTCCTATTTTATTTACTAGATTTATAAAGAAAAGTTCATACCACCGTTAACAAAATGCCTTCTAGCGCGTGTCGCAGAAGTCATATTTATTCAACATACACTTAAACTTGTTGGTGATGTCAACTCCATGCCAACTTTCAAAAACAAGTTGTGTTTTTTTTTAATCAATAGCCAAAACAGATCAATTCAAACTGACTATCACAACATATCTGTTTACGTCCTACAATGAGTCTTCTATTCTAAACACTAGAAAAACACGGAATAATGTATCAAGGTGGCACGACTCACCACTACTAGACGACAGTGCGTCAGAAACGATATTATTCCCTCGTATAATGCTTACACCCAATAACAAAACAAACAAAAAAAACCCGGTACATCCTGCAATCGATTTTCATTAACAAAAGCACACAACACATTACTCGTCAATGAGCAACACGGAAATGGTTAACATTAGTTTTAAGCATATATTGTAACGTACACAAGTTTAAAGAGATTATAAATTGTGATGCATATTAATTTAATGCAATGTAATAGAATATGCTTATATTTCCAAAGAAGTCAGCATTAGTTAAAGACAATACTTGAGTATTTCATATTAACAAAAAGAATACAATAAAACTAGACAACGTACTTCTGAAAACACGCTGCGCTTCCTCCCCACTCCCCCGCCATTTATATATATATATATATATATATATATATGTTACGGTCAATGTTTGCTAGTCGGCCAATGTCAGACACTGGCCAGCTAAAACGAAACAGCGTTATATGAGGTCATTTTAACATAGGGAAACTGGAATATACGACCAAAAATAAACAAATTTTACTTCAATATTAAACTGTAATACAAGTACTTTACATTTTTTATAATGTTTTATAAAACAGAAACATTTGCACAAATATATATAAAGTTTATAAGTGATGAAGATCCTGGCTATTCTGATATTGTTGATATTTTTGGCCAAGAAATCGTCTAGTCATTTGTCGCTTTCTTTTTCTTTCATTAAGCAAATATCGGTAGCGGGCGATCGCATCCAAAACTGCTTCTTGCTTTTGCACTCCTGCCAAAATTTGGGTCATTCTTTAGGTTCATCGTCTTCAAAACCAGTTTTCATTTTCTTCAATTCCTTGTCCTGCCAGTTCCGTAAGGTCGTCGTTAGCAGAGCCTTCACCAGAAACCTCCAGCAGCTCCTCAATATCCTGCTCATCTACATCTCCTAGTTTTGCTGTTTCCATTAGATTGACAATTTGACCAACAATTAGCTTATCTCGTTGATAATCCTGGGATACCTCGTCCTTTGGTCTGCGTGGAAGATATTTTCTGGCGATACACTATCCTTCGGCAAGCAATCAGTTAATGTTTTCAACACACCGCGTTATAGCACATCTGCGTTAATCGGGGTCTTACTGCACTATGTTAAGGGCGCTGACATTAATTCATTACACTAACTATCAATGTGGCGAGCTGTAATTAAGGAAATTGTGACTTGCCGTTGCTGTGATATTCATCCCTACTATTCCCAATTTTTAATCCTCTAATCTGGTAGACGTATGCTAATACATTGTTCTAAATATTTCACCCCACGTGACATAACACTGGGACCTATCATTTAGAAAGTCTTCTTATGACCTTTTTAAAAAGAATTAAAAATCAAAAGCCTACTGTAATGGGCTTTACCGTAATAATTTTGGGTTCATAGATTCATACCACATTTAAGTAATCGTGACTAACAGGCCTAGATCTAGTTGTTGAAAAAAATGTGCTGCGTAGCCTGATTGTGTGATGGGTGGCCTGGAAGGCGAACAGACAGATATTCGCATAACTGAAAAAAATCGTCATTTAAAAAAAAGGAATTGTATACACCCCATTCAGAAAAATAGTATTTTACAAGTACAGGTGACTTAGATATTTATGTTAAGTTTTATATCCGTGTTCTGTTGTACATAAGATAGTTTGGGCACTAAAATGCATTTTTAAAAAAAACAGCATATTACAGGTATTCAGTTTTTAGTACAGCGTTCTTGCATGCAGCAAAAAATCTTATGAATTGGAACATATACTTCAAACATGAAAGGAAAAGGTGATAGGAAAACACAAGAATGATTACCAAGAATACTGAGAAAGACTAACCATGTAATATATGCTCATCGTGGACTTTTATTTGTCAGACTGCCGGATCAGTTGTACAAAAAAGTTTGCACACACACACACAAAAAAAGGTTGCCCATACTATAAATGAGAACGAAATAAATAAAGACATTTTTTTTTATACTAAAACAGATTGAAAATGTAAATGAGGGCACAAAATAGATGACGAATTCCCCCATCCGCGGGGTAATAGATTTAAAGTTTATGCTGAACCCTGCTAGGAAGCTGTACTGGCATAAACATAGGTTGTATTTCAAAACTTACTAGGTAGCCGCTATCTATGGACCATGGGTCACAGCCGTCACAGGTTATAATATAAAACGTGGATTCTCTTTCAATAGGCTATTTATTTAAGTTGTTCTGTTTGGCAGTTATAAGGCATCTCTCAGATGTGTTTTGAGAAATATGAAATGAATTATCTCAAACTACTCAGATCCCAATTAATTCGATATTAACATACACTTGTATATTCTCAATTTTAAAATCTTAAGGTTAATTAATTAAATCTTATGAAGAAACGAAACTATATTACATTTTTGGGTAATGCTTAAATAGAGGGAAATTGTGGAAAGAGATTAAGTTGTCACATGTATAGCACAGTATCTAAATACTGCCCCTTTTTTAAATATTTCATATAAACCTTAATAACCAAAATCCTGTGAATTTTTTTTAACAATATAAAGCATAAAAAAAACCCAGTTTTTTTTTTAAGTCTCATACTAGGAACACCAATAATTAGTTTATATCAAGATTACAAACAAAACAAGTGAAATAGGCTACTTTTGACACCAAAAAGTTTTTTTTTATATAAAAAAGGATTTTATTAAATTGTACTAAATAGTAAAAAAAGTGTGTTCACTTATATCAAAGTAAATGACTTATATACATTACTTTGATTAAATAAAAGTGTAAATCTTTTTTGTATTAAAAAAATTATGACATGAAAATATTAATGGACTTCATAAGTCACTCAAACTATTCATTACTAAATTTAAAGTATACTGGTTGTAATTTATCATTTACAAAAATTTATTGATAAACTTCAAGATAAATAAATGAAATTACCAAATGGCACTCATGCTTTTTTAAATCAATATAATTTTTTTTTAATATTTGTAGGATATAAGGTAAAAAAAAAAGTTAAATTAAACTTTAAGGACAAAACAGCAAAATATTTTCCTCAATTAAAAACATGCGAGCTTTTTGTAACATATTTATCTATTAGAGAAACAGAAATTTTACTTGAGATTTTGCAATCTTCCAAACTATGTCATGCTTTGTTGAAAAATCAAACATCAAACATATGAAGAATATAGAAAATGAAATTTTGATATAATTTCCTGAAATTTAAACGGAAAGTGCCCAGATCTATTGTATTTAAATCCTTTCTGTGCAGAACTTTCTGATGAAGTGAAAGAGAAGTTTTTGAAATCGCAGCTGACAGAACTTTTAAAGCAAGAACTGGCTAAGTGTGCTTAAATAATATGAAGACTAGTAATGCAGCGTTGTCACCATTGTAGTTTTTCCATCAAAATACTTATGTGAAAAAGCTTGATCTGCTTTGAATTCAAGAAAAACTAAAGAGCAAAAGCAACTCCAGCCTGAGAGTAATGTTATACTAGCTTCCAGAAGCATCTATCTTCGCATCACATCTTTGATGGGTCAAAAACAAGCCCAAGTATCACATTAGAAAGGTAATCATGTTCATTTAAAAAAAATAAATTCCTTTATTCGTGAACTTATGTGTGAGTTTACGCATGGACATATGTTAGTCTCATTGGGGTACAGTCGTGAAAAAGGTTGAGAGGGAACAAGGCAGTCAGAGCTGGTCTTAAGTAAACTGGACTCTAAATGGCTTCACAAGAAGGGCCTCCACGGGGCACAGAATAAGGCCCAGTGTTGACATGATTTATTCCTTAAGTGTCAGATATATACCAAATCATGTCCCACACGGCATAAGGACTATACATGTTATCAGTCAACAAACATGAGAGCATATGCAATCCCTACTTAACATAAAAATGAAACCTACGACCAATTACCAATACACTAGGAAAGAAGAAGACTGCAAAAATTATTTAGATTATTATAACGTAAATATAAATTGATACTCCGGGTAATAGTAATAAAAAAAAAACAGGAAGCATAAAAGTCAAGGAAATAGGAAAAAGCATTACTTACCACTTGTTACACCAACAATTCTTTTTACACTGTCTGGAGCATCCATTTCGATATTTACTTCACTTGCAATTGAATGACCTGATGACTTTTTAGTTGTACTATGAGCAGAAACTTCACTAACTGGAACACTCTTTGGTTGAGCCCCAGGAATCTGCTGTTCCGAAGGCCTTTGGGATCCAGAAACATTAGAAGAATCTTCAGTGTTTTGTGGTGATTTGGTAACATTTATGGACTGAATTGAAACAAAATTTGACTCATCTCCAAGATTGCTATTTTTCTCCGTGACACTAAAAAAACTTTCAGAAGCCTCTGCATCATTTTGAGATTTATCTCCAGACACTGATGGTAACTTTTTATCATCCATAGTTTAAACATTGAAACACTCATAGAAATATCATTAAAGAACAGTTTTGTTTGTCACGTGTCATTTACAAGTGTTAATGACTAATACTAAACAAATTATAAAAAGAGGTTACTGTAAAATATCTAAAACAGGGAGATATTATATCCAATAAACAATAAAGAAATAAATATATTTAGCAGATGAGTAAAGAAAGAACTGAGGTAAATTTTTTCTCTTTTAAAATACTGTAATGATTCTAAGAGTATTACATGTACCATAATAAAACAATATGTTGGTCTATTATTTCAGTAAAAACTTATAATCCTCAAGAAATTGAGATATAAACAATAAACACATAAGTAAATAGTTATCTGATTGAAACATTTTAAGAAAAAATGTGATTAAGAATTTATATTTTTTTACATGGAAAATTCACATCAATCCATCCCAACTGTATGCTTAAAAAAAAGGAAACAAAATATGCTTTCTTTTCAAGCAAATATTTAATTACTCTAGCATTTATATTTTACTATTACTTGCCAATTATTTGAGAAAACCAGAAAAGATCATAAGTTCAAACAACATGATCCTACTTTCTATGTTTAAAATATAAGTGTACATTCCTTTAAAACCTTTAAAAAAGAGAATTAAAGTTACTATATCTCAGTTAAAATAAAATTTACAACAAAGAATAAAATAAATAGGCAAAGGAAGAAATTATAGACCTGTCTTAGTTTCAGTCCATTAGCTGACAAAATAGAATTTCAAATGTTAACAAATAATCACACACTTCTTAAATGGGTTTTGGCATATTTGATCACAATTAATAAAACACACGATTGAAAAATGCCACCTTTGAATCAAACACCAAGAAATAAATGCTACTTTTCTTCTAAGTAAATTTAGTAATTAACCTAAAATGGTTCAAGAGAATTAGTAAAATGAGTCACTAAGTGATTGTTGGTGAATGACAGAACAATGATCAGTTATATAAACTTAATTTACCTGCTCATCTAAAGAATTCTGATTAGGTGAAGTTATTTTTTTAAAACTATTTCTGAAGAAAAATTCAGTTAACAGTTTCCTTTAGTCACCACACAGTGAGTGTAACATCTGGATAGTTCACAAGAAATAAAAGACAAGAGAACAAAACGTTATGGCATCAGTCTCAAATGTCATATAGCCTCTGTCATTCTTAAATGAATTTGTAATTATTTTGATTAATACATGTTAGTAATAAATCTTCATCAGATACTTGAAATGCTATTAAAGGGACGATTACACATGAGGTCAACAAGAACCAATTCCTGATTTTCACTTTAGCCATACCATATTCAGATTAACAAATTCAGTAAAAAAAATTGTTTAACAAAGTTATAAGCAGAAATGACTCTGTTATGCTTCTTGTTTTACTTGCTATTTTCTTAAGTCCTTTAGAAAATAATTTATGACTGTTAAAATTAGCGCTTTTAATAGTAAAATTCTGATAAGGAGCAAAAGTATCTTAAGACAACCTCAACTTCCAGTTTAAAAACTCCCTATATTTGTTTGATTTTTAATATTTTTAGAAGATGTACAGCATTCTTCTTGTGTCAATGCATAGTTTAATTAAGAAGGTGTTACTTCACTGTGTCAAATTAAAAAGCGTTTGCAAAAAACTAAAAAAAAAATTATTTTACTTGAAGTCAATTTAGTGTGTAATATCAGACTGCTGCCTCTGCAATCATAAATAAACTGAAGAGTTGAATTGGTGTAAATAATTTTTTTTCTTGTGACTATCAAACACAATTAAACAGTGCCTTATGTGGAAATCTCAAGCTATGGTTATTACTGCATTTTAACACACAAATTCTATAAGGCATTTTACATATAGGTTAGTGAAACAGCTCATTATATACAATATTTTATTCAGAACCCAATATAAGGTTATTTAAAAATACAAGATCTAAGATTTCTAAATCTGAATGCCTTAAAACTACTAATTTACACAGAATTTCGCAACGTAAGGCGTAATCCAAAGTGCTTTAAAAATTGACCGCTTGGGCATAGGCTAATTTATAAATATTTTATATTTAAACGTTCTATGAGAGCATTAATTATAAAATTATTTTAAAAAATAAAACAGTAATATTTTGTGGGTATCTAGAAACGAATAAATTTATTTTATATGATTTAAATATTAGAAACTGTAAAGTGATAAAGCCAACTATTATCTTTTAATTTTACAAATAAAACCAAATACCCTATATGGCCTTCAAAAAACCCTAGATATTATGGAAAATAAGTAACTAAAAAATTGATGAATTCATTTCTTTAATAAATTAGATTAGGTTATATAACTGCCTGATCAAGTGATCTTGAGTGACAACAACAAAAAGATTGAAAGGGGGGGAGGGGGAGATTTTGAAAAATAAATTGATAAAAATATGGTATATTTCGCTTTGATTAAAACTATGTTTCACGTTAATACCAACTACTATGGCTAGCTTTAAGCTGACTGATCTAAGACCAAGTGCCATTGAGCCCCAATGAATAGTCCCTGTGCAAGAAAATTTTAATCAATATTTTCTAGGGCTGCTGATTAAACTGCGTTAATTTGCGATTAACGCGTCAAAAAAATTTGCGATTAAAATTTTTAACGCAACACCTAAATGCGTTAATTTGACCAACATGCTGAAAGTTCCCCAAATCGATAAATAACTGAATTTCACGCAACAATTTGAAGTTAAATTCCGTTCACTTATTAAGTATATCTACCACCCCCACCCTGTCATAATTTCCACACACCCTCACCCCTAGGTACGTCGACAAAAGCCCCAATTGTAATATAAAATGAAGATGTTTTGTTATACAGCCCTTTGACAAGTGAACCTCCTGCTCCCTTACCGGTCGATATAAAAAGAAAAAAGTTTCATTCACTAGTTTACATTTTATACTATAGTGTATTGGTGAGGTACTGTAGTGTACTGGTGGAGGTAAAAGAATGACAAGTGTTTGGTGAACTCTGTTATAATTAGGTCAAAATAACGAGATGTTAGAAATTTTTTATCACCATTTTTTTGCGCCCAATTTTTTATCGCATTTGAAAATACAGCGTCTTGCATCAGCTGCACTAACAGTTTCATGACACTTGAAATCAATGTCTAGACATGGTCTAGACCAGTGGTTCAAATTGGTCCGTACGGACCCC
>JAGDYQ010000003.1:4629029-4680774 GCA_021962125.1 Bulinus truncatus
AAAGTGGTATTAAAGTTATTATTTTTATTATTTATACAGAGTTATTGAATGTATACGTCATATTTATATATATATATATATAAATGTTAATGTGTATGTCCAAGCTACGGGGACCTGGGTGAACCTCTCGCCAACGTACCCCTAGTTAGTGTTGTTTTAGTCCCAGGTCATATTTTAGTTTCAGTTTTTATTTCGTTTTTTCTGTAATAATTTTAGTTTTCGTCTAGTTTTAGTCTTGCTTCCAATTTTAGTTTTAGTTCTCGTTGACGAAAATTCAACATTTTCGTTAAGGAAGGTTTTAGTTTTAGTTTTCGTCGACGAAAACAACACTACCCCTAGACCACGAGTTGTTCAAATTGGGTTGTGACACCATTCTAATAAAAGATTTTATCAGAGTTTTACCTACATCTATTTAGTAAAAGTTGCTCGAAGCATCGTTCTGGTTCCAACTATTTCCTAAATGAATTATCCACTAAGTATATGAAATATATGTAGACATATAGCAAATACCTCGTTGTGAACCAAGGGAATTTTTATAAAAATAATTTCTGATGAAAGTTGGTTAAAAGCCCCTCATCTAACGTTCCGTGGTTGTTTGCCGCCCGCCACCCCCCCCCCCCACCCCACCATTTTCTTTTCATTGTCACTTACCCCCCCCCCCCACAATCAGAGCCATTCATATTTTTCGGGGACAGAAACGTTTGAGAAATATTTAGGGACTCCAAATGTGCCCTGCGGCACCATCCAGCGTTTGTTGAAATCGGTGCTGAAAGAAAAAGGGAGGGGAAGGGGGGCACTGTGTGTGTGTGTGTGGGGGTTGTACGCGGTCGCTTAGTTTGCCTGGCCTCACGCCCACCGACAGAAATTTCGGGCCCTTGGGTAGGGATGTCACGGGCACCCCGTGCTGATAATAATAATATTTTCAAAAGTTGATTGGCCAGCTCAGTCCGGGCCCCCTAAAGCTCGCCAGGCCCCTGGGCATTTGCCCCCCTCTCCCCCTCCCTCTCGGCGGCACTGCCTGGCCATAAGAACGTATCTGCCATCGTGTGTACAATAATCAGAAACACTCAAATGCAGCTATGTTTTGTTCTCCTACGCCTTGAATTACATCGTCAATAATAAAAAGAAAAATGATAATAATAATCTAAAATACACACACACACACAAGCACAAACACGCGCGTTGTCTCATGCTATAAGGTTCAAACCATTACGTTAGATTGAAGTACTTTACGAGATAAAGTATTTCACTTTTCATGCAATTTTAATACAATTATGTCCCCCCCCCCCACACACAGTCCCCACACCCAAACTACGCCCGTCGTTCTGTAATACAGTTGACTTAGTTTAATTATGTCCTCCGGATCTCTCCCCCCCCCCCCCCCACACACACACCCTCCAGCCTACTTACATTTTCCCCCTCGCAAATCCTTAAATCGAACAAGTTTAAAATACTTTTACAATCCAAACAATAATACTATATAATGTTTCAACGTTAGCACATCATAAACACGATGCTGTTCTAGAAAGAACTGGTTACCAAAGTCATAACGAACGTGCTGTTGGATGTAGCCCGTTGTTTGGAAAATGCAAGTAAAGCGGAATTTGATTTTTTTTTCTGTGCCAAAGTTCGCGACCTATTCTTACCCTTAAAATGTTACTAAATCTGGTAGTGTTATAGCTTGATAAAATGTGTGAACAGCCAGTGGCGCAACTAGGAAAGGGGGGGGGGCATTTAATAGACGTTATCAAGTTTTTGAGGCAAAAAGGCAAAAGCACCTGTCTGTAACACAACCGTATAATTTACATTGTATCTATCATAATTCGTATGCAAATTTTATAATTAGTCTATCTGCACGTGCGCGCAGTGATAGGTGAGGTAGGACTATAGCACCGATGATCCACATTTTTTGGTAAAAGTGTTGAGGTTGTTTATACTTTGTATAAAATGTTTAAGCCACCCAAAAACACGTCTAACATTAAAACTCCAACAACCAAATCCAAATTAAAACAACAACAACAACAAACGATGACCATTATGGCGAGAAACCTGCCAATCTGGCAACGCTACATATTAGCAAAAGTGGTTCGTGTTTCAATACACCAAGCATCGTTGACTAAGTTCACAGCGTGGGTGACACATAAGTGTCCACTGAAACACTCCGTATTTTTTTTGTATTGCAGTTAATAAGCCGTAGATTGTCACTTACTTTTGACGACATTAAGTGCTATACGTAACAACAGCATAACGTGCGCGCCGAAAGTTCCTCGTTATCCATCGCACTTTGCCACACCAATGATACCTGGCCCATGCCCACCGACATAAATTTCGGGCCCCTGGGCAGGGCCTGTTACAGTCCCCCCCGTGCTTATAATAATATTTTCAAAAGTTGATTGGCCAGCTCAGTCCGGCCCTTAAAACTCGCCGGGCCCCTGGGCATTTGTCCCACCCACCCCCCCTCTCGGCGGCACTGCCTGGGCCGCATGAAAAGTCTTCTTCAGCAAACGTTCCTTAACTGTGGTATGGTGCGGTTGCTAGGAAAATGTAAAAAGACCTCCACCCCCCCCCCCACCAGTTAGCATGTGGGCCCCTATACTGACTGGGACTCCCCTGACGAATGCCAAAACATATTTTTTTCGTTCTCACTGATAAGTTACGTTTGAGTCCA
Source organism: Bulinus truncatus (assembly GCA_021962125.1). Taxonomy (NCBI): domain Eukaryota; kingdom Metazoa; phylum Mollusca; class Gastropoda; family Planorbidae; genus Bulinus; species Bulinus truncatus. Next base: position 4,631,698 of record JAGDYQ010000003.1, read on the forward strand.
TGGGCGTCGCTAGGAATTTTTCCAGGGGGGGGGTGGAAAAATTTTTCAGGGGGGGGGCAAAGAACAACTTTATGACATTTTTTTAAAATGTAAGGGGGGGGGGCAAATGCCCCCCCCCTTGCCACCCCCCATGTCCCAATATCCCCACCCAGGTTAAATAAGTCAGGGGAAGTAAGAAGAGGTTGGGCAAACAGGCACTGTGCTAGCTATAATTCTCTAGCTGCCTTGTAGCCGTAGGCAATATGCACTGGCTACACAAACGGATGAACTCTATATGCCGTTGCTATTGAAACAGGTGAATTCTATATGCCTTTGCTATAGAGTACAGATAGTGTTCGTGAGTGTAATGAAATCTCATAGAGTACAGATAGTGTTCGTGAGTGTAATGAAATCTCATGGGCCTCTGTATTTTGACATTCAACACCATGACATGAGATAATGCACTTAATATTTAATGTAAAAAAAAAATTGCTGCCTCCCTTAAGCTGGGGCCCGGGGGGGACTTTTGAATTTGGACCCCCTCCCACACACACACCTTAGGTACGCCTATGTCAGTTACATTGGTATACTCATGAGTTTATTAATAGAACGATGGCGTGCAATATGAAAACAAACAAACAAACGAAATAACAATAGAAAATTCGAAATTCGAAACAATTATTGGATACACATTTTTACTTAACATCTAGTGCACTTACTTAATATCTTAATGGTGTTGGAAGTTGGAATAGGGCTGGTTGGGAGGGGGTGGGGTGGGAAGAGCCACCAATACATTTGTTTGCTTACTTGAAACGTTCGTTATTATCTTATGTGTGGATCAACCAGGGAAGACTTTCAAAAATGCAGATCTTGCCGGTGTACACAATAAAAAAAGTGGTAAAATGCCACCCCTTGCTGTTAGTAAACCGAATGTTCCATGGTTAAGCCAATGTGTGTACGGTTTGGTTATTATTTAACAAAATACACATTAAAAAAAAATCATTTCGTTAGGGATAGCAAAGAAAATAAACAATTTCTTACTTGAAAAATAAATACTTACAAGATTGCTGAATGAAATAATGAATTCAATATTACAGGCTAAATATGAATGGCTACATTTACTTACATCAATGGCAGTGTTTTCTGATGGAGGGTCAAGATATAAAATCCAATTTAAGTAACTATTTGACGAGTCTTTTTTTTTGAAACGTTGCAATAGTATAACCCAGTTTGAGCAGTTTATTAGAGTCTGAGACGTGGAGTATTCAGAAGAAAAACAAACAAAACAATAACAGATAAAAGCATACAACAATGCAAATGTTCTTCGTTCGGGGATTGAAAATAGTCTTCACGTCTCTAAGAACACTGTGAATTAATCTATACAACACACATAACACAGGAAACAATAACACGAGAACTAAAATGTGTCGCCCTCCTTTACGAATGAACTGCACAAAACAAGATTTTTTTAAAAATATGTCAAGGAAAATAGTTGAACTTTGACCTACTTCTTTGACCGAGTTATGGTTCCATTGAAGGGATAGAAAGCTTAAATTTTCCATTCTCAGCTTTGTATCGATTATGTCCCATTATTTTGGGTTCTCTTCCAGAAAGACCTTGTAAAATATACAGATTTTATTATTAGTTTGAGGGAATGGGGGGTGTGGGGGTCGGGTTGAAAAATCACAATTTAATATATATTTTTTTATAATAAATAGTAAAACCTCTGTTTACGAGCATGATTTGTCCCGGAAGAGAATACCAAAGCAAATGTTACTATGGCATTAAAAATAATGGAAACTGAATTCTCTGATTGGTGATTGGTTCCAAAAATTATTCTTATACCCTTCTATCAAATTTAATAACTAAATGTGGCCAACATTACAAAAAGTTTGCTAAACTTTGATGTAAAGTAAAGTTCCCTTAACCCAAACGGGCTATCGGGACAGATGAAGTGTAGAATTCATCTGTTTCTATAACCTCGGCATATGAAGGGATTGTGTGGTTAGCAGAATGCCCAGCAGCTTTTATTTCCCCAACTTCAGTCAAGTACCCATTTAATGCTGGGTAGAATTGTGATACGACTTTGGAACAAATTTCACCTGGAAAAATTCCCATGGGTCTCACAGAGGATCGAACCCAGGACTCTCAGGTCGACAGTCAAGTATCTACATCACTCGGCCATCCGTCCCACTTGATGTAGATTAAACAAATGAAATTAGTTTGTAAGACTTATTTTGCTGTTACTAATGGAATTGCAGCAATCATTTTACTTACCTTGAACTTTTTAATTGGTGTTAACAGGAACTTATCAGTGACATTTGCTTTTGCCTTCTTTCAAAGGATTTTTCAGAAATGTGACATGGCATTGCTAAACAGGTTCATTGCTTGCATTTGTACATCTTACTCGTTAGTTGTAATACTCATCTCCCTAATTTCATTTGAATTGAGGGGTTTCTCTATTTCCCTTCTTGAGGGTTTATTGTTGAACTACAGAGACACAACAGTTACAACACTTCAGTAGCATTATATACTCACACAAATGAAGCAAATATCATTTTAAAATTTTACCAACCCTGCTAATCATTTGTAAACAAAGTTACTCGTAACCTGAGGTTTAACCATATTTAGTTTGACACTAATGTCTTTTTTTCTAATTACATCTATTTAAATGGACTGTTTTTTAATACCTAAATTGCATTTTTTTTCTTTCAATTCGTAAAATCATTAGACTGTCAATTATCCAGCCATTGTACTCTCTATAATATTTATTTTAAAAACTGCATAAAATATTTCTTCTTTTCTTTGTGTTAAAGATTTTTAAATGTAAATCATATTACATAAGAAACATACATAAAGAAATGGTGTATACTAGCAAAATGAATAAGAGCCGGTTTTGGTCTAGAATGTATATTACTGATATCTATGAGACTAGAATTTAAAAGAATTGTAACCCTTTCTAGCTTTCATGTTTTCCAGTTAGGCAGAATAATTTACTGAATTATTTCGGTTCAATTGTTTTTTATCAACTTCCTTAAATTAAAAACAAATATTTCAGGAGATACAGAAGAACTGATATATTTCATGTGCCCCCTGCCTCAGGACCAGTGTTTTTGTGAAAGATTGAAAACTTTCTCAGCAAAAAAGTAACTTAAGAACATGTTGGAAAAACTATTGACAAAAAAAGTCTTAAAAAGGTTATGGAAATGTTTAAACTTTTTTTAAACTAAATTAAACACAGAAAAAAAATAAAAACTCATCATGTGTCTGGAAAATAATTTTACATAAGAATTTTATTAAAACATTAGAAGAAGAAGAAAAAATTTACACATCAATATTTTCCAACTTTTTTTTCTTTTTCTTTTTAGTTTTTTTTTGTTTTTTAGAGACTTCAGTCTGCTGAGATAATGTTGTGATAGCTGATGATGTCTGCTCTTCTGATCTGTCGGGGCCTGAACCTTTTGACGATTTCTGCAGCTTGATTAACAGTTCATTTTCCTTTTCAATGTCTGTTTGTGAGAAAACGCAGGCTCTGATCTTCTCATCTTCGGAACTAAATGAAAAGGTGTAAATTAAAAATTTTTTAAATTTTTATTTTGGTACAATTATAAATGCAATGGTCTTTCTGAAAAAAAATTGTTTAGATTGTTATAAATAAATACAGTAGGCAGGTGCTGTGGCACAAAAAAATCAGAATATTTTTAAGGCTGCAATACAGAGATTTCTGAACATTGTCTTAATATGAAAGCATGAATGATCAATAAAATATTTAATGATTATCTAAAAAAAAGGGTTCTTCAAAACAATCCATCTATTTAGAACTTACGCTTTTTTTTAAGTGCGTCGAGTGCTTATAAAATACTGTCAAGATTTAGAAAATTACAAGAATTTTTGTTAAAGTTAAAATTTAAGATATTTTTTCACAGTATATGTTTTATTAGTGGGACGGATGGCCGAGTGGTGTAGATGCTCGACTGTCGACCTGAGAGTCCTGGGTTCGATCCTCGGTGAGGCCCATGGAATTTTTCCAGGTGAAATTCGGTGCAAAAGTCGTCCCACAAGTCCACCCAGCTTTAAATGGGTACCTGACTTTAAGTTGGGGAAGTAAAGAAGGTTATAGAAACAGATGAATTCTACACTTCATCTGCCCCGATGGCCCGTTAGGGCTAAGAAAGGAACTTTACTTTTTATATTTTATTAATTTGTTGGAAGTAACGAGCATTGTTAAGGACTTATTAAGGAAACAAGCACAATGCCCCACCCCTCAAAATAATTTAAGCATTTACATCATCTTTTATTTCAAATCGGGAATGCTTTTCTATAAAAGAAAACATCTTAATATAATAAAGGGGATAGGCAGGTCACACAGGCTTTTCAAAACACCTGACAATGTCACTTGGTGAAACCTGATATTGTAAACCATGGATACTTGAAGATATAAGAAGATGTGGAAATGATCTGTCAAAAATGAGGACAAAGATGCAGGACTGTAGCAGATAAGACAAAAAGTAGACTTAATAAAAATAAGCCAACTCTCAAGAAGGTCTGGATAACTTTTTCTCCCACAATACAGTGATAGGAAAATTTTTTTTTTGGCATTAAGAATAATAAGGGAAAATAGTTTATTAAGCATTCTGAAGTAGACCCCTCAGCCGCGCCGTAGAACTGATGATGGCTGGCTTAGAATTGTTATGGCTGGCTAGCCGGCTTAAGCTGTGGCTTAGGAAAATACCTAGCACCCCTGTTGAAAGCCGGATCCCAACGATCACACTGGGTATCACCGATAGTTTTTTATAAGGGAGGTAACTGTCAAAATATTTATGTACTATACTTTTACTAGTCATACAAACAACAATTTTGAAATAAATAAATAATACTTTTTAATTTATTATATATAAAAAGTGAATATAAAGATTTATGTTAAAAATAATAAAAAAATAATGAAAATTTAATTAAATTAAGAACCAATTTTTTAAAAAAATGTAAAAATACAAAAATGAGTTAGATTTCAAGTGTTATTATATTAGGCTACTTGCAAAATAAAAAATAATTACTATTAAACAGTTCCAATTCTGGTATTGACAATCTTAGTCAATTACATTCATGTGTGCTGGAGTTTCATATAGAAATATTGGCATGATATTAATATAAACACTCGATCCTGGCCTGAGAGACATACCATGATCTACTGGGGATAGATCATTGGGGTTCTCTAGTCAGGAAAAAAAACCCTCTTTCTTGAGAGGGTGGTGGTAGTGTGGTCAATGAGGACTATCCGACATCGCAGTATTCACAGCTGGCGGTGGTGACGGATGTGGTCGGCACATTACACCCTCCCCTCTGTCCGAGTGGCAGGAAAAGCCCGCGCCTTGCCATTCTGGCGGATCAGCAGTACATGCACCCTGCTGGTCTGGCCAGTTTTGGGCAAGGAATAAAACCCATCTTTCTGCCATCCCGGCAGATGATAGCAGGCACACTCACCCCACCGCTCTGTAGGGATGGCAGATGTGCATCAGCGCCGCCAACAGTGCTGGTGTGGTAGGCACACTACACCCTACCATGCTGGCAATGGTGGCGTAAAAAAAAAGATTAAAATTAATATAAAAAAATGTTTTATATAATTTTTGGATGCGATTTTCGTAATCGCTTTAAAATGACATGAACTAGTAATTCCAAATCTCCCATGGCTTAGAAATTTTTTTGGTAGCTTGGCTTAACATTTTTTGTGGCGGCTTACAGCTTAAGGCTTCAAGGTGGCTTACGGTAGCTTAAGACGGCGGCTGAGGGGTCTATTCTGAAGCAATATCTAGTGTTTTTTAACAATAGACATCACTATTGATGGCATTTTAATTAGATATAACTGTTTTAATAAAATGGCCTAGTTTAGATGAATATGAACAGAATGTTATTGATGCTTTTGAGGAAAGTTGTTAAAATGGCTCAAGCATGAAATATGTTATTTGAAAATTAGTTGAAAACAAAAATAAGGGATTTTTAAATATATTACAAATTTAGTTAAACTATTTGCACACCTGTCAGAGCTTGAGCTAACTTTGCGTTTCTTCACAGTTATGCTTGAATCAGGAATTGAACTTTTCTTAGCTAACTTTTCATCTTCATCTAAGCAGCAATAGACACTGGAGTTGGAAAAAAGTTGGATCCCTTTAAAAAGATATTGGTAAAATTTATTTTGTATATGTAAAATAGTAGAGAGGTAAAAAGAATTCATACATTGTATAAAATTTGTAATATAAATAAGATTGAAAAATATATCACAATTTATGTTAATAAATTACTTAAAAACGAAACAAAAAATTGAAAACAATAGAAAAAGGTGCCTTAAATTTGTGAAATTCTCTAATTATTATGCAAAGAAATGGGATGGATGCATGCTTAATCACAGAAATATTTACATATCATATAACGCAAACCAAAGACACTAATTTACTTATGTGCTATGAGTTGAAAAAGGTTGCAGAGCACTGGTATAGAATAAGATAAGGGAGACTGTAAAGGGTTAATGCGGTCTTTGTTCATATTATTCAATTGAGTAAATGACAGCTGCTCAGGATAGGCAACTATGGAGAAATATGTCAGATGATGTGTCCCATAATTTCCCCAAACGACCACATTGGCTAAGGGTATGATGGTGATCCAACTATTAACAAAAAATATTAAGTCAAACAGAAAAACAGCTTTGTAAAAATCTAATGAGATTTTCAAACAAATACCATTTTTAAATGTGTTGTAAATAAGTTTATGTTCTACAGATTTTTTTTATTACCTTTAGATGTGTCCTTAGGACTTTTGGTACATTTCCATATTTTTTCTGACAATAAATCTTGCAATTTCCTGTCAAATGAAATTTTTTGAATCAAAATGCATCCCAGCTTACAAGTATAGATTTGATATAATAAGATGAAAGTAAACACATCTATTTATTTGAATGCAAAGCATCAAATGGAAGTCTTAGAGTTTCTCATTATTATATATTGAATTATATCTCTCTTTGCTTTGAAATTTTTTTAACCAATTAATATTAATAAGTTTTCTAGCAGCCACAACTTAAAACGATGCGACATTTTAACATTATGTGTGTGGCCAAATTTTAATTTTTCAGTTGGATTTAGAGATAGTCGAATAAAATTTGAAAAAAAAAAATCATTATTCTCCTTAAGATAAGAATAAAACTTAAAACTAATAACTAATGTTTTAAATAGAAAACAACAACTACCTACTTATCTAGTAATGTGGACAACTGTTTAGAGACATGTGCCCGAAATCCTGGGGTAGTACTTAAAACATTTCCAGATTCTTCTACATTTTGGTCATCTCTGTAACTGACACTAGTAATACACAATTAATTTACAATACATTATTTTATAAGTTCACAAAAACAATTTAACAAAATGTTTCAAACAGTAAAATCTGTAACATGATTAAGCAACTAATCTTGAACTTATAAAATTTCAGTAGACAATTATCCAGCCTACATGAGACAGGAGAACAGCCTGATTAAAAAAAACCTGGATAAGCTGGAGTTCTACTACCACTCTCCTCCTGCCTCACCTACCAATACACCCTTAAAGCCTAATTAGGCTAATACCTACTCTTTTTCATATTACCTTACCACTTAGTACTTTATATATGTATCTTTAGTGCTTCAATAAACATTTTAAAACTTGTAACAAAAATAGGAGGTCCAAATAAAATGTATTTTAAGATGTGGTATATTACAAACGTTTAAACATAAATGGTATAATTTGTAACTTAATTGCAGGAAACTTAAAGTACAATTTACAAGCATTTAAAATAACAAATATTAAAGGCTCAAATTTTAAATAGGGGTGTACCGGATCCGTTTTTTCCAACCGGATCCGGATTTTCTTATGCGAAATCCGCCGGATCCGGTACCAGATCCGGATTATTATTCCGGATTTTGGTACTTTGCAGATACCGGTAAATCTGAGGGGTTGGATACCTTCTGAACAGAAATGGCTAAATGACATTGGCTGATTGGAAGTTGGAAGTGAAGAACTTTGAAATAAATTAGAAAATTAAAATTATTCAGAAATCACTAAAATCAGAATATAACGCAGATTGATAATAAGTTATTATCCATAAGTAACTAAACTCGCTGTTAAGTTCTAACTCGCTGCAAGGTCAAAGGAAAACAACTTTACTATTAGTCTATTACTTTCATTACTTTGACACATGCCACTTGGCAGTGTAATTTTTAACTATTGTAGTGCACTAATTGTTTTGAATCTGAGGAGAAAGTCAGACTCATCATCTGAGTTCATCTCGTCTTGTCATTGACTCATTGGATGATGGATGCTTATTGCTTATTGTTATTGTTTATAGTTTATGATGTGTATTGAAATGGATAATTAATTGGAAAAAACAAATAACAAGATTGAATTGAATTGAGATTTGAGAACAATAATTCTGTATTTCTGTACTTTACAACTTTGAAAATTAAAATACAAATTTTAATGAATTCAATTGGCATTTGACAAAGCCATTATTCAAGCCTAAATAAGTACGAATAAGATGTTGATAACTAACTAATGACTATTAGTTTGTTAACAGTGTTAAGTTACTCCAAGTCCACAGCTAAATAATGTACGCATTCCAGTGATGCCACACAATCACAGCTGAGCGCCGCGGGCCGCGGCTACGTCATACCGTCGCAAGCGAGAATCGCCGAAGATGGCTTGGTGACAGAGATCACCAAAGACCTTTAAATATACTAGACCGCTAACGTAATGTTAATTTTTACTCAAAAATGATACGCATTTTTAACAATTGAGTGAACGATAACATAAATCAAAATATGCATTAAAATTACGGTAAATTTTTTTAAAGCATATTAGACTTTTAATTCCTTGTTTTAATAGAATTATAATAACCTTTATTATAAAATAGAATTAAAAAATAAAAAAATTGGGAAGGAATTGCTTTTAATGGAAGACGTTACGTTAGGGTTAGATTACCAACTCAGTGACTTGTTATATTAATTACACAGCCCAACAAAAAAAATTTTTTTTCGAATTGCCAAGAATGTTTGGATGAATTTATAGCAATTCATGGTTGCTGATTTCAAAACTGCCACTGCTTTTGCTGAATTGGCTCTAGATTCTGAGATATTGGACATCCTGGAAAATATGATTATACCTTTGTGTAAAACAAATGCAATAAGTTTGGTGTCTTTTGTTTAATTTAACTATACCAAGTTATAACTTGGTTTATTTTTTTCTCTTTTATGCTTCTTTCTAAAGACATGCGTTCATCACGAAGATGCTGCAAAAATAATACGAATGTATTCTATTACATCTGTGGAGAATACATGATTGAAAAGCAAAAAAGAAATATAAACGACTTTTTGCAGCAGGCATATTTGGCTTATTTCGGTGTGAAGCTGGGAGACAAAGACAAGAAATTTTCTCAAACCAGAAGTTAAAATAACATTTTATCTGAAAAGAGAAGAGTTTTTTCTTCCATATTTCAGCCAAGAGGAAGATCTTGTTTACTGTAATGACATCCCTGGACTTCTGCTCCAAATAGGACTACAAGACTACCATTCCGAAGACTGGCGTCTTTTTATAGACAGTTCCATCAGAAGCTTGAAATGTGTTCTGTTACACAATGTTAACCGTTATGCATCTCTTCCCATTGCTCACTCAACAACACGTAAAGAAGAGTATGAGAATATCAAAACATTATTGCAGAAAGTCTGTTATTATGAGCATCAGTGGTCAATTTGTGTTGATCTAAAAATGGCAAACTTCTTGCTTGGACAGCAGTCAGGATACACAAAATACTCATGCTTCATGTGCCTTTGTGATAGCAGAGCAAGGCAAGATCATTGGACAAGAGTGACATGGCCTGCAAGGGAAACCATGACTGTAGGTAAAGAAAATATCAACAAGCCACTGGTTGACAAAAATAAGATCATTCTCTGACCGATTCATATCAAATTAGGTTTAATGAAACAATTTGTTAAGGCTTTGGACAAATCTGGCAATTACTTCAAGTATATTTAAAGATCATTTCCCGGATTGAGCCTGGAGAAGCTGAAAGCTGGGATTTTTTTACGGTCCTCAGATTCAGAAACTCATCAACGATCGAAATTTTACTAATTTCATGGATCACCTTGAAGCTTCTTCATGGAACAGTTTTATTTCAGTTGTCAGGAACTTCTTAGGTAATAACAGAGCAGAGAATTACGAAGAACTGGTGCAAGATATGCTCGCTAACTTCAGAAACATTGGAACAAATATGAACATCAAGGTACATTACCTGCACTGTCATTTAGACAAATTTCCAGGTAACCGTGGGGACTTCAGTGAGGAACAAGGCGAGAGGTTCCATCAGGATATGAGGGTGATGGAGGAGATATATCAAGGAAGATGGGACATACATATGATGGCTGACTACTGTTGGAGCCTCCAGCGCAATTGCACCAACGACACATACAAAAGGAAGTCGAGCAAACAGCGATTTGCTAATGCATTATCATAGACAACTAACATATTAATTAATTAATTAATTAGACATAATTAGTTTTTCAAATTTCTGCATGACTATTAACAGTTTCACTACTATTTGTTAGTATACTATTATACTTCATGCAATTTCTGACCAATTCCAAACACGGTGGATACTTTATTTAATTAATTTTAATTATCTCGTAAAATAGAGCCAATCTAGAAAAAGCACTTACATATTCTAAATCAGCATAGTTGACTTTGTATAAATGATTCAAATATCACTGGCAATGAATTCACTGTTTACCAGTGTTAGTGTTAGAGAAATAGTGTTTCTTCACAGAAATTTCAGAATGGAAAAATATTCTATTTTTCATTTTACAACATTTAATATTCATATTTGAACTATTTTTTCAACAGGAAATCTTGTGGGGGATGCATTTTAATTTAATAACAAAGAAGACATCTTTTCCATCTCTCAGAGAAATCTAAATAACTTAAATGTTGAATTTATCAAAAACCATTCATTTCTGTTATTTATTTTGTTATGAAGGTGGTGGGCTGGTGGCCAGGCACTTGGGCAGTATAGTTGCTTATTATTTCTGTTACAACGTCATTGGTGATTGCGGTTAAGATGACGTCACGAATAATAATTATTCATCCCCGCACTATCATGTATGGGATTGGGCCGATGGGGCACTATTAGCGGTGCTGACTCTAGCCTCTGGTCTGTTCAAAACATTCAACAAGTTCAACGCTCGAAACAATCGATAAATGTACCGTGATCGTGTGGAATTCGGGAAAGAGAATTACTTTTATTTCAGATTATGATCTGGTGAGTCACAAAATCTGGCAAATTCCGAAATCCGGTATTTTCCGGATTGTGGAATCCAGTTATTCCGGATACATGTAAATCCGGCGGAACCGGATTCCGGCACACCCCTAATTTTAAACATTATTTTACTGTTTATTGAAAAATGATTTCCCAATGAAGTAATTGGAAAGATATGGCCTATGCCTTAAATAAAAAAAAAAGAGACAAAACTGACTTTTTTTAATTGATTTTTAGACAAGCAATGACGGATCACTGCTTCACCAATCAGCACCCTTCTATGAGGCCATCTCTATTCCAATTACTTATGAAATCTGGAATTTCTTCCTAGATGTAGGTCGTAGGGCTTACATAAACCGAATGTACTACAAGGCAATGCCTAGTCATAGTAAATTATTCCTCATTTTAATACAAATAATTACAGCATTATTTATTTTGAATTAAATAGGGCTGGATATCGGAATTGAAACGTCTTCCACTGTCGCTATTGTCTATACACTGTTATAGTGTAACACTGTATTAAATTACCTGCTAGATTCATCTTTGGTTAGTGAAGATGGTGATTCTTTACTAACAGCTGAAATTGAAAATATTTAGATCAGAGTAGATTTACTGAATTTAGCTACAGTACAGCTGTTGATTGTAGTATGTAGTAGATCGATTTATAAAATAATAAAAATTACAGTACAGTAGGCCTATCGCACCAGTATTTACTATTTACAACAAAAAAAAATATTAAATACGATTTTACTATGGGCGCCATGGCGTATTGTTGAGCAAAAGACACTTGTATCGCCGACAGCTGCACTTATTCTGCTTGCCATCTCATCATCTTCACTTTCTTCTGATGAGCTCATATTAAAATATGATTTTATTTAATAACACAATAAGGATTATGTCCAAACACAGGGTGTAAACAGATTCAATACAGTCCACGTTTCGTAAACATAAGGACTGCAACTCTAATAGAACGTTTTTTTTTTTTACAGACGAAAGAAATACCCGCATTGCTGCCCTTTAAGTGACTCAACGTTGTAATCGACATGTACAAATCTGGACGTACAATTTGGACAAGAGCTTATTTAAAGCGTTAAAGAGTTATACGATTTTCTGTACAGTTGTGTTTCAGTCGTCGTCGGCATCCGTCCGTCTCGAGAGACGATGGTGTAGCTAAGTTGAGTCTACAAAACACCGCCGGGAGTGGCTGTGCAGTCCGACTCGGGAGTGGCAATCCCTGCCGCACTTGTCACACATGAAAATAGTTGGTTGTTGTATTTGTTGTTGTAGCTGTTCTTTTTTCCGCTTCTGTCTTGTTCTTTTCAGGGCAGCATTATCCTGTCGCTCAGCCTCTGCGCGCAATGAACCCTGCCGGACAGCGAGCCTCCAGGACTGGCGGTCGGCTGCTTGGCTCTCCCAGGAGTTGGGGTTAATGGAGCACTGTTTCATATCCTTTTTGCAGGTGTCTTTGTAGCGCATTTTAGGTCGTCCTGTTTTCCTCTGGCCGGTAACTAGCTCGCCATAGAGTAGGTCCTTCGGGATGTGGCCTGCGTCCATTCTTTTGACATGACCGAGCCATCTGAGGCGTCTCTCGCTGAGAACTCCAAACAAGCTGCTCTCCAGCACCCCAGTGTTGGGGATCTTGTCTTGTCACTTTATCTGCAGTATACGTCGCAGGCACCTCATGTGGAAATTATTTAGCTTCCTTTCGTGCCTCGCGTAAGTGGTCCACGTCTCGCATCCATATAGGAGGGTACTAAGTATACAGGCCTGGTAGACGCGCAATCTGGTATTTTCGGTGAGGCTGGGGTTTTCCCACACACGTTGCTTTAGTCTCGCCATGACTGTGGCTGCCCTAGCGATTCTGCAATCGATCTCCGGGTCTATGGATAGCGAGCTGGAGATGGTGGACCCGAGGTAAGTGAAGTTCTCGACGACCTCTAGGGTGTGCCCATCGATGTCAATATTTCAGTATTTCATGAAAAAATATATTGCATTTTATGGAATGCAACGTGACCCCATAGACTCGAGGCCTCCCTTCTCCCCCTACCCATTCACACACACACCTCTCTCCAACCACAACGACGTTAGTAAGTTGTGCAATGCCCAAACATATCGTAATTATAGTGTCAATTTTTAGGTGAAATAGCACCAATACAAAGTAGACATGTTACATGACTTAAACTATATGATGTGCTGGGCCACTCAACAACACGTTACTGTTTCAGCCAGCTATTTCTGGCAGAAGGGTTAGGCACACAACTGGGTCAACGCCCTAGACTCTTTGATTATAAGATGGGTCAGGGCCCACGGCAGCAGAAAATATCGAACCCATTTTATAAAGAAAAAGACGGAATGGAAGTGCAATGTTGATATTTCTATAATTCTACGATATATAGCGAAGCAAATTAAAGTTTTCAACTAAAAATACAAATTGTAAATAACAACAAAATAGAATGAAATAATTTTGTACTTAAAAATTAATAATTTTAATGCTTAATTATATTTTCTTGCATTAAACTGACATCAAATTTATAAAGTATTTTAAGTTTTAAATAATTAATACATATTTAGAAATATATATTGTAATATATATGAAAATGGAATAAAGTTTGTTTCGTTTTCATTGTCTGCTGGTCGACGGTGCTGGATGTAGGTGTGCGTCGAATTGATATCAAAACATCGGCTTTTGCATTTTTAAATCGATAATTTGAGGTATTTATTTAAGTTTCATGTGCTAAATGCATCTTTAAGATGAAAAGTGCTTATTCTTAAACACATTTTTGAGGATAAATATTCCACGTTCTTCTCAATTCTGTTTATTTTTAATTTTACTTGAAAATAGAGGCAAGTTAGAAGTTTTGTTGCATGATAGTTATTTTCATTATTTTGCCTTGGCAATGCGGTGCTTTAGTAAGAAAACAATGAACATTTAACATTCAGATTTCTAATTTATCATCGTTTACTCTTTGTAGTTTCTTTGATAATACTTCTCCCAAAAATTGTATTGTAATTATTAGCAAGTCAAGTTTCTTTATAAACATTTGACTGTCTAGTATTCAGGACTAAAACTAGTATTCTGGGGAATCTTGGCCCAATTATAATATTAAGTAATAAAGTAAAATGTAAAGCCACTATGAGTGCTGAGAATGGGTGGCCTAGTGGTGTAGATGCTTGACTGTCTCCCTGAGAGTTAGGGGTTCGCAAGTCCCTCAAGTTGCTCAAGTCCATCCAGCTTTAAATGATACTTAACCTTAGTTGGGGAAGTGGAGGATGCTGGACATTGTGCAGAGGTTACAGAAACAAGATGAATTCTACTCTTCATTTGCCCCAATGGATCTTTAGCTTTGGGGTTAAGGGAACTATACTACGAGTGCTAATTAAAATTCAATATTTTTAAATTAAGACAGTTCAAGGAAGATTAATCAAGCAACTTCTAAACTGGGTTCCTTGTGTTTGTTTAAACATATTTAAAATTTTTATTTAAAGCCAAAGGCCTCACAAGCTAAGTATACATTATGCTCATCTCCCAACATTGATGTGCTTTGGTATGTATGGAAGAACCTGTAATGCCTATGATATATGAACATTGATATTAGATATACAAAGTTCTGATTGGTCTTTTAATGAGAGGAAAAATATTAATTTTGATAGAAGTAAAAGTATACACTTATATATATATATATATATATATATATATATATATATTTAAAGAAGGGGGCTTGAACTTGAATTGATGATGCCAAGATGGGCATATTACAATAAGATCAAAAGTGTACTGTTAGCTAGAGAAAAAAAAGCACTAACATTTGTTTTTATCTGTGCGATTTTTACTACCGCCTTAGTCTATTGTTAAGTCACATTTTAAATAATCATTCTAAGTTTTGGTTGCTAAGTCTAAGCATATTAAACAGGATATTCAAATGTAAAATTAGTATATGAAGCGTTTTAAGCCAAACTAGGCTAACCTAAATCTTGGGTTAGGTTAGTACATGTATTGCTTAAAATACTTCTGGCATAAATATAAATATATAAAGCATTTGGGTTTTGTGCTAGTTATGCAACCCTTTATTGGGTCATGGCTACAGAAACATTTAATCTTCCCTGAAGGCCCTCCAAGGGATAAGGGAAATTTACTTAACATTATAAATTTTGACATTGCATTCAATATTTGTTTGTGATTTCTAATTTTAGCCATTTAAATTACAAAAATGTAACTATAATTTATATTTTCACTTTGCTCAAATGTGTCCACATTAATAATTATGCATGTTACAATAATAACTTTTATACTGTTAGTATTTTTTTTGTTCATTTGACCACAGACATCTAATGAAACTTTAAATTATTAAAATATAAATATTGCCCATCAATAATTAATTTTCGGATATTTAGCTTGAGAAGCATACATGTAAATGATGTGCATATTTTTTTCATTTCAACTTACCTTTCTAATGTAATTTTTTTTCAGAATTTAATTTATTGTGAAAATAATTGACAGTGTTACCTGCTTATGGTGTAGGCATGGATTACACCAATTTAAACAGGGCCCAGCTTAGTTTTGACTATCTGCACACTAATTCGTAAGTTTAAAAAAAAATTTAATGAAGACTTTTTCTCTGATTTTTTTTATTTAACATATTTTTTTTTTTTAATTCAACAATGCTTGCACATAAATATCTAACAATATGCTCAACAATTGAGTAACCTAATTTTTTTTTAATGACTTTATTTTAATTAATAGAACTCTTATCATTCTTATTTCTTCTCCGCATTATACAGAACAACCCATGAGTTTCTATTTGGTGCCCTTGCTGAGCTGCTGGACAATGCAAGGGATGCTTCAGCAACTAAAATGAATATTTTCACAAGTATGTTTCATGTACTTACAACAGACATTATCATTTGATAGCTTTTGAATGTTTTGTTAACGATTTGATGTGAGTACAAAAATTTGCCTTTTTTTTTAATTCTCTCCTAGTCAAAGATGAGTCACTTCGAGGGCGCTACATATTATGTTTTTTGGATGATGGAGAAGGCATGGATCCTAGTAAGTACCAGTTATGCCACAGGCATAACTAATGTTAAGCTACATAAGTCTTTTAAAATGTAAGAACATGGTTGAAACTATTTAGGTTAAATTTTTAATTTAATCAACCAGTGAAGTTTTGGAACAGTGAAATATATTCTAACTTTTTGTGTTAATAATACTTTTCATCCTTTGATTGAAATATTCTTTTGTTATTACTTTATCTATTGGTTATTTTTAGTTAATTTAATTTTGTATGTATTGAAGTTTAATTTTTGAACAGCTTAAACTTTTGTTTATAGCTGATAAAAGATGCAACTTCTCGAAGTATTTTTCATAATTTTTTTAAAACAATGTTTTGGAAAAAAAAACATTTTTACTACTTACATTTTAGTTGAAACAGCCAGTATTGTTACTTTTGGAAAGTCCAATAAGAAATCTGATGATTTACATCAAATCGGAATGTACGGCAATGGGCTAAAATCGTGAGTGTTTTTAATAGTTAGATACCACTTCATTACTCTGTGGTATAGTTTTATGATAAGACATTACTTTTGAGACTTTAAGACTTTCATCAATGTTAATAATTTGTCTTTTTGCATTCAACCTCTTTTGTTTAGTCATCTTCTGCTTTTAATTAAAGAGAAAAAAAACTTAATTTCCTGAATTCTTTAAGAAAAAAGTATTTTTTTAAAAGCCAGTTTGATGTAATATAGACATATTTTTTTTATGTTTCAGTGGCTCGATGCGTATTGGAAATGACCTAATGTTATTTACAAAAAAAGGAGATACAAGGTCCTGCTTATTTCTGTCAAGGACCTTCCATGAAGAAGAAAATATTGATGAAGTTATTGTGCCTATACCCTCTTTTGACGCAGTGTCACAGAAACCTAAGTTGGCAGATCCAAAATTTAGAGAAAAGGTTAATTTTTTAATTAGAAATTCTAGGTTTGGTATTTTTTTATTCCTACATATAAAAAAATAAGAAAATGTTAAACATTTTTTTTTTACAGCATGAAATAGAAATGGAGATAATACTAAAATATTCTCCATTCAAGACAATGGGGGAATTCTTTGCTCAGTTTGATAGGATAGAAGGGCAGTCCGGCACTTTAGTCATGGTGTACAACCTAAAGCTGTTAGATTCTGGAGATACTGAATTAGATTTTATCACCGATCCGACTGACATCATTTTATCAAACCCTACCAATCATGATTTTGACTCTGATGAAGGGTAAGTCTCATCTGCTTTTCTTTAAAAAAAATATCTTATTGAGACTGTGGTTGTTATTGTTTATAGTATAAACACAGTTAAGAAAGTATAGTGTATATATATATTTCGAAGCATACTCTTTTTTTTTGTTTGCCTTAAGATGTTACATTTTCTTCCCACGTGGAAGATTTTGCATTATTTTTTCGCAGTGGCTACGGTTCGGTCCGACCGAACCCGTATTTTTTTTACTTCAGGTACCAGCCATAGATAATATTGCTCCACACCCTAACACTAATCCTGAAAAAAAAAAATTTATATATGCCATGTTCCCTATACCCTAATATAATGGTTTTGGCTGGTGCCGTAGCCACTGCGTTATTTTTTCAATATTTGTATCATTTTCTTTTAGACTTATGCCAGAACGAAAATCATTTAGAGCGTATGCTGCCATTTTATACATGGATCCAAGGATGCGAATTTATTTACAGAACAAAAAAGTACGCACCAAAAGGCTTGCTTGCACTTTATACAAATCCAAACTTTATAAATATTCATCTAATCGTTTTAAAACAAGAGCAGAGAATGAGGCTAAACGAGCTATAGATGAAGCACTAGCAGCTGAGAACAGGGCCAGAGAAGCAGAAAGCAAATCAAAGTAAGTTTGATACTAAGAGTAATAGCTAATGTTAGTGTGCATTGCCATTGTTAGTTAATATTGATGCTTTTAAGTACTGATGATGTTTTGGTTGATGTTTTGTAATATAATCTTTTTATGAATGCGTAAATTCTGAGCATTATAAAATAAATTTGACTCTTTATAGAAATGTCATTGAGATTCTTCAATGCAGGATGTTGGAAAATTATAATACTGGTACAATTTCATTCATTGCAGGAATCTTGAAAACAAAGTAGGCTCCTCAACAAACAAAGAACAAAGGGTATGCATTGTGTACATTTCTTCGTTTTTATTAGCAGGATACACATCTTTTTAATGACTTGCTTTAAAGATTGGTGCTTTTTTTTATCTAGTTTACTTATCATTTGCTGTAGACATTTTTTTAAACATGGTAGTTTTACTACATTAGTGTTTAGATGCATTCCATATATTTTATTTTAGGCATCATTAAGAAAAGCACAAAATTATGCTGCAGAGTGTAGAGGCAATGCTCAGATTAAAAGACAGATGGCTGAAAGGAAAACAAAGTAAGAAAAACACATATCTTTACTTTAACTCCAGTAAATACCGTAAAAGGTTATGCAACATTTGTTTACCATTTAGCACCAGTTGGAGATAAATATAGCATACAAGAGCACCATAAGGAGATAAATATGGCATACAAGAAAAGAAATAATAGGGCAAAAAGACGAACAAATTTGAGATTGTTCCTATTCATTTATCAGAAGCTCCAGCTTATGAACATTCATATTGCATAAAAAAAGGGTACATATAATTTTGCAAACTTTGATTCTAAAGCACTTATGTTTTTATCTTACCATACTTATGAATTTTATCCTACCATACTAATGAATATTTTTATTTTTAAGATCTCTAAAGGAGCCAAAAACTTTAAATCTCATTTTTGGGCTAAACCTGGACAATCGTAGCCATGATGGTGTATTTGTGTACAATTGTAGTCGTTTAATTAAGATGTATGAGAAGGTCGGTCCTCAGAATGAGGGAGGAGTGTAAGTATCTTATCACTTTATGCAGTCGAATCTTTAAGTTAGTTGTTTATTTCCAGTGATTTTGAACTCTGATTTCAGAGGTATAGAAATAGTTCATTCCTCATAGGCAGGCTGAGTCGGGGTTTCCTAACATGAGGACAATGCCCTTCCAAGGGTTATTCCGAAATTTCATTTCTCCAAAATATTCCTTGAACATTAACTTGATTGTGTTTCCTTTATGATTTCCTTGTGATTTTTTTTCTTAAAACTATTCATTCCTTTAAGCTGATGCTATGTTGACAATTTTCAAATGTTCAATTTGCAATTCAATCAGGAATGGGTCTGGTTGGGTCATAGCTCCGCAAATCTAGAAACACTGTTCTAAATCTTTAATGTCAACATAATTTTTTTTTTAAATTATGCTATAATTCGTATGCTTTTTACTGTGAATGCTTTGCAGTAAATTATGTCTCCCCCAAAAAATTGCATAAAACTGGGCACTTTTTTTTTTTGGCAACGTAATTTTAGATTTGGTTCTATAAATTGGAATAAAGTAAAAAATAAAAACAAGAAAATATTTTAGTTTTAAGTAATAGAAAAAAATCTCAAATTTAAGCTTCCTTAAATTTTTTTTTACTGAAACCTTATAAATGTACATGTACATGTATTTCATTTTTTCTTACCCCTTTTTTTTACAATTTAATATTTTATTTTTAAACTCTGAATTAGTATTTTTAAATCAATTTTGAATTGGTGTTTTAATTATAAATTCTGATTTAGTATTAAAAATATATTCTGATTGAATAGTTTAGCTATGAATTCAAATGTAGACAAGTTTATGCTTTTTTTATTATTTTAGTGGCACAATCTATTTAATATTTGTTTATAACTGGTATACTTATGGTTATAAAGATTGAGTATATTCTTATTAAAAAACATTTGCGAACCAGTCTTAACTAAAACAAAGCTGTTATATATTTCTACAGATTCTGCAATGGTGTTGTAGGTAAGCATCATTTTTCTTTCTTTTTTTTTTATGTAGATTATGCATTGTATTTCAGTTTTACCAGACGAGTTTTAATGCTTCCTCCTCATTCTGAAATATAAAACATTATTTTACACAAACCACCCTCCCATTATAACAATATAGCAAAATAGAAAAAAAATTCAGATGATAGCAGTTGATTATTGAAAGAAATAAAAAAAATAGTGTATTATACCTGTAGCACCTGCCCACCCACCCGTATAGCTTAAATGATATTTGAATTGTCCCTATACAGAGAAAAAAAAATGCAAATAGCTTTAACAGGACTTCAGTCTATTTTTAGATAATGAATACAGCCTATTTTATTTCAGCCACTCGTATTTATTCTCTTGAATGCCTGGCTGAATAACTATAATTTACTGTTTTTTTTTTAACAGACAACTTTTTACATTTTTTTTAGCAATATTTCAGAGAAAGACCACTGCAATAAAACCCGTAAAAGACTGCAACTGTTTTTTTTAAAATTGATATTTTAGTTTTTTTTTTTTTTAAATCACAGCCAGTAAACTGTGGTGAACCAAAGACCTTTTTTTTTTAATACAAATATTTTCTGTTTAAAGATAGTATAATTTTAAAAGCTTTTTATGGCCATAATCCTAAAGCTATTCTATTTCTGTAGATGCATGAATAACAATTTTGACTTATTTTTTTTTGCCTCAGGCATAGTTGATGTACCTTATCTTGTGCTAGAACCCACTCACAACAAACAAGATTTTGCAGATGCTAAAGAATATCGGCATCTCATGAGGGCTATGGGTGAACACATGATACAGTACTGGAAGGATGTTGGCATTGGTTAGTTGTTTTTTATTTAAAGCCGATGTCTATTATTGTGATCCATTATAGTGTACAATTTATTTTATTTAAAAAATGGTAAATTCATGATTAGGTACTATATAAAAAATTGTCAATATTCCTTGAAGTAATAAAATTCTTGCTGTGGAGTGTATTTCAATAGAGATTTGTTAAGATGGTTATAAACCTTTTAACCTACCACAGTCACCAAGATTATCTGCAGTCATCAATTTAAGCTTTTATTTTTACCAGCTATTTTTTATTGCATATTTTTGATAAACAATAGTTAACTTAAAAGTTAAAACAGAAAAACATCTTTTTTTTTTTTTTTTTTGTAAACAGTTTAAAAGTATGTTTGATACTTTTTGTTTCTGGTTATTTTTTGTAAAGTTCATTGATTTTTCATGTAAAATTGATAAAGTGTTACACATATTTAGAGAGTTGTATAATATGAATTATATTATTATAAGGATGGAAATGATTAGTAGGTTTTTTTTGTTATATATAAAAGGTTAAGTCAGGTGGTGACATATCTAAGAATTAATAAATAGCGAGATGTCACTGTGTAATAAAGTTTTGCACAGACTCACTCTAGAGATTTCACTACATATATTTTTTTTTTTCATAAGTAAAGGCAGGGGAGATGCAACTATATACATATGTAATTTTTTTTTTTCTAACTTAATCTTTCGCTAAACATATTAACCCTTTCGATGCTGAGCTCTCTAAATTTGCTGTCTTTCCCAGTGCTAAGCTCCGAAATACAAAACTTTCTACCTGTGCTGAGTTATTTTACCGACCTCAGGTGACCCCAGGACACCAACGGTGTTGGTTATTTTTAGTGTACCCAGAATATTTTATCAAAATTGGTCTTGTTCTTTTTTTTATACTTTTGCTTTGACTTTTTATAGTACGTTCAAGATTTCTCATTTTGTTTTTGTTGTTGTTGTTTTCACAATTTATAATAAATCTTTTTTTTTATTTAAAGCTTTTCATAATACTTGTCTGACATGATTTGTTTAGCATGTATTGTCACTTGCTCTCGCCCGACGTTACCGTAATTGCACTTAAGCCATTCAGGTGGAGTGTGATGGGAGTGGCCAGCAAATAATGGGGTTGGGTAGTATCACTGTGTCTATAATTATGACCGTTTATGGAGTTTGGGAGGAGCGATACTAACATGTAGAAGAGATAGATAGTTAGATAGATAATAAAATAGAGAGAGAGAGAGAATTTAGAGAAATAATCATAGTCACGCTATATAAACCGTGTTAAACAAATAATTTATGATTGATGTTTTTTCTGTATTGTCATTTTTAAATAAAATAATTTAGCAGCCGCAACTGGGAAAAAACAAATACCCCTAAAAAAACAAATGATCTTCACGCAGTAAGCCATACACATCATTTGCATAACATTGTTGTAAATTATAATGAGTGTAATTTTGTATTGTATGTAATTATTTAAATTGTTATTCCATGATTCAAGTCATTAAAAAGTAAGTAAAGGTAAAATGTGATTTTATTTTGAGACGAAAATAATAAGCATATAAACTTTATTTCAATGCAGTATAAAAGATAACCTAAATTATTATTCCTAGCATCTTACGCTCATGTTATTAGATGGACCAATTCTATAAATTTTCCTCAATTTTTATTTTCTTTTGTGGAGATAGTCAGCGTGTTACCACTATGTCATTGTAAAACAAGCAATAAATCTGACTTTTAGCTTCAAGTCCCAAATTAAGCCAAACAGTGTAACTTTTTCCATTCATAAATAATTTCTTAGTCCGTCTAAACATACCACGCTTTTCTCCTTTAGATGATACAATAAACGGAGGTTAGCTATTGTGGAGACATAGTTTAGAAACGTCGCAATAATATTTGCCTTTCTATCTCAAAACTCAAACTAGTATTACTTTCACGCCCCCTCCACCTAAACGGGTTTCTACTCTGAATAATGTACTCTGCGTAACCTCTGTCCTAGCGAAATCTTAGCCCCGCCCACTCCTTTCCCTGCTGATACTATCTCTTGTGGTCAGCTGTTTCCATTGTACAAGTGTCTCCCTGTCCCTTATAGTCAAACTGGCATACCCCGATCCCACTGAATTTAATGTTTCTACTCTGCATAGTCTTGGCCCGTCTTTCCTTGGACAGACTGATAACTAAATATTTCTGACATTATGTATCGTTGAGATTGTCACCCTTGCCATTATAGAAATAGTAAATGACAATCTCTGTCCAAGGCCCTAGCAATATAACATTTAAACATTCCTATCCGACAATCACTAAAATCAGTAGGGGTAAAACGAGCCATGCGCTGAGGTAAAAAAAAAGTCAGGTAGAAAAAGTCAGGTAGCAAAACTTGACCGATCACCTGGACAGAAAAAAGGCGTGAAGTGGGCGTGTCGCCGTAATTTCAGTCAAATTATTCCATAAAATGAACGTAAATATACATTTTCTACATTTTTATTTAGCGAACCAAGTGAAGAACTAGACAATGCACTTCCCCTCCAACTTTGGCTGAAAACAAACGTTTAGTTTCAGTTCAAATGAATGAGAGCGACTATAGTCGTCGTTAGCAATTTTGCATAGGAAAAAAATGCGACTAAAGTCGTCCATAGCAGCGAGACTGTGAGCGACTATAGTCGTCAATAGCATCGAAAGGGTTAACTTTACATTAAAAATATTTTGTTATGCATTTCTCTATCTTTAAATTTCAAAAGTTGTGTTATATGATGGCTTTTTGGAAATTGATTTTTATAATGAAGAAAAATATATACATGTACATGTATATAATTTTGATGGACTTATCCCCCTTGGGGTAGACTAATATGAAGAGTGCATGCTCAGTAGGTAAATGGTTAAAGTCCCTGTCAACACAAATTTATTAGATCCTATAAACCACTTACTAGAATGGTATTTTGTAGTGCCCTTTCATCCCCATTATAGCAGAGTGTGCTTTTGCCATGGAGACACCACAAAAGACATATAGGTTGATGAAACCTACATTTTTTTTATAGCAATGATAATAAAAAAATATATGCTGTGAAACTTTTGGTTACTACTTATAGATTGTGGCATAAGTTACAGTTAATAACAATTTTTCAAATAATGGAACCATTTGATATCAATGTATACCTAGATCCGATCATTAAAACAACAGAATTACATGTATAATTATTGTATTGTAATCTATTATTAATTAAACAAATAAATATTTAAGTCACGCAGATTGATTTTTCAATTTATCATCATCAGAAGATATCAATAGGTCAAACTTTTATATAAAATGTGTAATATTTTGTTACACTTGTTTAGTTATTTATCAAATGACCCAAAATCTTTACTGCAAGACATGTGTCTCTGTAAAGCATGGATATAATTCTTTGTTTCACAAACATGTCAGAGATGTAACATTTTGAAACGAAGATTCTTAAAGTCTTTTCTATCTTTTATTTTATTTTTTTCTAGCACAGCAAGGCATAACGAAATTTTGGTAAGATTGGATAGATTAGTTTTAATTTTTTACTTTTTTTAGTTAGTAAAGACATGTGCAAGATAAGGGAGATAATTCAGTTAACATTAGTCTTTTTGTGTGTGTGATGTCGTTAACGAAAGTTTACGTTTCAATATAGTCAGGATTACATGACTGATTTAAATTTTTCTTTTTTTGTATTTAGGGAAAGCTTTGGCTACATAAATTCAGAGTGGAAGGCCCCACCGTCTGATGATGTCAAGTTTATCAAAAAAAGAGCTATGCAGCTTAGTGTAACGTTACAATGTGGTAGGTTCATTGCAGTGTTAATTTTTTTTAATGAATAATTAGCACAATCTTCAGATTTATATCGTTTATTATACTTAAAAAAAACCCAGTAATTGAAACGTTATTTTTTATATAACTAGGATAGAATCTGAATTGGTGCTCTATAAAGTTGCACGGCAGAAAAATAAAATACATGTATATAATTTTGAAAATTACTTAGCTTAAATTTTATAATTTTTGCAATGTTAATGAGGTTTTGTTCAGGGACTCCCTCTTCTTATTTCATATTAAACAATAAGCTAACTCATCAATATAGAAGTTAATATGTCTCCAAATATTGGAAGATCAACTTTCTTGCTAATTTAAGGATTTAAAAAAAATTAAATCAATGTAGTATTTCTCAAAAAACAAACTTCATTTCAAACATTATAAAAACAAAACAGCATTTTAAATTCATTGTTTTTTTTAGACATGTGCCTAAAGTGGAGGATGATTCCATTCAATTCAAACAACATTGGGAAAGAGTTTCCAGACCACTGGGTGTGTACAATGAATCCTGATCAGCAACACAACAAGTGAGGATTTTTTTTGTTCGTTTTACTTCACCTTTTAACTGAAAATAAAAAAAAATATACGTCTGTTGAGGTCTTCTAGTTTTAATGTGTGTAATGTGTATTGCTGCAATAAATCTAATTGCCATGAAAATCCCTCTTTCGATTTCATTAAAAGTTTTTTCCCACATAATTATGCTGAGTTAAATCATTTTCTGTCATTGTATTTTGTTAATATGTTTATTATGTCAATTAATTTGATAACTTCAGGTGATGCCATTTTGACAATTACTTCAAAACTAATCAATGGAAATAAAACTAAACATTTAAAATTAAAAAAACTACTGAAATAAGCTATACTTTATAACTGATTTTTTTCTGTCACACAACATGTAACAAAAGTATACTCCAAAGATCCTAGTAGCCTCATGCCTTTTTATTCGCATCTTGAAAGAAGTAATGATATTTCAGTGTTTTATTCTTGCAATATAAAAATCTTGCCAGTTTTTTATGTACTTAAAAAGATACAACTTTATAATCTATAAATAATTATATTGTCTAAAAAAATAGTCTCCGTTTGAAAGATTTTATTATTACAGTGTAATGTTATTTTCCCTGAAGATTTTTTTAACATTTTTTCTTGTATTTGTTAATATATGAGATTTGTTTTCCTAACTTCAAGTCGTATCCAAATCATTGTTTGACTTTAGTAATGCAGTGTAAGTCTCTTACTTAGCTCATCCTCATTAAGTTGTTTTAGAAATAACTTTGTTTACGCCACATCAATTATTTTTTGATAGATGCTCGTCTGCAGAACAGAAATTAAACATTCCAGAGGGTGTCCTAAAGAAAGAATTTAAAACTCAGGAACAGAAGAAAAAGGACTTGGAGGAGGTATTCTGTACTGTAACAATACCCACTTATATTCAAACTCTTGCACCATCCTGCTTCATGTGTTGATAGTCCGCTTACACCTTTGTAGCCTTGTTTGGCCTTTTTTTTTACTTTACTAATATATGTCTTGTACTTTCACTTTCAGGAAATCTTGAGAAAAACAGAAATGTTGGAAAAGTTGCAGGTTAGTTTCTTCTCAACATTATTATTATGTCATTTCTGCCAATGCATGGATTTCTCTCTCTCTCTCTGTCTCTCTCTCTCTCTCTCTCTCTCTCTCCCCCCCCCCCCTTGAGTTTTATTATATTTTTGAAAATTCTAGAAATTATTGATTTTTACTACTTTTAATTTTATTGGCTATCTAAATTGTATGGAAAAGAAGAATCTGTTCCAGGATTCCCACAAAACAAATGTTTTAGAATATTTTTTTTTTGCTGTAATTATTTAATCCAAGACTAATTAGAGGAAATGTACATTTTAAATATATAAAAAAAAAAACATAAATTACATATTCATGTTTGATTACCAAAGCAGGTTTGGACTTAAATAGGAAAATTATGGTTTTGAATACAAGTTAAGTTTTAGGGTGTTCAGATTTTGAGTTATTGCTGTATTTTATCATCTTGGGTTATTTTTTAAGTTCTTGGATTTTTATCAGCCTAATCTTGGTTTCTTTAAAAAATCCCATTGGTCCATGTCATATGTATTTAAGACTTCTTTGAATTAAATAGATGTATTACATTATTAGCTGTAACTGTGTTATTTAATTTGTTTTAAAATTTGTAAACTTTTAAAAACTTTTAACAAATGCACATAATCATAAACATTTAAATTATGAGTTTTATTGATTTAAAATAAAAAATATGCATGTTTAACATACCCAAATAAAGAAGCTTATACTGTATACAACTATTATATAATTAATGTACCAGTTGTTTGATTCTGATGTCATCTAATCATTTTACTACCAGAAAATGAAAACTGTACAGTCTGCTAAAGATGTGGAGGTTGTTCTAAAAAAGGAAGATAAAGTTATCAATGAAGGTCGGCCGAGCCTAAGCCGAGTGAGTTGCATTGTTGTGCGTCGTAAGTGTACATCAGTACCGAGGTACAAACTCTCTACCTTGCTAACGGGTATTCCACCGTCTTTTTTTTTTTTTTTTTTTTTACAGAAAGCTAAAGCAAGGTCTCCATCCCCGCCCCCAAAGTCTCCATCACCAGAGCCACCATCTAGGTCGAGGTCGTCAGGATCTCAAACGTCTGTTTCCGCCAAAAGAGCTAAGCGAAGTCCATCCCCGCCACCAAGAAAAGTCATATCTAAACCCTCTTCTAAATCATCTGCTCAGGCGACAGTCAAATCTACCTCCAGATCTAAACGGAAGAGTCCTAGTCCACCACCAAAACGAGCAGCAGTCAAGGCATCCAAAGTAAGTGTTTCAAAAAAATATTTTGTGTCAGCTGGTGGCTATTTATAGTAGCGATGGGACGGTAAATCTGATTGAGCAATCTGAAAAAAAAATGTATACATTTTGAGTCCTAAACAGATTTTTCATATTTTAATCTTTGAGATTCTACCTGTTTGCCAGACCTACCTACCCTAAAGATTTTAGTTCTATTTCCTGAAGTCAAGAATTGAAATTTTAAAGAAACATCGCCCCAAAATCTATAATTATTATCATATCGGCCGGTCAATGCTTTACAGTTGACTAAAGTGTGCTTGATGACTTCGCTCAATGACATGACATTTTGACATGCATAAAAAGTAATTTAATGGTGGTTAATTCACTTACCGTTGTGGCCATATCTTGAATTCTCTTTAATAGTTAATAGACACAATAGTAGCTAAAGATTAGTGGCATATATGATTGTGGGGTCTTTAGGCAGGATCACTCGGGGGTCCACCAGTGCACAGTTTGTTCAGTTTCTACCAAGAAGTACAATCACCTCCTATGATCATTGCTGTTTAAGAAATATCTTGTTTCTTCTCAACTCGTAGCTGCCCATAGCTGCTAATAGAACACCCGTATTTATAACGACCATTCTTTTAACAATATTTAAAATTACATTCAACATTCTTTTCATGAACTTATTATATCTAAATGACACCAAAATCTTTTATAAGTTATTCATTCATTTTTTTAGCATATTTTTTTATTTTTTGTTTGCTTTCATAGGCTGAAACAAAACCAGCTGCTGTCAAGCCAGAGGTTAAAAAATGTGTTCAGAAATCACAGGTGTCTTCTGATGAAGAGGAGGAGATTGAAGATGTAGAAGAGGTGGAGGAAGAGGAGGAGGTAGTACCAAGAAGAGAAAAAAGTCAGATCAATGAGGACTCAACTGAACCTGAACTTAAGAGACCAAGAACCAGTGTAAGTGCAATTGGTCACATTTAATTATTTTTTTAGCAAACTGACTTAACATTGTTTTAATATCCTCAAAACTCTTAAAAGCAAGGGTCAGAGCAACGTTTCGGACTTCACGGACCACTAGGTTTGTTAGCTTTAATCCCATGCACTACCTTTATATAAATTCAGGAGTTAATCTCTGTAGGACAACTTTTTCATGAGTTTGTTCCAACGGACAACAAAATGTGTCATTCTTTTTTTAGCGTACACACACATGAAAGAGGCACACCTTGCCCTCCAATGGTTTCTGTGTCGATTGTCTCAGTACGCTAGCTCACCACACAGGCACACACACACACACACAGAGGATTCAGTCACCTCCTGATCCTTCATACCAAAT
This sequence comes from Bulinus truncatus, assembly GCA_021962125.1. Classification (NCBI taxonomy): domain Eukaryota; kingdom Metazoa; phylum Mollusca; class Gastropoda; family Planorbidae; genus Bulinus; species Bulinus truncatus. The sequence goes on from JAGDYQ010000003.1 coordinate 4,660,698, forward strand.
TTGTTCATGTCTTCAACACACGAACACAATCCTTGTGAATGTTTTGTTCTAATTCTAATGTAAGAAGCCCACTTATAAATTATAAAAACTGAATTACTTTCCAGTTGATTAAATCAATTAAGGAAGATGGTGATTATGATTATACACTTGATATTCTAGTGTGGTCATTATGTGGATTAAAAATACTGGCCATGGGGGGAGGGGTTTAGACCTGGGGGGGGGTCAAAATTTGTAGATGCCATTGGTCGCAGTGCAAGAAAGCAAATTGTTATAGGAGAGGCATACCTTGAGCTTTTAGCCGATTAGCAAATTAGCATCATGCTAAGATTCTCAAGATGGACCACATTAGACCCCCCCCCCCCCTCCCCAATTAGGATCATAAGATATATAATTAATTTTATCTGTCACTTTAAGGAGATTTCCCTTCAACTCTTGTACTTGCCTTTTTTCAAAATGTCACTTTTTTAACATTTATGTCGATGTAAGGGATAATGTGCTTCTAAGCCGTCTCCCATAGCTGTTTATTTAATAGATGTTTTTAAATTATTTTTTTCTTTAACCAAGAATTTTTTCTTATATAAAAATCTCCCCACAACCCCCCTCCCCCAAGCCGCACAGCCCCCCCCCCCCACCCAAACAAAATCCTGGCTACGGCCTTGCTTTTATCTGAACCCTTTTTCAGCTAATAAAATGTTAATGTCTGTGTTTTTATTCCCCAGGATATTGAGTATCCAGAAATCCCGGTGAAAAAACAAAGAATATCTCACTTCAACACTGAGAGTAAAACTATGAAGTCAGAGGAGACAAACTCCAATAGTGAAGGCAACACTGATTCCTCAGTTCGCTCCACCAGGTCCCGGGGTAAAGTTTCTGCTGAGGAGAATGAAGCACAGACTACAGATACTCTCGATGGTAAAGCTGTCAATGGAGACGTTGGTCAGTGTGAGTATTTTAAGCTATTTGACTGTCTTCATTTTCTCAGTCTCTAGCCATTTTTAGAGCAAAGAGAATATCTGCTTCATAAAACGCCTGATCCTAATTTCTGTCTACAAATTAGATTATTGCATAACAAAAACATCGAACGAACATCTTTAGATTCCTTGAGGAAATAAACTAAATACAGCAATTTTACACTGAAATTCCATTCACTTTAAAAAAATACGATCTATTTAAATGTGTATTGAGGCCTGCATGTTAACTCATTTTTTTAAATCATGTAATATGTTCGTTGCAGAGTATTGGGTGACATCATTTTAAATTTATTCTTATTGCATCAGTTCATTGTACAAATAAATATGATTGTAGGGTTTGTGTGTTTTTTGAGAATCTATATATTCTTTGAACATAGGCCTAAATGATTGTTTTATGAACGCTTTTGTTTTAAAAATAGTGCATATGAAAGTCAACTGTAAGACCTATGTAAATTTCTGTTCCATGAATGCTGAACATATCAATGTAGGTTTGGGATCACTTTGCTTTGCCAGGCTTTAGAACTAGTTTTAAACACAATTTTTTTATTGTTTACACAGTACATGGAATATATATATACTTGTATATATATTTTGTTTTTAAAATATTTACCAACTTCAGGGGAACCTTTCTTTTACTGATATAATTCTGCTCTAACCTCTTTTTGAAACAAGATATATATGTGACCTGTTTTCTGAAAACTCTAAAAAAAAAAAGGATCTTTAAGCAAAAATAATCACAGGGAAATAAATCTAGCAATGCTATTGTTTTAGCAGTTACCAACATTTTTGAGATATCATTTTAACAAGTGTTTACAAACTTACAAAAAAAAAAAATTCCATAGATACCGGCACTTTGTGTTGTGACTTTTTAAATCAAAGCAATCCTTGGGGCTCACTTGGATTTCAAAACAGACTAGTTCATTGTTTTTCCTCTTTGGTTGTCATTAAAGTATCTTTCATTCAAGTTGCTTGCTGCATTGGTTATTTAAAATAGACTAGTTCATTGTTTTCCCTCTTTGGTTGTCATTAAAGTATCTTTCAATCAAGTTGCTTGCTGCATTGGTTATTTTGCCCAGAATGTTTAGATCAGCAGTTGGCAGCTGGTGGTCCACAGACCATCCATGGACAATTTTTCTGGTCCACAGAAGAAAATATGCAGAAGCCATCCCTTATTCGGTGGTCCATTGAAATAAACTCATGTATTCAGTGGTCCAGGGAAAATAAAACTCATGAATTTTAGTGTTGGGCTGGAATGAAACCAGATTTAGTGGTCCGTAAAGTCTAAAAGGTGCCTACAGCTGCTTTAGATTGTATTTAAATCAAGTTGACTGTGAGGTTGTCTTTTCTGTTCTGAGTGTGAAGTTTTATTAATTTCATTTGAAGATGTGACACTACATGACTTTGCCTAGCTCATGATCTATAACTCATTTGTAACATTTGTTCGGACATTACTAATGAAGTTGTCTTTGCTCTGATGATGCTTTCATTGTTTCAACATTTGCCACTCTTTGCTCATGTACTCAATCAAAAGCTTTATTTTTTTTCCTGGCCCTAAGTATCAATAAACCTCATTTTGTTTGATCATGCTTCCTGGTTGGGTTGTGTAAAGATGGCATCTGTGATGTGCGTTTGATTTAATTTCTACTTAATCATTTTTATTTTTGCTGATGCCAGGGATTAGTTATTGGTTATTGTGCAATAAGTTTTTGTAGAAGGGATGTTTCTCTATAGCTTTTGTAGCCTCTCTTGCTGAAATTGATTGATTGATAATACTCGAATCTGCTTCAGTGAGAAAAATATGTTAATTAATTCACTTCATTGTTTAACTTCAATAGCAAATATATTTAGAAAATAAACCTGTGCCCATTATTATCATTCATTATCCTTCTTTTAAAAAATTGAGCTCACAGTGCAAAGTTTATATTTAATTTGGCCTTTCCTCAATTCTTCATAGTTTCTCAGGGGCTGTTATGTGTCTAAGTTTGCTGCCTTATTGAGATCAGATTTATAGAGATCAGTTTTATTTTAATGACTTGTAGAATCAGCATGTTTAATTGATGGATCTCTAAGTTTTTTTGGGATGGGGGTGGGGAGTGTTATTATTTATGATCATTGATGACCATAAGTTATTTGGGTGAAATTCGGTTGTCACATTTTAGTAAATGCTCTTGTTCTTTCTCCTTGTGTCTTTTTGGGTATTTTTGCTTTTATGTATTATATGCTGCCTTTATTTTTTCACTTTTTTTTTTTACAATTTTTATGCGAACTTGTTATTTGGTGTTGAAAGGAAATATTTGTCTTCAGCTTTGAAATGATCTGGACATATGAGAACCACATTTTTAAGGACGGTTAAATAACTACAGTTCAAAGTCTCTTAATATTATGAAAAATCAACCTTTACTTTTTATGGTTTTTTTTTTAATCAAAATATTACATTCTAATTTGGTTTTAGCTATTGCACCCCATACTTTGGGGGTTGGGAGGGGGAATGATCTGTTGTGAATTACATGAATTACATCTAACACTGGGTCGATTCTCTTAGCAGGCGGTACATCTGTGTCAACCTGTTTGTTTTTTAATCTTTGTTACTGATGTGGTTTATTGTGTGACATTTCAGTTGATGTGATCGGTACCAGAGTTGAGGCCCACATCAATAATAAATGGTAAGATTTTTTTGTGAACCTGGTTTATTTGTTTTATTAAGTAAAGCAGAGGCCAGTTGAGTGAGCGTTGACCCAGTTCTATTTTTATAAGAGAGAGTTCTATTTTTTTAAATATCTTTACTGGTGCTAGCTAGACTTTGTGTATGTGTGTACTGTTTAAATTTTTTTTTTTTTAAATGGATTTTTTTTTTTTTTTTAAACTTTTTGGTTGGTAATCACTTATTCTTCAAATACATTGTGATATCTGGTGCTCATTTTGTTCTGTTTGTTTTAAAAGGTATCCAGGCTCTGTGGTTGAAGTCAGCCCTATTGATGGGAGGTGGAAGGTCAAGTTCGACCACCACCCGAAAGACAAGTACGATAAATGGTAAGTGTTATTTACTCCGGTTTCCTTTCCCTCCCACCCTTACCTCTTTTCAAATTTCAATGTATTTACATCACTGCAACACTGGCTGTCGAGCGGAGAGGATGGCCTGAGTTATTTCAGCGATCTCTTCTCCGTCTGACCTTGGGGGTCGTTTGTCTCATTCACCTCATCCTGGGTGGCCTGGGGGGGGGTCGGGGACACACGCTTTTTACGGCCGCTGAAACAAGCTTTCACTCCTTGAACTCTAGACGAGAAATGAAAATGTCTTGCCCAGTGAATCCTCAACCCCCCCTGTCCTCATCAAGACATTTACTGCATTTGATCAGAGCACATCTGTACGGGCAATTTTTAACGGGTATGGTAAATTGGGTGAAACTGTAACAAATACATTGAAGAAAAAAAACTAAAAAAACAACTTCTGTTAACGAAAAAAAAAAAAGTCAGATTGTCAAGGCATTTGAATGAAAGGCGGCCCCATAGCAGCAATTGTTGTGTAGGTCAGAGAGGGTCTCACTGCAAAGCGTGCCAGCAGCATTAGAGGTGACAGTTAGTGCTTAATCTGTGCCTCACACCAGGGTGATGACTCTGTGCTGTGGCTTGTGGGGGGTGTGTGCAGCAGCTCATTGTGTGGTAATGATCAGATGCATTTTTGTTTTGACAGTTATATCAGTGGCATCTTTCGTAAGAGACCTTGGCTTATTGTATGTGGAGGGGAATGTACATATTTTTAAACCTGCACATACCAATACATGTATGTGTATATATATGACATAAATACATACAAAATAAGGGCATCACATGGCATGGCTTACATTCGGCTGATTTTTTCATTGTTTTAATTTATTTTTTTTAGGAATTCTTTTGACTTATTCCAATAGCAGTTAATTGAAATTATTGTTCAGAAAGATGGGAAAAGACTTTTAGCGAGGGGTGGTAAAAGTGTGTGAAGTCCCTGTAAGGATGAGAAGAAATCTCTTAAATCCTATAAACCACTAATGGGACGGTTTTTATGCACCCTTCTTTCATCCCCACCACTGCCATGGAGGCACCTCGGGAGACATAGCGGGGACTTTAGCTATGATGTGAACAAATTCCCTGGTCCTCATCAGAGATCGAACCAGGTACCTTCAGGTCGACAGTCGAGTGCTTTACCACACGACCATCCGTCCCCGGATGGTAGAAGTAGCTCATTTTGTTTCCCATGGACTCTGTATACTCATGAGTAGGTCTAAGAATGTAATATCTGTTCTAAACTTTTAAAGCTTTTGTTCCTATTCTTTCATATCTGCCCCACCTTGACATATATTTAATTACCTAAAACATTTCGTTAGCAAACCTTTATTGAGCAAAAAAAAAAAAAAAAAAGAGTAAAACCAGAGTGAGAAACAAAAAAAAAAAAAAAATAACTTTATAACATTTTTATTTATTTTTCACCCCGTGTATAAACTTAATGGTCGGTGGTAAGTCGAATCAATGATCCGGCCAGTTATTGGGAGTCGTTTTAAAAAAAAATGCAATTTATGGCATCTTGAGCTTAAATGCTTTAACTGTCACCTCGTTTACTTTGAAATGATGTGGCTGACTATTTTGTTCATGGAATACACCGGCCAGCTGATGTTGGGTGTGTGTGTGCTCATTTTTTATTGTGACACGATCCTAAACTGAATGTTTGTGAGACAGGTGGTCTGAATGAGTGAATTGTTGTCTTTTGATTTTAACTCAGAGTGTGATTCCTTTTGTTGCCTTATTGGTTAGGTTTATGCTTTAGGATCTTTGTTGCCCCATTTGTTTGGTTTATGTTTTAGGACCTTTGTCACCCTATTGGTTAGGTTTAGTTTATAGGATCTTTGTTGCCTCAGTGGTTAGGTTTAGGTTTTTGGATCTTTGTTGCCTCGATAGCTAGGTCTAGGTTTTAGGATCTTTTTTGCCCCATTGGTTAGTTTTAGTTTTTAGGATCTTTGTTGCCTCAATAGTTAGGTCTCGGTTTTAGGATATTTGTTGCCCCATTTGTTTGGTTTAGGTTTTAGGATATTTGTTGCCCCATTTGTTTGGTTTATGTTTTAGGATTTCCTTTCCTCAAGTCACACTTTCTTTTTGTTTATTTATTTATTCTGACAGGTTTAAAATATTTAAAAAAAAAACATTAGATTTTAACCTTTGATTTCATCTTTGCACTTGAACAATTTAAAGTGGGGGGGGGGGCACCGCAGGGTCTTCCTGTGGCCCAAATCTAAAATAGATGGTCACATGTCTATTGTTCACCCCACATAACGTTTTTATACTCCATTACATAGAATAGCAATTCAAAAAAACAAAACATAAACAGCAACACAACAACAGCAGCAGCAACCACCAGCCTAGACCTCCACTTTGTTACAAAGTGTGCAAAAAAAGAATTTTGAATGTGTGGAGGTTTTTTAATGTGTAGATAGACTAGTGGTGGGGGCATGGAGAAGTGTATTGTGCTGCATGCCAGTTAGTGCAAATTGGTTTTATAGCTTTCTCCACATTGGGGGAAGTGTGATTGATTCTGTAAAAGGCCCATAACTTACAGGGTCATTTCTGTCTGCAGGGGAGGCAAGAGCGCATATTCCCCCCCACCCCCTCCCCCATAAAGAAGTTTAAGAAAAAGGAAAGATTGAAGAGTAAGTTTTTAGAAAGCCATTCAGTTTGATCCTGGCCATAGGCTTAGCTTTGTTTTCTTATTCATGAGATAACATAAATTTGTTTTCAAGGGAAAAGTGATAAAAAAAAAGTGTGTTTATCTCTTTGAAATGAGGTAAAAATATGTGTTGACTTGAAATGTTTTATGTATTCAGTCTTTACTTGAATATGTTTGTTAGATTTGTCTGTTGCATGTGTTGATTATGAATGTGATAGCCGAGTTGTGTGCTGTTAAAATCTGAACATAGGCCAACTCGTGAGATCTTTTGCACTGACCTAGACATTAAAAAAGTTGCATGGTGGTAAGTAATGGTTTTCTTAACCATTATGTTTACCCAATATATGCATTTGCAAAAAGTGTTGTATTGTTTAGGTATTTCATTACCTGAGACAGTCAAATGTCATTTATTCTTTGAGCTCAATTTTTTTTATTTTAAATTTTATCTTAAGATAAACTTTGTAAACTAAACAACAACTTTTGTATGGTTGGGATGGATGGATTGGTACAATTGAACCAATCATGCTAATTAAAAAGAAGGTACTCAAATAACTTTCATTGTTGTGAGTAGGGTAGTAATTTTATCCGGCATTACTGCAGTAACATTCATATCATGTGTTATACTAGTTCATTCTACACTTAAATCTGGTAATATGCTAGTTGCAATCCTTAATAAATACATAATTGTCTAGCCCATGTGTCTCCCTCAGGTAGTTTTCATATCGTGTGGTGTTTATGGCAATAAAAGCCAAATGTTATTTTCTATTACAGTATTTCATACATTTCTTTGTTATTTTTGTTCAAATCCTATTCTGTTCATGGCAATAAAGGCCACAGTATTTCGTATATTTCTTTGTCGGATTTCGTTCAGCCAGCTTCAGCAGGCTTTTTCACTAGTTATACCATTAATTATGCTAGGTAACCCGTTCTGGGTTTTATTGTACTCAAATTTACATTTATACCCCGAATTATACTAGCTGCATTTATATCATGAATTATGCTAGTGACATTGGTGCCAATTGTCATTTTTATTGCATGAAAAGTTATCTTGACCTTAGAGATGAACATTTCACTTGATGTGTGGGTCAGGTCTGTGGTAAATGTTATATGGAGTTTTGGGTTGTCAGTTGGAGATGGGTGACTACATATGTGGGGAACTATTATATAAATATATATAACAGACCACTCTGATTTCAGGGTGGCTATAGGAGTGAGAACTATTATATAAATATAACAAACCACTCTGATTTCATGGTGGCTATAGATGTGGGAACTATTATATAAATATAACAAACCACTCTGATTTCATGGTGGCTATAGGTGTGGGAACTATTATATAAATAAATATAAAAACCACTCTGATTTCAGGGTGGCTATAGGTGTGGGAACTATTATATAAATAAATATAACAAACCACTCTAATTTCAGGGTGGCTATAGGTGTGGGCAATATTCCCTCTAAGGTGTGGTATGAAGGGAGCAAAAAAATTTGTCTCTGAGCGACATTTTGAGCTTAGAGGGAACATTGGATGTGGGAAATATTATATAATATATCAGACCACTCTGTTTTCAGGGTGGCTATAGGTGTGGGAACTTTTATAAAAATATAACAGGCCACTCTGATTTCATTAATTTTATGATAAACTATTAACAAAAGTGTTATATTTCTCAACCCCCATAAAACCCAGCATAAAGTTTAAAAAAAAAGAAAAGATAATTGCAAAGTTGCCAGTTGGTGTTGAGAAAGTGTATGGATCAGTAATTTCTTGTGTAGTTAAGGCGACAGATTCTAGTTTTTATTATGTATGTGTTCTGTTTATGCCGGCACCTTATACCTTTTTAGTGCTTGGGGGGAGGAGAGGGGGTTCTGCGGCAAGTTGATCTCTTGGCTGGAGTTAGTGTTACCTCGCAGGTTGATTGGTGGATTACCTGTCGGGTACGGCATGGTTTGGACATCAAAAGGGGGGAAAGGAAGACTAATGGGAAATGTAACACTTAGTTTAATCCCGAACTCTTTGCAACCAAAATCTGTTTGTTGGGTGCTGGTGAGGAGGCAAAATTTACAGAATTTTTTTTCTTTCAATTTTTGTAACGAACAAAATAGTATTTAGACATGGTATAAATAATACCATTAATAAAACAAGACAAACATAATTGCGTGTTGAGTCAGTAAAGGGGGGGGGAGTGTGTTTGTCAAGACTATAGAGTTACCCCAGGGAAAGTTAGTTCTATATCGGGGGGGGGGGATATGAGTGTGGCAAAGAGAACTGTTGCAGTTTTAAACTGCTGCCTTTAAAAAAAAACCTTTATACCCCTTACCCCCACCCTCATGTAACATGTGCGGGCTTTGTATATACTCAGAAACCTTTTTTTTTTTTAAAAAAAACTGAATGAAGCTTTAAATGGTAGGTCTTAGAAAAGAATGGAAGAGTGTATTAGGGAATGAACGGGCTTTGAATGACTAAGAAATCGGTAACGAGCACACACACACACACACAAATTACATTCTCAAAACGATGTATTGGTGAAATCATCAATTTCAAATCGCCCCCCCCCCCAACCCCTTCCTTGTGGACTCGTATGTAAACACTGTGCCAGATAATTCAACGCTTGAGGTGGTCGAGATTTGGGTTAGCGAACAGTCCGACTGAAATGACCATTTCAACTTTCAACTGCCTTACAAAACAACAGCAGCGGCCTAACGTTTCGAATTCTGTTTAAGGAAAAAAAAAGATGTGTACAATTTTTTTTTACTCACTATGCGAAATCTTCATTACTAACTGTTGATAGTCTTCGCACTTTTGAATGGATTTTTAGAGCATTTTCGAAAAAAAATGCTCTATTGTCCCCGTTTTGTCTGTCTGTCTGTCTGTCATCACCCTAGATCTCAATAACCATAAGTCCTAGACCCATGATGTATATATCATTTTGTAGGTCTTGGCCTGCCAAGAAATGACTTTTTTCCATTTCGCGATCTGACCTCTGAGGGCCGTAATAGGGGCCTTATAAAGTACCGTTTTTACTATATAAGCTATATTAATAAAGGAGCGCCCTATATCTCAGCAACCATAAGTCCTAGACCCATGATGTATATATCATTTTGTAGGTCTTGGCCTGCCATGTGTACATCAAAAGTTCATTTCGCGATAGGACCTCTGAGGGCCGGGCTTCAGGGCTCCTAAGGGGCTTATATATTATATATACACCTTGTACGTTCAATAACCCATTCATTTGGTGCGAAATACTGCAGCACGTAGTTTCACCAAGATTTATTAAGAAACTCATCAAATGAAATAGTAAGCTTGTGTTCTGAGTTTAATTGAAAGTATCAGAGCTATGCAACAATTGACGGATTTTTCGGACGATTAAATGACTATAATTTCGAATGTTTTCAATTATGAGTCCTATTTCAGTAACCACAAACCACTTGTAGTTAAATTTAAGAGACAATAATTTTTTTTCAAATATAAAGAAACGTCTTTATAATTTTTTTTTTTACAGATATATGCATTACACAATTGAATTTATAAACATTTCCAAAATTTACAAATATTTACTGAAAGCTAACAAACGTACTGATACATAACACGAAAATGCGCTAACACGTCCTGTGTCCAGAATGGAACAGGCTTAATTGCTTGTTTTTATTTATTCCGTGAAATGTTTTACTGTAAACCTTTCCTATTCAGCGAAACATTTAAGGATGCGAATGAAATGCGGTCTGGTTATCGAGCGGAACAGTGCGGCTGAGCTAAAAAAAAAAGGGACGGTTTACTCCCTCCACCGCGTGAAGCTGTTGTGTTATTTATTTCATGTTGTGTAAATATCATTCGAGGAAAGTATTTTGTTCCGTGGAAAACGGTTGACGGCGGTTTTTTTTTTTTTAAAAAGAGCAAACATGAGAGATCAAAAGAAGGGAGAGGCTTTGGGGTGGGGGGGGGGGGGAGAGGAAACACATGCCGTGAAAATCTTGACGACGGAATAAAAAAAAAATAATAAAACTGATGGCGAAATTAACACCGGCACATGGGAGGAGAGGAAAGAGGGGTACGGGTAGTCGGTGTGGTGGCGACATCCCCCTCCCTCCCTCCCTCCCTCCCTCCATCAAACCATTTGTTTACGGTGTCCGTCATTAGATTTTAATTTCAATCAATTGTTTTTGTGTAGTCGGCGCATGAGTCTGGAATGAGCGGTCCGGAGCCCGGGGAGTATCGGTTGTCTCTTGCCCGCCGGTCCGTGAGACCCAAATTACAGGGCGTGGACGCGGGGCAGGGGGGGGGGCCTGCATGGAAATCTAATAAGCACCCTTCAAGATTGTAAGTGAAGAACTCTCTCTTTTGGGAGATTGGGTCGGAGATGGGTCTTTTGGAGAAGGGGGGGGGAAACGAAAGTTTCAGCCTGGGGGGGGGGGTAGGGGGAACGACAACAAAATGTTATGAGGAGGGGGGCAAGGGGACAGTTGTTGGACCCGGCTGGGGGGGGAGGAGAGGGGGTGTACTTAAATCAAGATTCTCAACATTGATTCGGCGAACTGAGCGGAAAATGGACAAAACAAAATTAGCCGAAATATTGTCCTGGGCTTGCTCCGTTAGTCACTGGGGCTAATGCGTTGCCGTGTGCGGGGTGTAAGCGATACGGCTATTAAAAGAAGTAACTGATAGGGCTCGGGGAAGGAGGGGGGACTGCCGGGACTCTACACGTAGACGAGGTCTCCCTCCACCCCCCCTCCAAGCTTTCAGTTCGAGGGTGTGTGTGTGGGGGTGCACTTTTTTTTTATTTTTTAGATACTTGGATATTTATTGTAGGGCCAGTTGATACAATTTTGTGTGTGTGTGGATCCAATCTGTTAGTTTTTTATGTTTGGGTCTGTAGTTCTTTGTTAGCCAGAAGAACCATCTTTTCTTTTTCTTAATTGATTAAAATAACAAAAAAATGAAACTATAAATTTTTGATTTAAAAGAAAGAAAAAAGTAAAAAAAAAAACAACGTAAATAAATGAATGACAGAAGGTTTAAAGAGGTCAAGGTGCCATGAGTAGAATTTTTACTAATTTGAATCGGATTTAAGTAGGCAACGGCAGGTATTCATTTAACGACAGTGTGGTCAAATCGTTGCTACGGTTTAAGCATTGAGGTGTACTTCATTTAATCGGCCACTTGGTTCAGCGTTCGGTCACTGGTTAGCTTTTTTTTTTTTGGACACATGGTTTTTTTTAGAAAACAAAATTGTTTGAATCGACTTTGGACATAATCACATCATCACCTCATTGTGTTCGTGTGTGGAAAGATTTATTTATTTAATAAAACAGGGTCTAATCTATTGGTAAGCCAGCTGCTGGTCCGATGAAAACGGCTGGGGGGGGGGGGAAAGCTGGTAGAGCTCATTTCTAACGGCTGCGGTGTTGTTGTTGTTGTTTTATGAAAGCGCCAATTTGGACGTGATCTGAAGTGGTGAAAATGTCCTCCGTGGCGTGACACCCCCCCTCCCCCTATTATTACGCCACTGCCCTTGGTCCGTGATTTGACGAGGAGTGTTTCTTTTGCTTAGTAGTTTTACGACCGCCGAGTCCCTGACCAGTGGATACTGAGACCACCATTACAACTAAGCCCCTGACCATTGACTGAGACCACCATTACAAATGAGTCCCTGACCAGTGGATACTGAGACCACCATTACTACTAAGCCCCTGACCAGTGACTGAGACCACCATTACAAATGAGCCCCTGACCAGTGATCACTAAGACCACCCTTACAACTGAGTCCCTGGCCAGCGGATACTGAGACCACCATTACAACTAAGCCCCTGACCAGTGGATAATGAGACCACCATTACAAATGAGCCCCTGATCAGTGATCACTAAGACCACCCTTACAACTGAGTCCCTGACCAGTGGATACTGAGACCACCATTACAAATGAGCCCCTGACCAGTGATTACTAAGACCACTCTTACAACTGAGCCCCTGACCAGTGGTGACTAAGACCACCATTACAACTGAGCCCCTGACTAGGGGTGAATGATGAAACCAGTGCACCTAGTCCCTCGCCAGTGATGACCGAGACCACTACTAAGAAGTATTGCATTACCCACCATTGTATTAGGTTTCTTTTGATTAATTTAAAAGAAAACAAACAAACAACATTCTGTTCCATAGGAGAGGAATGTGTACACCTTAAAGACAAAGTTTGTTCTATGTACAGTGTGGGAGACTTGACTCTTTTTGTTTTCATACACTGCCCGCTGCTATCATACCCTGTTTTAATTTATTTTGGTGTGGTATATTTCTTCCGACCATTAAATTCAGCCATTCTTTCACTTTATAACTCGTGGTAACCTGATCTGGGTGGGGAACCCCCCCTTCCCCCCACTGCTCTCCACCCAGACCCTTTTCTTTACACCCCCGTCCCCAACTTTTTCTGGTCCCAGTAACTAACAATAGACCAGCAAATGGTACTGTTCTTCTGGGTCTCTTCCTGGGTCATTAGACTTGATTTACTACCTCAGGATCAACATCCAATAGCCCCCACACCCGGGCAAGTCGGATCTGTAACTGAACACCACCCTTCATTCCCATCTCTCCCTCTCCCCCCCCCAAACCACCACCACCTCTGGCGGATGGGGGTTAACTCATGTCGTCGTCCTGCTCCCCAGGTTTTTTGACACTCAACCACACGTGTGCTACCTAATGATGTACTTCTTATGGTCCCGGGGCTACCTGTATCCCTAAACTCCGTGGGGTGGGGGGTGGGAGGGGGGAAGGAAGGGTGCTTAGTGACGTTTCCTGGCATCAGCTTACCTCCAGCCAATGCATTGTCAACGTGTGTTTGGTGGGTGTGTTAGCTGCTTGGTGGCACATAATGGTTTGACCCCGCCCCCTCCCGCCTTGCTTGTCTTCTGTGTCATCAACATCTAAATATATTATCTATGTCTATCTATCTATCTATCTATCTATCTATCTATCTATCTATCTATCTATCTATCTATCTATCTATCTATCCATCTCTCTTATCTATCTATCTATATATCTATCAAGATCTATCTTGCCTACCTGTCTGTCCAAAAGTATGTATCTTTCCATACAAGCACCCACCCAAGTCTACCTATATATATATATACTCTACCTCTCTGTATATCTCTTATATTCTATCCCTGTAATTGAACTCACTCGGGGGGGGGGTCACACTGTTGTCTGCTGCTATCACGTCAGCCGATGTTGTATCAGTCCGGGCGATGTTCACGGCTCATCGTCCAAATCACGGACAGATGCTGGTCTTGAAGGGTTTGCTCACCCGGGGATGATGGGATAGCCCCCCCTCCCCGCCCGCCCCCCCCACACACACACTGTACCACCACCCCGGGAGTTTGATTGGTCAGGGGCGTCCAGTAGGGACAGTGAACTGGGCATCTTTTTTTTTTTTTGTAAACAATGCAGAGGATATTTGGGGGTGGGTGTGTGCATTATTTCAAAGTTTATTGAAAAGTTTGGCAGAAACATGAAAACATTTCTTACTGCATCTCAATGGGAAAAAAAAAGAACAAAAACAGGTTTTTAAAACAAAAAGATACTCTCTGTAATAGAACACTAAACCGTCATGCCTATCAATAGACAGGGCAGTACAGGATACTATTTAGTTAACACGAATACAGATATCGGATGCCCCCCGGTGGGGGGGGGCAAGGGAGTTGGGTGCAGTAGCGACGGCACAGGGCGCAGAACTAGGAAGGAGCGCCGAAAGAGCCCCCCGTGAAATGTATTTGCACTTTTCAGATTGGGAATTCGGGCGCCCATAAAGTGTAACTCGCACAGGGTGCCACAGTAGCTAGCTACGGGTCCGTGTGTGTGTGTGTGTGTGTGTGTGGTCGACTCACAACAGTGACATACTTGTATTTAGTCGGATTAAGATATATTTAGAGTTGTATTTACTAGTGTGTGTATATATAATATGTCTATATACTAAGTCTAGTCTTTCAAGACAATGTTTACATTTTTTTCTGTGTCTACTGCATCTCTTTCTTTTTTCTTTTTTTTTTTTATTAACATTGTCGGCGGACATAATCTTAAACCAAATGTCCAAACGCCCATTGTACAATGTCCCACAAACAGGAGGGGGTGTGGACATCATTCCAATATATAAATAACAGAGAAAGTATTCCAGATAACGTGACGGATCAGCCTTTGTATCGGCCCAATGGAGGGCCCAACTGTCGGTATCAGAACATTCAGGAGGTCATGTTTTGAACATCTCTTGTGACTTGCCAATAAATCATTGTTCCGGTGTGAACTCCATTTAAGCTCAAACAGTGTACAAAAAAAACCCTTCCTTTGTGTGTGTGTGTGGGGACATCGGATAGACGTGTAAGAAAGAATGAAAGCACGTAAAGATTGTGTGGTTTTTTTTAGACCCTTCCCGCATGTGGGGCCCATCTGCTTACATCCTGTCTACTTGTGTGGAGGACAGTATCGTGTTTTGTGTGTGTGTGTGTGTGTGTTAACAAATGAAGAACGTTTCTACGTGACGCCCATAGCAAAAAAAAACAACAACAACAACATAAAAGCAAACAAACAAAACAAGCAACAACAACAACGTATTCTCGGGACATGAGAGATGACATGATTTGAGATTCACCGGGACACCCGGATACACGAGAGCCACTTCCTAGGGGGAAGGGGGGGGGGCGGGAACAGCTGGTAATGAGCTGCACTCGGAATTAGCTTATTGCAGCTGCTTCATCAATCAACAAATAGTTTGCCCCCACCCTCCACACACACACACACACAAGTACAAGTGGGGGGACTTTATGGTCACAGATAAGATCATTTTACGAGCCTGTCATTACTCACTCCACACCCCACCCCACCTTTTTTTTTATTATGCCAAATCTGTTGTGGCGCGGACAGAAGTTATGATATCAGCAGAAGTCACGGGTTCGAACTATGTGTGTATTTGTGTGTTTGCTCACTTGGTGAGTGCCCCGTGGGGGGGTGTTGCGGCCACCACGTGCCCGCCGGTCAGAGTGAGTCGGATCATAATTAACGGTTAGACATCAGTAACTCGTTACACCTTAGGTTTTTTTTTTTCGTAATGTGAATGTCAGACGTACCTGTCTTCAAAGGGATCTCGCGGGGGAAAGGTTCAATAAATTTGTTCCCGCGGAGTGTCGTGGCCGAGTGATTCTTCAACACCTCGGTGCCGCTCTCCTTATCGGTGCAACGGGCAAACAGACAAAGGTGATAGTCGAGAGAGTAGGGGGGGGGTGTCGACCGTGTGCCCCGTGACCTGTGGTTGTTTGTTTAGAAACTAAGAGGCTTCGTCCCCTCCACCCTCCTACCCCCCCCCCCGTCCCGTCCCGATTTATTAAGTTATGTTGAGTGTGATACGGTCTAAGAGTGAGTGGTTGTATTTGTTTGTTTTGATAAAGTCACTCCCTCTCTCCCTCCCCCTCTCTCTCCCTCACCCACCTCTCCCTCCTACCCCCTCTCTCCCTCCCTCTCCTCTCTCCCTCCCTCTCCTCTCTCTCTCCTCCCTCCCTCCCTTCCCATATTTCTCCCTCCCCCTCTCTCCCTCACTCCCCCTCTCCCTCCTACCCCCTTCACTCTACTCCCCTCTCTCTACCCCCCTTCCCTTTACCCTAACATATTGCCTTAATATAGAAAGTCGACAATATTCTTTGGCCACTAATAAAGTAACAGCTGATATTTGATATATATATATATATATATATATATATATATATATATATATATATAACTTTTTTTTTCGTGTCTCTGTCTTTTTTTTACAGCAAATCTCTATTCTACCTAGTGCAGCTCAATATGAGTCGGTATTTTGTGTGTGTGCAAACTGTTGGTCATGCCCTTAATTTTGAAGCTTGTGCTTATAAAGAGAATGTCAACCAGCAGACGTCGTAAACACAAGGGGGGAGGGTTCTCAATCCCACAGTGCCACGTTTCCATCTGTCTGTCTTATTTGTAATGGTCTTATGACAGACCTAAACATGTACTCAGCCATGTCATGTTGAGGTACCATAGCAAATATTATTGCTCTGCTTCTTGGTTACATTCGCACTATATTTTATATAGAGATAACACCCTCCCCCAAGGCCCAACCCCCTCGGGGATTCTCACACGGGGCCGCATGATACTGATTTTGGTTAATCGAGGTTGCACTTTGCCAAACCTGACGGAATGGAAATCTAAATTTGGCACACGGACAACTTTTTCATCGCCTTGTTTCGGCCTGTGAAAATGGCTGACGACATAGCAAAGGGCCCGACTGCCTGGCTAAGTCGATACACGCACAAGAGCAGTCGATACATGCCCAAGCGCAGCAGCCCGTGGGTGCACGAAAAAGCTCACTTGAGGCAGCGTGTGCCAAGATCTGACTCGTTTGGACAATCCCAAGTGTTTCTCGAGCTGTGACAATGGGGTGACGGGCAGAAATGTCCGCAGTCCGATGGAGCGGCCGTCCAAAACTGACCCGTGGTGGAAGCTTAGGAGATTCGATCAGGCGCTAATTGCCCAGTTCCGTACTGGAAATTGTCTTATTGGCGCGTACTTTCGGAGGTCGAAGCCCAATGTCGATATCCTTTGCCGACACTGCAGAGGAAACCGTGGAGGAAACAGTGGATCATTTGCTTTTCGAGTGCCCCGGGCTGGCGGACCACAGGGTTGACCAGTCCGGAAGCTTGCTGGCCATTGGTCTTTATGGCAGTCTCCAGATGTTGAGAGACACAGCAAGTCTAATCTCACGCGGGCTCTAAGAGACCAAGTCTCAGCCCGCAGTAATCACCGAGAGAGAGAGAGCAAGTTGCCAGTGGGACGGATGGTCGTATGGTAAAGCGCTCGACTGTCGACCTGAGAGTCCCTGGTTTTAATCTCCGGAGAGGACCAGATGATATTTCATGTCATGGTTCAAGTCTCCGCCATCTCTTCTGTTATGCCTCCATGGCTATTGCACTATCGGCTAAGGTGGGGATGAAAAAAGGGCACTGCAAAACCATCCCATTAGTGGTTTATACCAGAGCCCCACCCCACCCAACCATTTTTCTCGCCACGGACCGGTCAACGTTTGATAATTTCACCGCGGCCCGATTGGTTTGATTTACAATGCCAATGACGCTCACAGCCGCTCAGCTCCCGGTTAACTTCTCGTCCATGGGAAGTCTCACAATTTCCAGAGAAATACACCGCAATAATTAAAAAAAGGAAATATTTTAATAATTCTTAGGCGGTCCGGTACCATTTAATCTACGAAACCGGCACCGGTCCGCGACCCGGGTGTTGGGGGGGGGGCGACTGGTTTAAAGGATCTAAAGAGATTTTACCTCATCTTTACAGGGGCGTCACCCCCACCCCTCCCAAACACACACACACTGATTTGATTCCGCGCAATGGACAAGCGGCGCTTCGGTAAAAAAAAAATATTAATACGTCGACTAGAACAACTTTAAAAGTAGATGAGTTACATTTGAGTTGATTTTGTTTTTTTTTTTTTACATAAACTAATATGTGTTTTTTTTGTTTTAAAGCTTTATAAGAAATGTTTTGCAGTACATGCAGTGTTGTCATTAACCTCTCACACACACACCCATTGCTGTCATGCCCTGTGCACTTTCAACTTTGTCTCTTTAAGATAGCCATCTGTCATCGGGTGTTGGTGTTGTCCAACTCTGAGGTGGTGGAAGGGGGGGGGGTTCTTCGTTCGTCGACAAAAAAATAACAACACAACCAATTTTAAAATATCCGCTTTTAGCTTTCATAATGAATTCACACTCGGTAATGTAGAGAGGGGGAGAGGAGAGAGAGACGACCAGGACTCATGGGCCACATTGATCCCAACACTGCAGGCTCACCGGGGCAGTGGGGGCAGATAGTGGGCTGAGATAATATCTGCTGTGTACATCCCAATTCCTTTCCCTTCCCTCTCTCTTTTCCCATCCTTCGTTATGTCATAACATAGAGAGTGAGTGTAGAGAGTGTGTGTATGTGTGGGGGTGGGGAGGGAGGGGGATGGTCGAAAGAGGCGGGCCACATGTCGCCAAGTGTGAGGCAGGGAGTACTCGCCAGATAAACATCTCTGTATCGGTGAATATTGTAACTCGAGTTGCAGGGGAGGGTCTGTTGTGGTGGGGGGGTCCTCTCACAGCGGTAGTGGGGGGGGGGGGAGATGGGGGGCTCAATATTTCCTCACACCTTCCCTGCCCATAAATAATACATCTGGGATTACTTACACAGATATATATGAACATAATATTTAGGTTGGGGAAGGGGATATCAAGTGAACTCCCCCACACACACACCCTTTTTTTTTTTGTTATTCAATAAATATGTTTTTTTTTTTTTCTGTTGTTCTAATTGTCTTTGTGTCCTTGCAGAAGGAGGAAATTGTTGTGGGTCCAGCTTGATTTATTAATCACAGATTTATGACTTGGACGGTCACGGTTAGAATTTGTAAATAAAACAAAAACTTGTTGATGCGCTTTGTCCTTGGTTCTGTGACTCCACAGATTGTATTTAACTCTACCTTGGCATTAGCTCCTCTAGTTATTATTCTATTTGTTGTCTCTCATCTTCAGGTTTGATCGGTCTGGTCCTGGAATAAAGTTATTAGACAAGAAAAAGGTAACTCCCACATTTGTGAACTCATTTATATATATTTTGTTTTAAATTAGAAAAATCTATTTCCTGTGCTGGAAAACATGGAATCTCATCTCTAAATTAACAAGTGGTCCTCAAACATTTTTTTTTAAAGAGTATTGCAACCCTAATCATTTAGCTATGTTCTTGACTCTGTGGGGGTCCTGGACAGGGAGAGTTAGTGTTTGTATGAGGCGCACCCCCCACCACATCTCCCTACCCTCTCTCAAACACTAAACTGGGGGAGGGGGGGGGAGTGCCTCAAGTTGATATCGACCCACTGGGGGGTTACTTGTGTGAGTAAACTTGTACGTTTTCATGTGACAGGACTTGGGCATCACCCCTTCATCCCCGTCCTCCCAGGATGGCTCCGAGGCTCCCACCTCCTCCACGGCCACACCTGCTGTCACAAGTCAGGCTGCAGACGACATAGCCAATGGATACAGGTAAGGACTTCATTGCTTGCTCATTTCATTTTAATTTTCGTTGGCTTGTGTTGTGTTTTGTTTTAAAATGTCTGTCTGTGATCTTTTGCTGTAGGAAAGCTTTTTTTAGTGTTAGTTGGCGACATGCAATGTTCCCTCTAAGCTGAGCGCGTGAGCGATCGCTCACACGTATTCAGAGTGTCGCTCATACTACACGTACGATCGCTCACTTCGGCGGACGACATCGCTTAAATCGCTCACAAATTTTGGCCTCAAACAAAAATGTCGCTCAGAGACAAAATTTCTTGCTCACTTCATACCACACCTTAGAGGGAACATTGGCGACATGTAT
>JAGDYQ010000003.1:4681274-4735439 GCA_021962125.1 Bulinus truncatus
TGGTGAGATAAATGACTGTGGTGAGATAAATGATTATGGTGAGTCTGGTGAGATAAATGACTGTGGTGAGATAAATAACTGTGGTGAGATAAATGACCGTGGTGAGATAAATGACTGGTGAGATAAATGAATATGGTGAGTCTGGTGAGATAAATGACTGTGGTGAGATAAATGACCGTGGTGAGATAAATGACCGTGATGAGATAAATGACTGTGGTGAGATAAATGACTGTGGTAAGATAAATGACTGTGGTGAGATAAATGACTATGGTGAGTCCGGTGAGATAAATGACTGGTGAGGTAAATGACTGTAGTGAGATAAATGAATATGGTGGGTCTGGTGAGATAAATGACTGGTGAGATAAATGACCATGGTGAGATAAATGACTGTGGTGAGATAAATGACTATGGTAAGTCTGGTGAGATAAATGACTGTGGTAAGATAAATGACTGTGGTGAGTTTGGTGAGATAAATGACTGTGGTGAGATAAATGACTGTAGATGAGATAAATAACTGTGGTGAGATAAATGATTGTGGTGAGATAAATAACTGTGGTGAGATAAATGATTGTGGTGAGATAAATGACCGTGATGAGATAAATGACTATGGTGAGTCTGGTGAGATAAATGACTATGGTGAGATAACTAACTGTGGTAAGATAAATGACCGTGGTGAGATAAATGATTGGTGAGGTAAATGACTATGGTGAGTCTGGTGAGATAAATGACTGTGGTGAGATAAATGACTGTGATGAGATAAATAACTGTGGTGAGATAAATGACTGTGGTGAGATAAATGATTGTGGTGAGATAAATAACTGTGGTGAGATAAATGGCCATGGTGAGATAAATGATTGTGGTGATATAAATGACTGTGGTGAGATAAATGACTATGGTGAGTCTGGTGAGATTAATGACTGTGATGAGATAAATAACTAGAGAGATAAATGACTGTTATGAGATAAATGACCGTGGTGAGATAAATGACCGTGGTGAGATAAATGACTATGGTGAGTCTGGTGAGATAAATGACTGTGGTGAGATAAATAACTGTGGTAAGATAAATGACCGTGGTGAGATAAATGATTGGAGAGATAAATGACTATGGTGAGTCTGGTGAGATAAATGACTGTGGTGAGATAAATGACTGTGATGAGATAAATAACTGTGGTGAGATAAATGATTGTGGTGAGATAAATAACGGTGGTGAGATAAATGACCATGGTGAGATAAATGATTGTGGTGATATAAATGACTGTGGTGAGATAAATGACTGGTGAGATAAATGACTGTGATGAGATAAATTACTGTGGTGAGAAAAATGACCGTGGTGAGATAAAGGACTGTGATGAGATAAATGACTGTGGTGAGATAAATGACTGTGGTGAGATAAATGACTATAGGGAGTCTGGTGAGATAAATGACTATGGTGAGATAAATGACCGTGGTGAGATAAATGACTGTGATGAGATAAATGATTGTGGTGAGATAAATGACCGTGATGAGATAAATGACTATGGTGAGTCTGGTGAGAAAAATGACTGTGGTGAGATAAATAACTGTGGTAAGATAAATGACCGTGGTGAGATAAATGATTGGTGAGGTAAATGACTATGGTGAGTCTGGTGAGATAAATGACTGGTGAGATAAATTACTATGATGAGATAAATAACTGTGGTGAGATAAATGACTGTGGTCAGATAAATGATTGTGGTGAGATAAAAAACTGTGGTGAGATAAATGACCATGGTGAGATAAATGATTGTGGTGATATAAATGACTGTGATGAGATAAATGACTGTGGTGAGGAAAATGACTGGTGAGATAAATGACTGTGATGAGATAAATGACTGTGGTGAGATAAATGACCGTGGTGAGATAAAAGACTGTGATGAGATAAATGACTGTGGTGAGATAAATGACTGTGGTGAGATAAATGACTATAGTAAGTCTGGTGAGATAAATGACTGTGGTGAGATAAATGACCGTGGTGAGATAAATGACTGTGATGAGATAAATGACTGTGGTGAGATAAATGACCGTGGTGAGATAAATGACTATGGTGAGTCTGGTGAGATAAATGACTGTGGTGAGATAAATAACTGTGGTAAGATAAATGACCGTGGTGAGATAAATGATTGGAGAGATAAATGACTATGGTGAGTCTGGTGAGATAAATGACTGTGGTGAGATAAATGACTGTGATGAGATAAATAACTGTGGTGAGATAAATGACTGTGGTGAGATAAATGATTGTGGTGAGATAAATAACTGTGGTGAGATAAATGACCATGGTGAGATAAATGATTGTGGTGATATAAATGACTGTGGTGAGATAAATGACTGGTGAGATAAATGACTGTGATGAGATAAATTACTGTGGTGAGAAAAATGACCGTGGTGAGATAAATGACTGTGATGAGATAAATGACTGTGGTGAGATAAATGACTGTGGTGAGATAAATGACTATAGGGAGTCTGGTGAGATAAATGACTATGGTGAGATAAATGACCGTGGTGAGATAAATGACTGTGATGAGATAAATGATTGTGGTGAGATAAATGACCGTGATGAGATAAATGACTATGGTGAGTCTGGTGAGAAAAATGACTGTGGTGAGATAAATAACTGTGGTAAGATAAATGACCGTGGTGAGATAAATGATTGGTGAGGTAAATGACTATGGTGAGTCTGGTGAGATAAATGACTGGTGAGATAAATTACTATGATGAGATAAATAACTGTGGTGAGATAAATGACTGTGGTCAGATAAATGATTGTGGTGAGATAAAAAACTGTGGTGAGATAAATGACCATGGTGAGATAAATGATTGTGGTGATATAAATGACTGTGATGAGATAAATGACTGTGGTGAGGGAAATGACTGGTGAGATAAATGACTGTGATGAGATAAATGACTGTGGTGAGATAAATGACCGTGGTGAGATAAAAGACTGTGATGAGATAAATGACTGTGGTGAGATAAATGACTGTGGTGAGATAAATGACTATAGTGAGTCTGGTGAGATAAATGACTGTGGTGAGATAAATGACCGTGGTGAGATAAATGACTGTGATGAGATAAATGACTGTGGTGAGATAAATGACTGTGGTGAGATAAATGACTATGGTGAGTCTGGTGAGATAAATGACTGTGGTGAGATAAATAACTGTGGTAAGATAAATGACCGTGGTGAGATAAATGATTGGAGAGATAAATGACTATGGTGAGTCTGGTGAGATAAATGACTGTGGTGAGATAAATGACTGTGATGAGATAAATAACTGTGGTGAGATAAATGACTGTGGTGAGATAAATGATTGTGGTGAGATAAATAACTGTGGTGAGATAAATGACCATGGTGAGATAAATGATTGTGGTGATATAAATGACTGTGGTGAGATAAATGACTGGTGAGATAAATGACTGTGATGAGATAAATTACTGTGGTGAGAAAAATGACCGTGGTGAGATAAAGGACTGTGATGAGATAAATGACTGTGGTGAGATAAATGACTGTGGTGAGATAAATGACTATAGGGAGTCTGGTGAGATAAATGACTATGGTGAGATAAATGACCGTGGTGAGATATATGACTGTGATGAGATAAATGATTTTGGTGAGATAAATGACCGTGATGAGATAAATGACTATGGTGAGTCTGGTGAGAAAAATGACTGTGGTGAGATAAATAACTGTGGTAAGATAAATGACCGTGGTGAGATAAATGATTGGTGAGGTAAATGACTATGGTGAGTCTGGTGAGATAAATGACTGGTGAGATAAATTACTATGATGAGATAAATAACTGTGGTGAGATAAATGACTGTGGTCAGATAAATGATTGTGGTGAGATAAAAAACTGTGGTGAGATAAATGACCATGGTGAGATAAATGATTGTGGTGATATAAATGACTGTGATGAGATAAATGACTGTGGTGAGGAAAATGACTGGTGAGATAAATGACTGTGATGAGATAAATGACTGTGGTGAGATAAATGACCGTGGTGAGATAAAAGACTGTGATGAGATAAATGACTGTGGTGAGATAAATGACTGTGGTGAGATAAATGACTATAGTAAGTCTGGTGAGATAAATGACTGTGGTGAGATAAATGACCGTGGTGAGATAAATGACTGTGATGAGATAAATGACTGTGGTGAGATAAATGACTGTGGTGAGATAAATGACTATGGTGAGTCTGGTGAGATAAATTACTGTGGTGAGATAAATAACTGTGGTGAGATAAATGACCGTGGTGAGATAAATGACTATGGTGAGAAAAATGAATATGGTGAGTCTGGTGAGATAAATGACTGTGGTGAGATAAATGACTGTGGTCAGATAAATGACTATGGTGAGTCTGGTGAGATAAATAACTGTTGTGAGATAAATGACCGTGGTGAGATAAATGACCGTGATGAGATAAGTGACTGTGGTGAGATAAATGACTGTAGTAAGATAAATGACTGTGGTGAGATAAATGACTATGGTGAGTCCGGTGAGATAAATGACTGGTGAGATAAATGACTGTGGTAAGATAAATGAATATGGTGGGTCTGTGAGATAAATGACTATGGTGAGATAAATAACTGTGGTAAGATAAATGACCGTGGTGAGATAAATGATTGGTGAGGTAAATGACTATGGTGAGTCTTGTGAGATTAATGACTGGTGAGATAAATGACTGTTATGAGATAAATAACTGTGATGAGATAAATGACTGTGCTGAGATAAATGATTGTGGTGAGATAAAAAACTGTGGTGAGATAAATGGCCATGGTGAGATAAATGATTGTGGTGATATAAATGACTGTGATGAGATAAATGACTGTTGTGAGATAAATGACCGTGGTGAGATAAATGACTGTGATGAGATAAATAACTGTGGTGAGATAAATGACCGTGGTGAGATAAATGACTATAGTGAGTCTGGTGAGATAAATGACTGTGATGATAAATGACCGTGGTGAGATAAATGACTGTTGTGAGATAAATGACTGTGGTGAGATAAATGACTGTGGTGAGATAAATGACTGTTGTGAGATAAATGACCGTGGTGAGATAAATGACTGTGGTGAGATAAATAACTGTGGTGAGATAAATGACCGTGGTGAGATAAATGACTATAGTGAGTCTGGTGAGATAAATGACTGTGATGATAAATGACCGTGGTGAGATAAATGACTGTTGTGAGATAAATGACTGTGGTGAGATAAATGACTGTGGTGAGATAAAAGACTATGGTGAGTCTGGTGAGATAAATGACTGTGGTGAGATAAATAACTGTGGTGAGATAAATAACTGTGGTAAGATAAATGACCGTGGTGAGATAAATGATTGGTGAGGTAAATGACTATGGTGAGTCTGGTGAGATAAATGACTGTGGTGAGATAAATAACTGTGGTGAGATAAATGACCGTGGTGAGGTAAATGACTGGTGAGATAAATGAATATGGTGAGTCTGGTGAGATAAATGACTGTGGTGAGATAAATGACTGTGGTCAGATAAATGACTATGGTGAGTCTGGTGAGATAAATAACTGTGGTGAGATAAATGACCGTGGTGAGATAAATGACCGTGATGAAATAAATGACTGTGGTGAGATAAATGACTGTGTTGAGATAAATGACTGTGGTGAGATAAATGACTATGGTGAGTCTGGTGAGATAAATAACTGTGGTGAGATAAATGACCGTGGTGAGATAAATGACCGTGATGAGATAAATGACTGTGGTGAGATAAATGACCGTGATGAGATAAATGACTGTGGTGAGATAAATGACTATGGTGAGATAAATGACCGTGATGAGATAAATGACTGTGGTGAGATAAATGAATATGGTGAGTCTGGTGAGATAAATGACTGTGATGAGATTAATGACTGTGGTGAGATAAATGACTGTGGTGAGATAAATGACTATGGTGAGTCTGGTGAGATAAATAACTGTGTTGAGATAAATGACCGTGGTCAGATAAATGACCGTGATGAGATAAATGACTGTGGTGAGATAAATGAATATGGTGAGTCTGGTGAGATAAATGACTGTGGTGAGATAAATGACTGTGGTGAGATAAATGACTGTGGTGAGATAAATGACTGTGGTGAGATAAATGACTATGGTGAGTCTGGTGAGATAAATAACTGTGGTGAGATAAATGACTGTGGTGAGATAAATGACCGTGATGAGATAAATGACTGTGGTGAGATAAATGACTGTGGTAAGATAAATGACTGTGGTGAGATAAATGACTGTGGTAAGATAAATGACTGTGGTGAGATAAATGACTATGGTGAGATAAATTATTGTGGTGAGATAAATGACTGTGGTGAGATAAATGACTGGTCAGATAAATGACTATGGTGAGTCTGGTGAGATAAATGACCGTGGTGAGATAAATGACTGTGGTGAGATAAATGACTATGGTGAGTCTGGTGAGATAAATAACTGTGGTGAGATAAATGACCGTGGTGAGATAAATGGCCGTGATGAGATAAATGACTGTGGTGAGATAAATAACTGTGGTGAGATAATTGACCGTGGTGAGATAAATGACCGTGATGAGATAAATGACTGTGGTGAGATAAATGAATATGGTGAGTCTGGTGAGATAAATGACTGTGGTGAGATAAATAACTGTGGTGAGATAAATGACTATAGTCAGATAAATGACTATGGTGAGTCTGGTGAGATAAATAACTAGTGAGATAAATGACCGTGGTGAGATAAATGACTGTGGTGAGATAAATGACTGTGGTGAGATAAATGACTATGGTGAGTCTGGTGAGATAAATGACTGTGGTGAGATAAATGACTGTGGTGAGATAAATGACTGTGGTGAGATAAATGACTATGGTGAGTCTGGTGAGATAAATAACTGTGGTGAGATAAATGACCGTGGTGAGATAAATGGCCGTGATGAGATAAATGACTGTGGTGAGATAAATGACTGTGGTAAGATAAATGACTGTGGTGAGATAAATGACTTTGGTGAGTCCGGTGAGATAAATGACTGTGGTGAGATAAATGACTGTGGTGAGATAAATGAATATGGTGGGTCTGGTGAGATTAATGACTGTGTTGAGATAAATGACCGTGGTGAGATAAATGACTGTGGTGAGATAAATGACTATGGTAAGTTTGGTAAGATAAATGACTGTGGTGAGATAAATGACTGTGGTGAGTTTGGTGAGATAAATGACTGTGGTGAGATAAATAACTGTTGTGAGATAACTGATTGTGGTGAGATAAATGACCGTGATGAGATAAATGACTGTGGTGAGATAAATGAATATGGTGAGTCTGGTGAGATAAATGACTGTGGTGAGATAAATGACAGTGGTGAGATAAATTACTGGTTAGATAAATAACTGTGGTGAGATAAATAACTGTGGTGAGATAAATGACCGTGATGAGATAAATAACTGTGGTGAGATAAATAACTATGGTGAGATAAATAACTGTGGTGAGATAAATGACTGTGGTGAGATAAATGAGTATGGTGAGTCTGGTGAGATAAATGACTGTGGTGAGAAAAATGACTATGGTGAGATAAATAACTGTGGTGAGATAAATGAGTGTGATGAGATAAATGACTATGGTGAGATAAATGACCGTGGTGAGATAAATGACCGTGATGAGATAAATGATTGTGGTGAGATAAATGAATATGGTGAGTCTAGTGAGGTAAATGCCTGTGGTGAGATAAATGACCGTGATGAGATAAATAACTGTGGTGAGATAAATGACTGTGTTGAGATAAATGATTGTGGTGAGATAAATGAATATGGTGAGTCTGGTGAGATAAATGACTGTGGTGAGATAAATGACCGTGGTGAGATAAATGACTGTGGTGAGATATATGACTGTGGTGAGATAAATAACTGTGGTGAGATAAATGACTGTGGTGAGATAAATGATTGTGGTGAGATAAATGATTGTGGTGAGTCTGGTGAGATAAATGACTGTGGTGAGATAAATGACCGTGGTGAGATAAATGACTGTGGTGAGATAAATGACTGTGGTGAGATAAATGACTATGGTGAGTCTGGTGAGATAAATGACTGTGGTGAGATAAATAACTGTGGTGAGATAAATGACCGTGGTGAGATAAATGACTGTGGTGAGATAAATGACTGTGGTAAGATAAATGACTGTGGTGAGATAAATGACTATGGTGAGATAAATGATTGTGGTGAGATAAATGACTGTGGTGAGATAAATGACTGTGGTCAGATAAATGACTATGGTGAGTCTGGTGAGATAAATAACTGGTGAGATAAATGACCTTGGTGAGATAAATGACTGTGGTGAGATAAATGACTATGGTAAGTCTGCTGAGATAAATGACTGTGGTAAGATAAATGACTGGTGAGTTTGGTGAGATAAATGACTGTGGTGAGATAAATGACTGTGATGAGTTTGGTGAGATAAATGACTGTGGTGAGATAAATAACTGTGGTGAGATAAATGATTGTGGTGAGATAAATGACCGTGATGAGATAAATGACTATGGTGAGTCTGGTGAGATAAATGACTATGGTGAGATAAATAACTGTGGTAAGATAAATGACCGTGGTGAGATAAATGATTGGTAAGGTAAATGACTATGGTGAGTCTGGTGAGATAAATGACTGTGGTGAGATAAATGACCGTGATGAGATAAATAACTGTGATGAGATAAATGACTGTGCTGAGATAAATGATTGTGGTGAGATAAATAACTGTGGTGAGATAAATGGCCATGGTTAGATAAATGATTGTGGTGATATAAATGACTGTGATGAGATAAATGACTGTTGTGAGATAAATGACCGTGGTGAGATAAATGACTGTGATGAGATAAATAACTGTGGTGAGATAAATGACCATGGTGAGATAAATGACTATAGTGAGTCTGGTGAGATAAATGACTGTGATGATAAATGACCGTGGTGAGATAAATGACTGTTGTGAGATAAATGACTGTGGTGAGATAAATGACTGTGGTGAGATAAATGACTGTTGTGAGTCTGGTGAGATAAATGACTGTGGTGAGATAAATAACTGTGGTGAGATAAATAACTGTGGTAAGATAAATGACCGTGGTGAGATAAATGATTGGTGAGGTAAATGACTATGGTGAGTCTGGTGAGATAAATGACTGTGGTGAGATAAATAACTGTGGTGAGATAAATGACCGTGGTGAGGTAAATGACTGGTGAGATAAATGAATATGGTGAGTCTGGTGAGATAAATGACTGTGGTGAGATAAATGACTGTGGTCAGATAAATGACTATGGTGAGTCTGGTGAGATAAATAACTGTGGTGAGATAAATGACCGTGGTGAGATAAATGACCGTGATGAGATAAATGACTGTGGTGAGATAAATGACTGTGGTGAGATAAATGACTGTGGTGAGATAAATGACTATGGTGAGTCTGGTGAGATAAATAACTGTGGTGAGGTAAATGACCGTGGTGAGATAAATGACCGTGATGAGATAAATGACTGCTGTGAGATAAATGACCGTGATGAGATAAATGACTGTGGTGAGATAAATGAATTCACTGTACATGGGTGCAGTAAGGTCTCAGATAGATTATAGCCAGGTTGTGCAGGTCTATGGGTCTAAGTCCTCTTTAGAGGCCCTGGATGTTGTACAGAACCAGGCTCTCCGGCTGATCACAGGCACTTTTCGAACGGCACCCACAGCAGCGGTGGAAATCATGGCAAATGTGCCACCTCTGGGTATTCGTAGAGAGCAGGCCGTCTTGACCGCGTATGAGCGTTTCAAGCGGCAGGAGGAGACCTCTGTCCTAAGGGAGATGGTCGATGGCTGGGTGGAAAGAAAGCGGCTCTCGATGCAGTCTTTTATGCACCACGCAGTGAGACTTGCCTCCGAGTTCAAGCTGCCGACAGACCGCCTAATGCTAGAAACTGTCTCAAGGCTCCCGCCTGGCAAGGCTCTCCACATGCCTGAGGTACGCACGACCCTGGTCGAAACCAATGCTGGGAACGCAAAGGATCGCCGAACCATCACGGATGTGGCTTTGGAGATGATTGAAAACTACTCGGGGAACGCTATACTGGCCTATACTGATGCTTCTGTATCCAGTAGAGACGGTCGGACAAGCGCCTCGTTTGGGGTTCATATCACTCTCCCACAAACTGGCTTTGTGAAAGACCATGCTGGCCTATGTGGGTCACTCTGTGCTTACGAGGCAGAGATGACAGCCATTACTGAGGCAGTGGACCACATAGGGGAGCTAATCGGTGAGGGTACTTTGCCTGCTCTGGACATTGTCATTCTCACTGACGCGCTCTCTGTTCTCCAAGCTGTAAAAGGGACAGGAGAATGGCCGCTTCTGCTGGAAGCCATGCTGATGGCAATACAGGGTCTTGTGTCCCAACATCACGTGCATGTGACCCTTCAATGGGTTCCCGGGCATGCGGACGTGCCCGGAAATGAAAGGGCAGACGGCATTGCCAAGGCAATAGTCCAGTCGACAGATTCCCAAGTGCTGCCCGTGAGTGCAAGAAAGAGCTCATTTGAGGCAGCACGTTCCATGATCTGCCTCTTTGGACAATCGAAGTGGTTCTCGGGCTGGGCTCATGGGGTGAACGGACTTAAGATCCGGCAAGTCCTAGAGCGGCCGTCCAAAACTGACCCGTGGTGGAAGCTCAGGCGTGTTGAGCAGGCGCTAATTGCCCAGTTCCGAACTGGGCACTGTCCTATTGGCGCGTACTTTGGGAGGTTGAGGCCCAATGTCGACACCCTTTGCAGACACTGCAGGGAAGTGGAGGAAACCGTAGATCATTTGCTATTCGAGTGCCCCGGACTGGCGGACCACAGGGTGGACCAGTCCGGAAGCCTGCTGGCCATCGGGCTCTATGGCAGTCTCCAGATGTTGAGAGACACAGCAGGTCTGATCTCACGGGCTCTAAGAGACTAAGTCTCAGCCCGCAGATAAAACTGAGAGAGTTCAAAGAGAGAGAGAGAGAGATAAATGAATATGGTGAGTCTGGTGAGATAAATGACTGTGGTGAGATAAATGACTGTGGTGAGATTAATGACTGTGGTGAGATAAATGACTGTGGTGAGATAAATGACTATGGTGAGTCTGGTGAGATAAATAACTGTGGTGAGATAAATGACTGTGGTGAGATAAATGACCGTGATGAGATAAATGACTGTGGTGAGATAAATGACTGTGGTAAGATAAATGACTGTGGTGAGATAAATGACTGTGGTAAGATAAATGACTGTGGTGAGATAAATGACTATGGTGAGATAAATTATTGTGGTGAGATAAATGACTGTGGTGAGATAAATGACTGTGGTCAGATAAATGACTATGGTGAGTCTGGTGAGATAAATAACTGGTGAGATAAATGACCGTGGTGAGATAAATGACTGTGGTGAGATAAATGACTATGGTGAGTCTGGTGAGATAAATAACTGTGGTGAGATAAATGACCGTGGTGAGATAAATGGCCGTGATGAGATAAATGACTGTGGTGAGATAAATAACTGTGGTGAGATAATTGACCGTGGTGAGATAAATGACCGTGATGAGATAAATGACTGTGGTGAGATAAATGAATATGGTGAGTCTGGTGAGATAAATGACTGTGGTGAGATAAATAACTGTGGTGAGATAAATGACTATAGTCAGATAAATGACTATGGTGAGTCTGGTGAGATAAATAACTAGTGAGATAAATGACCGTGGTGAGATAAATGACTGTGGTGAGATAAATGACTGTGGTGAGATAAATGACTATGGTGAGTCTGGTGAGATAAATGACTGTGGTGAGATAAATGACTGTGGTGAGATAAATGACTGTGGTGAGATAAATGACTATGGTGAGTCTGGTGAGATAAATAACTGTGGTGAGATAAATGACCGTGGTGAGATAAATGGCCGTGATGAGATAAATGACTGTGGTGAGATAAATGACTGTGGTAAGATAAATGACTGTGGTGAGATAAATGACTTTGGTGAGTCCGGTGAGATAAATGACTGTGGTGAGATAAATGACTGTGGTGAGATAAATGAATATGGTGGGTCTGGTGAGATTAATGACTGTGGTGAGATAAATGACCGTGGTGAGATAAATGACTGTGGTGAGATAAATGACTATGGTAAATTTGGTGAGATAAATGACTGTGATGAGATAAATGACTGTGATGAGATAAATAACTGTGGTGAGATAAATGACTGTGGTGAGATAAATGATTGTGGTGAGATAAATAACTGTGTTGAGATAAATGGCCATGGTGAGATAAATGACTGTGATGAGATAAATGACTGTGGTGAGATAAATGACTGGTGAGATAAATGACTGTGATGAGATAAATAACTGTTGTGAGATAAATGACCGTGGTGAGATAAATGACTGCGATGAGATAAATAACCGTGGTGAGATAAATTACTGTGGTGAGATAAATGACTATAGTGAGTCTGGTGAGATAAATGACTGTGATGCTAAATGACCGTGGTGAGATAAATGACTGTGGTGAGATAAATGACTGTGGTGAGATAAATGACTGTGGTGAGATAAACGACTATGGTGAGTCTGGTGAGATAAATGACTGTGGTGAGATAAATGACTGTGGTGAGATAATTGACCGTGGTGAGATAAATGACCGTGATGAGATAAATGACTGTGGTGAGATAAATGAATATGGTGAGTCTGGTGAGATAAATGACTGTGGTGAGATAAATGACTGTGGTGAGATAAATGACTATAGTCAGATAAATGACTATGGTGAGTCTGGTGAGATAAATAACTAGTGAGATAAATGACCGTGGTGAGATAAATGACTGTGGTGAGATAAATGACTGTGGTGAGATAAATGACTATGGTGAGTCTGGTGAGATAAATGACTGTGGTGAGATAAATGACTGTGGTGAGATAAAGGACTGTGGTGAGATAAATGACTATGGTGAGTCTGGTGAGATAAATAACTGTGGTGAGATAAATGACCGTGGTGAGATAAATGGCCGTGATGAGATAAATGACTGTGGTGAGATAAATGACTGTGGTAAGATAAATGACTGTGGTGAGATAAATGACTTTGGTGAGTCCGGTGAGATAAATGACTATGGTGAGATAAATGACTGTGGTGAGATAAATGAATATGGTGGGTCTGGTGAGATTAATGACTGTGGTGAGATAAATGACCGTGGTGAGATAAATGACTGTGGTGAGATAAATGACTATGGTAAGTTTGGTGAGATAAATGACTGTGGTGAGATAAATGACTGTGGTGAGTTTGGTTAGATAAATGACTGTGGTGAGATAAATAACTGTTGTGAGATAACTGATTGTGGTGAGATAAATGACCGTGATGAGATAAATGACTGTGGTGAGATAAATGACTATGGTGAGTCTGGTGAGATAAATGACTGTGGTGAGATAAATGACAGTGGTGAGATAAATTACTGGTTAGATAAATAACTGTGGTGAGATAAATAACTGTGGTGAGATAAATGACCGTGATGAGATAAATAACTGTGGTGAGATAAATAACTATGGTGAGATAAATAACTGTGGTGAGATAAATGACTGTGGTGAGATAAATGACTATGGTGAGTCTGGTGAGATAAATGACTGTGGTGAGATAAATGACTATGGTGAGATAAATAACTGTGGTGAGATAAATGAGTGTGATGAGATAAATGACTATGGTGAGATAAATGACCGTGGTGAGATAAATGACCGTGATGAGATAAATGATTGTGGTGAGATAAATGAATATGTAGAGTCTAGTGAGATAAATGACTGTGGTGAGATAAATGACCGTGATGAGATAAATAACTGTGGTGAGATAAATGACTGTGTTGAGATAAATGATTGTGGTGAGATAAATGATTGTGGTGAGTCTGGTGAGATAAATGACTGTGGTGAGATAAATGACCGTGGTGAGATAAATGACTGTGGTGAGATATATGACTGTGGTGAGATAAATAACTGTGGTGAGATAAATGACTGTGGTGAGATAAATGATTGTGGTGAGATAAATGATTGTGGTGAGTCTGGTGAGATAAATGACTGTGGTGAGATAAATGACCGTGGTGAGATAAATGACTGTGGTGAGATAAATGACTGTGGTGAGATAAATGACTATGGTGAGTCTGGTGAGATAAATGACTGTGGTGAGATAAATAACTGTGGTGAGATAAATGACCGTGGTGAGATAAATGACTGTGGTGAGATAAATGACTGTGGTAAGATAAATGACTGTGGTGAGATAAATGACTATGGTGAGATAAATGATTGTGGTGAGATAAATGACTGTGGTGAGATAAATGACTGTGGTCAGATAAATGACTATGGTGAGTCTGGTGAGATAAATAACTGGTGAGATAAATGACCGTGGTGAGATAAATGACTGTGGTGAGATAAATGACTATGGTAAGTCTGATCAGATAAATGACTGTGGTAAGATAAATGACTGGTGAGTTTGGTGAGATAAATGACTGTGGTGAGATAAATGACTGTGATGAGTTTGGTGAGATAAATGACTGTGGTGAGATAAATAACTGTGGTGAGATAAATGATTGTGGTGAGATAAATGACCGTGATGAGATAAATGACTATGGTGAGTCTGGTGAGATAAATGACTATGGTGAGATAAATAACTGTGGTAAGATAAATGACCGTGGTGAGATAAATGATTGGTAAGGTAAATGACTATGGTGAGTCTGGTGAGATAAATGACTGTGGTGAGATAAATGACCGTGATGAGATAAATGACTGTGGTGAGATAAATGACTGTGGTGAGATAAATGACCGTGATGAGATAAATGACTGTGGTGAGATAAATGAATATGGTGAGTCTGGTGAGATAAATGACTGTGATGAGATTAATGACTGTGGTGAGATAAATGACTGTGGTGAGATAAATGACTATGGTGAGTCTGGTGAGATAAATAACTGTGGTGAGATAAATGACCGTGGTGAGATAAATGACCGTGATGAGATAAATGACTGTGTTGAGATAAATGAATATGGTGAGTCTGGTGAGATAAATGACTGTGGTGAGATAAATGACTGTGGTGAGATAAATGACTGTGGTGAGATAAATGACTATGGTGAGTCTGGTGAGATAAATAACTGTGGTGAGATAAATGACTGTGGTGAGATAAATGACCGTGATGAGATAAATGACTGTGGTGAGATAATTGACTGTGGTAAGATAAATGACTGTGGTGAGATAAATGACTATGGTGAGATAAATTATTGTGGTGAGATAAATGACTGTGGTGAGATAAATGACTGTGGTCAGATAAATGACTATGGTGAGTCTGGTGAGATAAATAACTGGTGAGATAAATGACCGTGGTGAGATAAATGACTGTGGTGAGATAAATGACTATGGTAAGTCTGGTGAGATAAATGACTGTGGTAAGATAAATGACTGTGGTGAGTTTGGTGAGATAAATGACTGTGGTGAGATAAATAACTGTGGTGAGATAAATGATTTTGGTGAGATAAATGACCGTGATGAGATAAATGACTATGGTGAGTTCGGGCGGACTTCACATTGAACCTTTAATTCTAGTTCGGGCGGACTTCACATTGAACCTTTAATTCTAGTTCGGGAGGACTTCACATTGAACCTTTAATTCTAGTTCGGGCGGACTTCACATTGAACCTTTAATTCTAGTTCGGGCGGACTTCACATTGAACCTTTAATTCTAGTTCGGACGGACTTCACATTGAACCTTTAATTCTAGTTCGGGCGGACTTCACATTGAACCTTTAATTCTAGTTTGGGCGGACTTCACATTGAACCTTTAATTCTAGTTCGGGCGGACTTCACATTGAACCTTTAATTCTAGTTCGGGAGGACTTCACATTGAACCTTTAATTCTAGTTCGGGCGGACTTCACATTGAACCTTTAATTCTAGTTCGGGCGGACTTCACATTGAACCTTTAATTCTAGTTCGGGCGGACTTCACATTGAACCTTTAATTCTAGTTCGGGCGGACTTCACATTGAACCTTAAATTTCTAGACAGGTTGACCTCCAAACTGATTTATGTCTAAACATTTATTGATACAGTGCATAGTGAAAGATATCGATTTTAAAATTCATGGAATGGCTAAACTCTCTTACTATTGATTTCCCCTTAAAAAATCAATGCTGTGTCGACCATTTCATGTGCCATTTGATTTCTTAAAATTTCTTTTAAAATTTAGGCAATTATTAAGTGTGAAAGGAAAGAAAATTTTATTTTTCACCTTTGTCAAGAGATTTTTAAAATTTTTTATTATTTTGTATTAGGTGAGTTGATTATTTTTTTTTCAATTCTGAAAGTTTAAAAAGAAATATTGAGGATTTTAGGACTTTTGTTATAAATTCGTTATATGGCGTGATGTTTGTGTGTTGATTATGTTATATATCGGGGTGTTTGTGTTAAATAACGCGACTATTTTATAAATACATTTTAATACTTTCATAAGAATTAAAACTAAAACTGCACACATCTCTATAATTGAATCTCTACAGAATATACAGGACTAAGCGCATGTTATTTAATATTTCAAAGTTACAACTTTAATGGCTTTTGATAAATATTTTCAATACATCAAAGAGTTTCATTTGACTGCTATTGTTACTTGTGTTGAGTTTTATTTATCTGGAGAAATTCCAGACATCCAATAAGAGTGAAACTGTTGCTTTGAGTAAATTAATAACTTGAAATATGTCCAGGTTAAAATTCTAAAAAAAGTAAATACATTGAGAAAATAAATACGCTGTCTAGGGCCCCTAATGACAGTAGGCCCCTAATGACAATAGGCCCCTAATGACAGTAGACCCCTAAAGACAGTATGCCCCTAATGACAGTAGGCCCCTAATGACTGTAGACCCCTAATGACAGTAGACCCCCTAATGACAGTATGCCCCTAATGACAGTAGACCCCTAATGACAGTAGGCCCCTAACGACAGTAGACCCCTAAAGACAGTAGGCCCCTAATGACAGTATGCTCCTAATGACAGTAGGCCCCTAATGACAGTAGACCCCTAATGACAGTATACCCCCTAATGACAGTAGACCCCTAATGACAGTATGCTCCTAATGATAGTATTCCCCTAATGACAGTAGGCTTCTAATGACAGTAGGTCCCTAATGACAGTAGACCCTAATGACAGCAGGCCCCCTAATGACAGTAAGCTCCAAATGACAGAAAGCCCCAAATGACAGTAGTCCCCTAATGAAGTAGGCCCCTAATGACAGTATCCCCCTAATGACAGTAAGCTCCTAATGACAGAAAGCCCCAAATGAAGTAGGCCCCTAATGACAGAAGGCCCCTAATGACAGTAAGCTCCTAATGACAGAAGGCCCCAAATGAAGTAGGCCCCTAATGACAGTAGGCCCCTAATGATTGTAAGCTCCTATTGACAGTATTCCCCTAATGACAGTAGGCTTCCAATTTAAGCCCCACGCCGAACCTCATGGTCGTAATCTAATATGAATTTTAAAATATTTCAATCTCTTCAATTTGGAAGCATACATTTCCATGGCATTTCCTCGACTGTCGACCTGAGAGTCCTGGGTTCGATCCTCGGTGAGGTGAAAAACGGTGCAAAGTCGTCCCACAAGTCCACCCAGCTTTAAATGGGTATCTGACTTAAGTTGGGGAAGTAAAGGCGGCTGGACGTTGTACTGACCACACAATCCCTTCATATGCCGAGGTTATGGAAACAGATGGATTCTACACTTCATCTGCCCCATTTGGCCCGTTAGGGCCAAGAAGGGAATTACTTTACTTTACTTTTTTACTTTCTGCTCATGCAGGGTTGTTTTAATAGAGTAGCTCTGCGAAGTTATCTTTTTTTCTCTTAATTTCAATGTGAATGTCACAAAATCTGTGCCAATTATAGTTCGACCCAACTAGAAAATGTATACTCTACATTTGTGTTGGCAATTACTTCCCTTGTAACGTGCAATGTTACGTATTCGTCTCATATAGTTGTTTTTTCCCTATTCAAAAACAAATGTAAATTCATTGACAGACTTTTGAATGTCTTTAACAGATAAAATGGAACAAGAACTTGATTTTAAAACCAGATTATCAAAATATCAATCCCTGTTCAATGATAACACAGAAGATGTCAAGATGTCTAGAATTAAAGACATCCACTTCAAACTAAAGTCGGAAGATCATGTAGAAGATGAAAAAATTCTTAAGTTAAATTTTTACACTTGGATATTGTACAAACTTCACAAAAAAGACAAAGCCAGAGACATTAACAAAGAAGTAGTTGAGCTAACAAAATCTAAAAATATAACTTCGTTAATCCACATGGCATTGATGTTAAGTGAGGACGGGGAGGATATGGAGGCGGACGATTGTTTAAATAAAGTGGATGATTTAAAACAAGGAAGTGAAGCGGCTGAAAAGATCAGAGAAGCTAAGGGTGAGTTAGCTTACAGCTATGGCCGAATCGGAGGAGCTAAGTATATAAAAAAGGCGATACAGTTATATGAAGATATCATAGATGGTCCCAATGAATTTGTATTCAAGTTCAGATTGGGATTAACCCACAGAAGAGCGACTCATCGTAACATTCCCACTGCAAGTCCAGGTTTACAATCTAAAGAGGAACATGCACAAAAGGCAGCAAAGACCGAACTATTGAGATACTAAAAAGAGCTTTGGGCTTAAAAAGACACAGCAGAACATTACAATATCTTGGTTCATGTTATGAAACAAAAGCAAAACTTCTTGCGAAGGAAAAGAGTGAAAAGAATTGGTTAGAAAGCCAAAATAACGGTAACGAGTCACAGACAATGGACACTAATCAACCAAGAAGTTCCCATAGAGGGCATGTGTCCAGTAGAGGTCATAATGCTAGGTCTATCAAATGTCCACTCAAAGTTTTACCGTTAGATTCTGAAGAAATGTACGTAAGCAAGGCAGTAAAATGTTTTGAAGAATCTGCGAATATTTCTTTTGGCGACAACAGCCCTGCTTTATATAATCTAGGTTTGATTCTTCGAGCTTGTGGTAAGCACAGGGAAGCTGAAAAGCAATTTAATAAAATTATCAACAGTAATCAAACTACAACTCAAGATAGATCAGTGTATTTTGATTGCATGATGACAGTCATGTGTGCTTACGAGCAAAGTGGTCTTTGTTTGATGGACTGCGTAAACGGCAATAATAATCTAAGTGAACCTGACAAAAATAAAATGTTGCAAATGTCAGAACAAAAATTACTCACTGTCGTAAGCCTTGTCGCATCATTTGTCAACATTGACCCAGAAATAAAACCTCATGCCCATAACATTTGGAACTCATTTAGAACACTCGAAAATAGGTTTGAAGAAGACGACTCGCCTCCAAAGATAAAGAAACTCATTAAGTTACTTCATATAGCGTGTCAATATGACAAAATTCCAGCCGTCATTGAAAAACTGAAGTCGCTTAGTGAAACTGAACTTTCAGACTGGAGAGTTATCAAGGCTGCCCTGGAGAGTTATCTCGCTTTACAAGACTACGAGTCGGCGTTCACATTTTTAGCTGTTTCCATGACGAAACAACCAGAAAATTGCAGTGAGTTGGATTCTTTGAAATTAAAAGTCCAGCTGTGTACGGCCGAGTCAAGACTACATACAGATACAGCCAGCGCCAAGTTTATATTGAAACCTTTGTTCTACTCAATAGTGAAGTCCCAGCCACCAAAAGCTGTAGAAGTGAAGGATGTTCAGGACCATCACGATGAGTATGATGATACCATTGATGTTTTGATTTTATGGGATGACACATCACCAGCCAGTGATGACCTCAGGGTCAAGGTGTGTTTATTACAAAAGTGTATCAGTGTAATATTTGGCCTGGAAGTCAGCGTAAATCTAGAGGTAACAGATTTATAACATTTCTCTATTACGAATGAGATTTTTTTAAATTTAGCGGTAACATTTATATTTTTCCCATTGTTAATGTTTGAAATTATTCCCATTAAATTTTTACTACTTTATAAGTACTAGTTTTTTCAGTCAGTGATTAAAAATAATTGTCTCTTCTGTGTCACAATAATTGTGAATCTGTGCCGATCTAATAAACGTCTTTTAAGAAAACTGAAAAAAAAAAAGATAGGAATTAATTTGTAATTATTTATTTTCATTTTTATTTTTGCAATAGTGTCAAAGCTTTATATCTTCAGTTGGTGTTTCTAAATCCAATTTTAATTTCATCCTTTAATAAATGTTTTTCCCCCTCCATAATTTGATTCAAAAGAGATGTTGTTCATCTGGTCTGAGTCATATGTTACAGCTGGAAGAAATGAATCGTTCTAAACTACTTCTAGTGTTATTAGAGAATCATCCATCATCCAAGTAAGGCACTGAATATTTTATTTTTGATGATTTACACGCAAAATATCATCGAAGTACGATTAAAAATTTTATCAGTTTAAATAACATTTTAGCAGTATCACTAATATTACAATATTACACACCATATATTAAACACAAATTAAATATGTGCATTTTGTGTTCAACATTTTTTGTATTCACTTATTTTGTGTGTAACATTTTTTGTATTCACTTATTTTGTGTTTAACATTTTTTGTATTCACTTATTTTGTGTTTAACATTTTTTGTATTCACTTATTTTGTGTTTAACATTTTTTGTATTCACTTATTTTGTGTTTAACATTTTTTGTATTCACTTATTTTGTGTTTAACATTTTTTGTATTCACTTATTTTGTGTTTAACATTTTTTGTATTCACTTATTTTGTGTTTAACATTTTTTGTATTCACTTATTTTGTGTTTAACATTTTTTGTATTCACTTATTTTGTGTTTAACATTTTTTGTATTCACTTATTTAGTGTTTAACATTTTTTGTATTCACTTATTTTGTGTTTAACATTTTTTGTATTCACTTATTTTGTGTTTAACATTTTTTGTATTCACTTATTTTGTGTTTAACATTTTTTGTATTCACTTATTTTGTGTTTAACATTTTTTGTATTCACTTATTTTGTGCTTAACATTTTTCGTATTCACTTATTTTGTGCTTAACATTTTTTGTATTTAACATTTTTTGTATTCACTTATTTTGTGTTTAACATTTTTGTATTCACTAATTTTTAGTTTAACATTTTTTGTTTTCACTTATTTTGTGTTTAACATTTTTTTATTCACTTATTTATTTATCTTTTACTTTATTTTCAGCTCTTTTAAATATATTCTGGATCTAATACCTTGTTAATCTTCTGAGAAAACGAATGCACCAAGACAACACGTGACTGTGGGCCTTGTTGACCCCGAGGCCATAATTCACCCACATTTGAAAAATTATGCGCACACGCCACTGCAGCTAGTGTTAAAACATTTGAGTGAAGTTTCATTTTATGATGACTCAGATTTAAGTGGCGAGCTTGTTGAAGAACAAAAGGAATCGCTAGTCAATGACATCAGCTCATTTTCAAAGATGTCTTTAACAAGTTCTGAATGTCCTGTCACGAACTGGTCCATAGATGATGCTGACATTGTGACGTCTTTAATGACGTTATATTGTTCATTGATTGAAGAGAAATGGCCTTTGAACATTTAATGTTAGCAACAATTTTCTTATGCATAGTATGGCCGTTAAAAGCGGGAGGGGGGGCGGAGGGGTACGTCAAGTGGGCCGATAGGCGTTAGCCAATCAAGGATGGCATTTCGCTTAATTCTAGTTTTCAATGTTTTATATAATGTAAATGCAAAAAAAAAAAAAGAAAAAAACCCACGTAAAATAGACCCTTAGAGATGTTTTAGTACTTTAAGTAGATTAGATAATTAATAAATGGGTGCAAGTTAAAAATATTTTTTTTCCTATTACAAGTTCTTTAAAAAAAAAATAGATTTTCTGTACAAACAAAACAACTTTTTTATTTGTTTGTCTGCTGCTCCAGTGTGTATTATCTCTGTGATACGTGTGAGTCAAATGTGTACTATGTAATGTTTACCTCTGTGATAAGTCTGAATCAAATGTGTACTATGTAATGTTTACCTCTGTGATAAGTCTGAATCAAATGTGTACTATGTAAAGTTTTCTTCATTAGCACAACTATATCAGCAGAAAAGATTTTTTTTTTGAAAATTGAATGTATATTATTATGTAAAAATATTCTATTTTTATTTGTAAATGATAAAACAGTTTAATATTTTTATAAGTTCCATAATGACTTAGAACAGCCATGATTGTATCATTGTAATATTTATTGAAATGTACAAAGTATATAAATATAATTACAATTGAGCCTAAACATTGTTTCAAAGTGTCCATGCATTAATTGTAGTATATGTTACAAACAAACAATAATTGTATGAGCACAATATAATATGTAGTGGTCATTAACATTTGAGTCGTGTGTACATTACTGTACATGTTTAGGTGTGTGTGCATGTGTGTGTGGGGGGGGAGATGGACTTTGACCAATAATTCGCTCATTTGTTTGTTAGAAAATATTTCACGTTTTCATGTAATTTGAGAATAATATAATTTAGAACCAGTGGCGTAGCGAGGGGGTTGCCAAGGTAGCCATGGCCCCGGGCGGCGTATCCAAAGGGGCGGCGGCAATTACCATTTTAAAAAAAAATAACTAAATAGATGGGCGGCAAATTTCCGGTCGGTCCCAGGCGACGAAAGCCCACGCTACGCCACTGTTTAGAACAACAAATTTTTAACTCTTATGTAATTTTTTTACGT
This sequence comes from Bulinus truncatus, assembly GCA_021962125.1. NCBI lineage: Eukaryota > Metazoa > Mollusca > Gastropoda > Planorbidae > Bulinus > Bulinus truncatus. The sequence continues at coordinate 4,703,990 of JAGDYQ010000003.1, forward strand.
TGTTGGTGGTGGTGATGGTAGTGGTGATGGTGGTAAGAATGGTTGAGGTGATGGTGGTTGTGGTGGTGGTGGTGATGGTTGTTGTGGTGGTGGTGATGGTTGAGGTGATGGCGGTTGTGGTGGTAGTGGTGATGGTGGTAGTGATGGTTGAGGTGATGGTGGTAGTGGTGGTAGTGGTGGTGGTTATTGTTGATGTGATGGTTGTGGTGGTGGTAGTGGTGTCGGTGTGTTTCTTTGTCGCGATCGATCTTTGATCATTATCAACTTATGAATTGTGCTTTCGATTTGTGCTTTTTTTTTCATTTACATTACTTAATCACATTTCTTTTTATAAGCATGCATCCATGAATGGAACATGGAATGGGGGGGGGGGGGGAATGTGTACACTTCATATATCAAAACGATTTTGAATGTTTTATTTAATGTCACTCTATGACAGCCGATCTCCAAAACAAAAAGGGAAAAAAAAAAAACTTGCAAAACATTTATTATGTAGTTAACCCCCCCCCCCCTAGTATGTCATTAAAATAATTTTTATAATAAACAAATATATGACACTATTTATATTTTTTTTAGATATGTGTTTATATTATTTTTTTATTTACATGAAACATTATATTTGTATCATATAATGAATTCCTACTAATATTTAATTATTCTATATATTTTTTTGTTTTAAAAAAATTAAACTTGGTATTGTTTTTTCACACACTTACGTTATTAAGCTTGACTTTATAAAACTTAAAAAAAAACTTTCCCAAACTAATGCACTTTTCTTATTTTGGCTAGATAATCTCAAAGCGAATTTTTCTAAATCGTAAACATTACTAAAAAAAAGTACATGTAATTAGCTTTATTTTTATTCTACAAGATGTTAATTTATGGTATCAAATTAATTTAAAATTCTGTATTGTCATGTAGAATTTGCACGTTTTCCAAGATGGAGCTTTCTCACTAAATTAGTACAGGTTCAAACCCAGAGAAAATGAAACTAAAAAAAAAACAAACGTATAGAAAGCCATCAAGAGATTTGATCGTCTCGACACAGTGTATCACCAATGAAACATTTCCAATGATTAAAACATATTTTTTTTAAACCAGACATACAGTCATACTTTCTTTAATGGGTTAAGGTTAAACTGTTGTGCTGTGCGCATTTGTATTGATATTGAAACCAAACTAGGTTTCAACACAACGAGCTTGGTTGAATCTAGGTCAAGTGAGGGGAAATAAATGCGCACTGCAATACAACACAGCACAATACAACTCAACACAACACAAAATCGTTAAGGAGAAATTGAAACCAAAATTTGAAGTTCAATTTCCCGATACGCAGACTCAATGACAGACTTCATGGATAAACAAACACTGTTTACTGTGTAATATAACATCGTGTAATGTGTAATATGACATCATGTAATGTGTAATATGACATCGTGTATATTGTTTAAAATAATATCGTGTAATGTGTAATATAGCATCGTGTAATGTGCAGGCCTAATACAAATCATTGATAAATATTATTTTCAGTTTTCTGAAATCAGTAGCTTAGTTCTCGACATTACAGTAAATGAGCTCAATTCCGACATTAGTCAGTCAACGGTTCTAAACTTTTGAAACACACGTTATCGGTAAGTAGTTGTTTTTTTTTTAAAGTACACCTCATGTCTTAACATAACACTGTGAGCCATCCATGGCCGGATCTAGACTTGATAAAGCCCTAAGCCATTTGATATATGTGACCATATTATGAGACAGTGCCAAATATTAAATATTTATGACAATCGCTCTCTTGATAAATTAATTTCTTGGCGGCCCTACGCTACAGCTTGTTTAGTTCATACGTAAATCCTGCACTGGTGCCGTCCCACTCAGGTCAAGCTGCTGAATGTTACAGGATGATTCCATTAGCCACGAGTAGCCTAATATTTAAACGTGTTTTATATAATCAATGCGGTTAGTCGACGGTCAGGGATGTACATATGAAAGGGTAGCCTGATGCATGTATCCAGAACCAAAGCGAGGTGAGGGGGGGGGACCCGAATACATATCGGGTGAGGGGGGGGGGGGTTACTGCCCTTACGGAACCCGTCAGGTGCAGAAATCTGAGGTAAAAATGACTGCAGTTGTGGTCACTAGTTGGGGAAGATATTTAGGGGTATTGCGGCTAGTCCTTCTGTAACCTTTGCATCCATGACGACATGAACATTACTGACACTGTTAAGGTGAGCATTATAATTAGGGGGGACTATGAAAACGTCTTTCGAATGTACTATCAAGGTGGCTGCATTGGGGCCCTCCACTATTAAGTGGGTCACACGGATAGACTTTTATTTTGCGAGCCACAATGAATAGAAATCTGAGAACTTGTCGGAGGCCGACGGGCTAAAATGATTTAACAGTTAGGGTCATCACATGGGGCCCCATTTTTCAAAGAATATTAGTGGCCCAATACTTGCTAACGGCGACCGTAACAGCGTATTTGCCTAGTGCTCCAAAACTACCTTTGTCAATAGCCCCATCACCATTGTACATTAAGTTAATATTTTATCCCCCCCATCCTCACCTTTCTCCCCCTCCCCCACCAACTAGGTCGAGGTCATATTTTTTTACCCTGGGTATTTCTAACAAACTATTTCCTGTACTTCTTGGAAATAACGAGGCTAAATATACCTTTCATTACTTCATAACAGCATAACAGAAATATACCTTTCATTACTTCATAACAGAAATATACCTTTCATTACTTCATAACAGAAATATAACTTTCATTACTTCATGACAGAGTAAGTAAAATATGGCTATGTGTTAAGCAAAAAAAAAAATAAACGTTAAAAATGTTGGTTTTATTTAAATGTTAAGAAATAGTTAAGGAATAAATTTGGATATAATTTGATCCGTTAAGTTTACTTCATAACAGAAATATATTACTTCATAACAGAAATATAACTTTCATTACTTCATGACAGACATAAAAATAAAATGTTATTAAAATACATGATTCAAAATACAAAAACAAAACTTAACTGAAAGAAAAAAATGTTATTTATAACTCATGTTGATGTAAATCCAAATTTCAGTATAACATTACGAAGTCAAACAGAGTCTAACTATGTAACAAATAACGATACAGTCTAACTATGTAACAAATATCAATACAGTGCTGACGTAAATCTGTACACGTGGCATGTGTACGCTAAACTTGCGCAAAGGCACAATAACTTTTTAATACATTTTTAGCGCCTCCCCCATTAAAACCATATATAATAGTTGTAAAATATACCATTTTGATCCCCTTTGTGAGTAACGCCAGGGGGTTGACCGACCCTCGCTACGCCTCTGTGTGTACCCATTTTAAAATCTAATAGTTCCTGTTGTCATATAAACTTAGACGTTTTCATCGTGATATCAGCTCTATTTACAGAGGGATGGTCGTGAGGTAAAGCATTTGACTATCGACCGAAGTTCCTGGTTCGATTTAAACAGTTTTTTCAGTTCAGGGTTAAATTTCCCTCCTTGTCTACCATATTGCCTCCGCTGCTATGGTCGAGATGAAAGAAGGGTGACTGCAAACAAAGTATCATAGTGGTTTAATAAAATATCTCATCATCACAGCGATTTTACTGACCAAAGCCGGTGCTATTGAGGATAACTAATGTACATTTATTTCTTCAGGTTTCTAGTGTGCCAACTGTCTAGCGGAATGTGCATACCAAGGACTAGTCGACTATCAGAAAGAAACGAGACCTGGCTAGTACAAACTCTTCCGACACCTGCCCAAGGACTGAATCGAGAACATTCGATCTACCCAACCAAAATGACTTCTGCAGCAGGGACACCTGCGACACGAGTCAGTGGGCCATGATACCGGTCAAGATAGTCAGCGTCAGGCCGCCCAGGTTTGGCAAATACAACAGTTTCCCTGTCACAGCTGGTATTGTGGACATTAATCAGGACATTTACTCACCTGGCGCTTATGGCGACACCTGGAGGTAAATCCCAGCAACCCCCATTTCTACATTTGGGGGAACTAAGTAAAGGTATATTTAGGTGGTTATGGTCAAGAGATGTTTGGGTGGTTGCAATCAATGGTATATTTGAGTGGTCATAGTCAAGGGTATATTTGGGTGGCCATAGTCAAGGGTATAATTGGGTGGTCCTAGTCAATGGTACAATTGGGTGGTCATAGTCAATGGTATAATTGGGTGGCCATAGTCAATGGTATAATGGTGGCCATAGTCAATGGTATAATTGGGTGGCCATAGTCAATGGTATAATTGAGTGGCCATAGTCAATGGTATAATTGGGTGGTCATAGTCAATGGAATATTTGGGTGGCCATATCAATGGTATAATTGGGTGGCCATAGTCAATAAGGTATACTTGGTGGCCATAGTCAATGGTATAATTGGGTGGCCATAGTCAATGGTATAATTGGGTGGCCATAGTCAATGGTATAATTGGGTGGCCATAGTCAAGGGTATAATTGGGTGGCCATAGTCAATGGTATAATTGGGTGGCCATAGTCAATGGTATAATTGGGTGGTCATAGTCAATGGTATAATTGGGTGGTCATAGTCAAGGGTATAATTGGGTGGCCATAGTCAAGGGTATAATTGGGTGGCCATAGTCAATGGTATAATTGGGTGGCCATAGTCAATGGTATAATTGGGTGGCCATAGTCAAGGGTATAATTGGATGGCCATAGTCAATGAGTAATTGGATGGCCATAGTCAATGGTATATTTGGGTGGCCATAGTCAATGGTATAATTGGGTGGCCATAGTCAATGGTATAATTGGGTGGCCATAGTCAATGGTATAAGTGGGTGGCCATAGTTACAGGTATATTTGGGTGGCCATAGTTACAGAGCATCATCTAGATGATGGAAAATATTTGAGGTCCTAGGCAAACATATTTACGGTGCTATAAGCTTGATTGTTGGAGCCTTAGGCAAACATATTTACGGTGCTATAAGCTTAGTTACAGTTGGAGGGCTTAGGAAAACATATTTACGGTGCTATAATCTTATTTACAGTTGGAAGCTTTATGCAAACTTATTTACGGTGCTATAATCTTATTTACAGTTGGAGGCTTTAGGCAAATATACTATGAAAAGTTATTTTCTTAAGGTAGATTTTTTTTGGATTAACATCTCTTATTTGGCAAAAACATTACTCTAGTGGTATGAAAGACACTAATAAACTTCATTATTATTAATACCATAGAGTTTTGAGCAAAGTAATAAATATCTCACAATTTGTTTCTCTATAATATAGGTACATTAGTCGACGTTATGGTAATTTGAAAACTTACTCAAGGTGTGATGAAGATTCCACCGCTGGCCAGATCTTTATCTATTCTCACGGCATCAACTACAGTGGCTACTATAAGGAGTCATCCATTGTAGACCAGAAACTGACCGTGTCTGTGTCTTTAGGATTTGTGGGTGTCAGGAGACCGTCCACTGTGGTGGGTAAGAAATGTAAATACTAAGAGCTATCATTGGTTGACGGGCCTAGAGGGGACATTTGTTCACTTGGAACTGATTGACAACTGTGGGAAGGGATGTTTACAATGAAGTCTTTCATGAACCACTTTGAGAGACTGACAGAGATAGCATACCTCAATGCCTGATGTATGCGTGAAAAAATGCCTGCAAAAGCAGTCTGCTCCACACACTGCATGATGCAGCAATGAAACAACTGAGTAAAGCCTAGAGATTTTGTCATCGCCTAAACTGATTTTTATTATCTGAGATTTACTAAAACAAAGTCGGATATGGGGCTCACAATGTGTGTATCTATCTCTGAGTTCATTGAGGAAATCGATGGGGCATAATTACAAATCAGAGATGAAAGCCAAAGAGGAGGTGATGGCACACATTGAAATGAAGATATAGGATGGGTAGATACTTCAGACGAGGGTAGTTGTCCTAACTGTCTCTGTGTCTATTCTTCAAGCCTCAGAGGGAGCTAGAGAACGGCCAGAGGAGCTAGAGAATGGGCAGAGGAAATTAGAGAATGGCCAGAGGGAGCTAGAGAATGGGCAGAGGAAGCTAGAGAATGGACAGAGGGAGCTAGAGAATGGCCAGAGGAAGCTAGAGAATGGCAGAGGGAGCTAGAGAATGGCCAGAGGGAGCTAGAGAATGGGCAGAGAGAGCTAGAGAATGGGCAGAGGGAGCTAGAGAATGGGCAGAGAGAGCTAGAGAATGGCCAGAGGGAGCTAGAGAATGGCCAGAGGGAGCTAGAGAATGGGCAGAGACAGCTAGAGCTAATCCCAGAGGGAGCTAGAGAACGGGCAGAGGGAGCTAGAGAATGGCCAGAGGGAGCTAGAGAATGGCCAGAGGGAGCTAGAGAATGGCCAGAGGGAATGAATACGAAACAATGGTGGAGGGTCTCCAGAATCTCATTGACATTCACGGTGCAGAAGTAACCTTACAGTGGATCCTAAACCACTCTGGCATTCCTGGGAACAAAGGGCCGTTGTTCAGGCCATGTCTGGAGTAACCATAGATGATGACTGGAGGTTACGTCTTAAACTCCTCCCATAGGGGATTTTTTACGTCCATTACAGTCAAGCTACACACTTGAACTAATTATATATCTTTTGAGCTGGGAACACAAAACCATATGGCGAGAGGCTAGAAGGAATATGGAGTGACCTTCTAAGTCTATCCCGTGGGAAAGCTTCAAAGAAATGAAAAGGCCCTGACGAGATCCTGAGATTTGCGGCGCCCTTTGCCAACTTTGCAAGGTGGACGAGAAAACGATAAACAATTTTGATCCTTTGAGGGCTCACGTCTGGCAGTTCAATCTGCATGACTCAGTGGAGCTGCTGGCTATAACGCTCTATGACAGTCTCCATTAGACCCAGCAGATCTTATCTAATGGCCCAAAGGGACTATGTCTCGGCTCGATAGCTTAAACTGAAAAAGCATTGGATCACAGTGGTCATGGGTGGGAAGGGAAGAGGATGTGTATGCCTTAGACCAGTGGTCTCCAACCTTTTTCTTGCCACGGACCGCTGGATTAGTTATAGACAGGTGATTTTGTTCCAAAAATTCATATATGTATAAGTCGTGTCTGGTACTTATAGAAAAAACAATGGCTTACATTTAAAAACTACGTAGAAAATATTGTATGCATTTTTAAACGGATTAATGATTGAGTATTAACTATATCAAATACTATTTCTACAGTTAAAGTAAGAATGTAAAGTGTGTTTTTATGAGGTATTTCTACATGTGTAGATAACAAAATGTGACGGTTTGTTGTATGACTAATTTCTACAGGAGGGGAGAGCAAAGTTTTAATCCGAGCCCACGACTCATGTGGTCGACTGTGTCACGTGGCGTGTCGAAACCCTGTGACTAAAGACTATCAGCTGTGTTCAGGAGCTGTAGCTGTCAATGACAAGAAACCAAGGATGTATGGTGAAAAATTTGACGAAGGTTAGTGTACGTAATTATGTGGCAGTAACAAAGACATATGGAGATTCCATTTTGTGAAGATCCTGCAACAGATCCTTGAATATTATAAATCTAAAAGTAATAAATCTGTTTCGGAATAAATTATGCTTTCTAAAAGAATGTTTTAACTAATTACTGTACATGCCGGCCATGATTGGCGGTGAAATAAATATGATAAAATGAGATCCTGCATGAGATCGAACCATCTTTGAAGTTTTTATAGAGGAATTTCGATGTTTCGTTGTAGTTAAGCACATACTCCCCACCTCCCCTATGATGTTAAATGATGACTTTTTATTATATTTGAAGATGTCATCCTTTCTGCAGCTAAATTATGTAAATAGAAGAGATTGTATAAGTAATGTAAATAGAGGAGATTATAAGAAATGTAATTAGAGGAGATTGTATAAGTAATGTAAATAGAGGAGATTGTATAAGTATAGTAAATAGAGGAGATTGTATAAGAAATGTAAATAGAGGAGATTGTATAAGAAATGTAAATAGGGGATTGTATAAGTAATGTAAATAGAGGAGATTGTATAAGTATAGTAAATAGAGGAGATTGTATAAGAAATGTCAATAGAGGAGATTGTATAAGAAATGTAAATAGAGGAGATTGTATAAGTAATGTAAATGAGGAGATTGTATAAGTATAGTAAATAGAGGAGATTGTATAAGAAATGTAAATAGAGGAGATTGTATAAGAAATGTAAATAGAGGAGATTGTATAAGAAATGTAAATAGAGGAGATTGTATAAGTAATGTAAATAGAGGAGATTGTATGAGTAATGTAAATAGAGGAGATTGTATAAGTAAAAATAATATAAATAGAAGAGGACTGAGACCACACACCCATAAGGTGGCAGTGTTTGCCTTAACGAAGTATGAAAAATTAATACAACATTCGAACACAGTGATTTTTCTTTCTCATCTCGTGCTTTTGTGTTGAAATTCATTTATTAAATATATTTTAGTTATAAATTTAGTTCGTATTCTGAGGAATCGTGTTGTTAGGCATTAGGCTAATTGCCTCCCAGGACGGACAATTCCCCCCCTTCTTTAAATAAAAATACATATGCCATTGTATTGGTGCTACATTGTTGATTTCGGCAACCGGTTTCAACAAAGGGCACTCACTCTGTATCTATGATACGTGAAAGATGGATGGTTGTTGTTGTTTTCATTTTAAAGTTAAATTAAAAGACATAGTTAAACCATTTCAGTTGTCTTAAAGCAAAATATATATGTACTAGCTGTACCATGCACAACCTTTGCATAGTTATATCCATTAGGCTTGATCGATAGGCTATGTTATTTTTTGGTTCTGGGCAGATCCGATTTTTTCATGATTGTATTTTAAACTGGAATACTGATGTATTATTTCTTTGCTTTCGATTTAACGATATATATTATATATAACCATCTATGAGAGAATTTTAAAGAGAAGAGATACAATTTAAATATTGTACATACAGATAAATACTCGTGTATTCATTTACTAATTGACCACATACACATCTGATAAGTTAACACAAACAATATTCACTATTTTAATTATTAAAGGTATTTTGATTTGTTTATTTTTCAGCTGTACTGGATGTCATTGACTACAGAGTAAACACGGAGGCTCTAAATTTCGTATGGACAACCTGTTTTTCACATTTTATTGCGATTACAGAAATTCATTTCCGTTTGCTGATTTACCTGAGTTTGTCGTACCGATATAGACCTGTGTGTGTCGCCCGATATAGACTCGTGCACAGTCGCACGGAAGAGAAAGTAAAACAGGAAGAAAACTGAATTTAGAAAATGAAATACAATTATATTTGACTCAAAAATTTTTGAATCTTTCTTTGCTTTTTTTCCTTTTTTTCTTTTCAATTTTTAGACATTTTATATTCATTTGAGAAGACTACTAAAGTGTGTTACAGTTTTATTATTTGTTATCATTACTGTAGTACTCTATGTATTAATGGTGTTTTGTTTTCTATTCTGAGTATTTTTCATGACTTACTGATAGCTATGTTATGTTTTGTCTGAGATACTTAAATAAATTATATATTTCATAATGTCTGAATGGTAACTGAATAAAAGAAACCCATGTATGTACTTTTTTTCAATTAAGTTCAATAGTGAGTGCTAGATCTTCTTTATGTTTTGTCTTAAATACTCAACTACATGACAGTGTTATATAGTTTATGTTTTGTCTTTTTGTGGGGTTTGGCTACTCATTAAATCTGAATTATCTAACTTGTTTGTGTTTTATTGTTATAGATCACAGACATTTTCAAAACAAACAAAAAAAAAAATAAAACACACATAGACAAAGGTAAACAATATCCCTCCCTATACAACGTTGCTATGGGTACCAACCACATTAAATATATAAACGAACAATCCTAATACTCATATTCCAGAAAAAGTTAGCCAATATAAATTAAAAAATAAATGTAGAAATTATAGAATAGTAGACATGCTTTTTACAAACGCTATAATAATCTAAATATAATCTGAGTATCATCTTTATAAATCATCTAATACGATGATGTAATCGTATACAATGATGTAATCATGAATAATGTTATTTTAAAACTTTATTTTTATACTTGTTGAAAATCCTGCTGAAGCTGGCTGAACGGAATCCAACAAAAGGGATAACAAAGATATATACGAAATACTGCAATAGAAAAAAACATGTGGCCTTCATTGCCATGAACAGAATACGATATGAACAAAAATAACAAAAAATGTATGAGTTACTGTAATAGAAAATAACATTTGGCTTTTATTGCCATGAACACAATACATATCATAGATTTCATTGAACCCACATTTTTAGTGTACGGACCATTAGACTGAGGGATACACACGCACACATACAAAAGGGGCGATTATGTGTTAGATATTTATATTTATGAAATGTAGATACGTATTCAATCAGTCAATGTCATATAAATTTCATGGTCATTTGACAGAGTAGATATTCCAACTAATCTTACATATAGCAAGCATGTTGTCTATGTTTGCAGATATGTTTTTCTCAGTTTTGACGTTCACCCACTGCTTGTCAAAGAAAATGAACGTGTCTTTACTGATGCCTGGGTGCCGCCCCCATTACAGTGATTAAAAAAATCGAAATGGTGAATATGCTGATCGTCGTTGTTGGCAAAGTAGGGCTGACTTCAACCCGTGGCAGACATCCCACCCAAGATGCATGAATTCAACTCGTGGCGGAATCCGACCCGAGATGCCTAAATTCAACCCGTGTAAGACATCCCAATATGTCTAACTTCAACACGCTGCAGACACCCCACACTAGATGCATTAATTCGACCAGGGGCCGACATTTCACCCAAGACGCTTAACTTCAACACTGGGAAGACATCCCACACAAGATGCCTAACTTCAACACGTGGCAGACATCCCACCCAAGACGCCTTACCTCAAGACCCTCCAAATTTGCGCCTCTATTGATGCTACCTGACTCTACACAACATGTGTATATCTGCACTCAACCTGACATGTGTATATCTGCACTCAACCTGACATGTGTATATCTGCACTCAACCTGACATGTGTATATCTGCATCAACCTGACATGTGTATATCTGCACTCAACCTGACATGTGCATATCTGCACTCAACCTGACATGTGTATATCTGCACTCAACCTGACATGTGTATATCTGCACTCAACCTGACATGTGTATATCTGCCCTCAACCTAACATGTGTATATCGCCCTCAACCTGACATGTGTATATCTGCACTCAACCTGACATGTGTATATCTGCACTCAACATGACTTTATTTGATTTTCTGTGACCTCTTCTGGCGGAAACATTGATCTAAATATTTAATGTATTTAGAATAAACATGTGTTTAAATTTGCTAATAATCCACAAATAAGGTTTAAGAAATTAATTATTAATGTGTGATATAAAAAAACCTCTATTACTAGAATCATATCGCAACAATGAAAATAATAGTGACAGTAGAATTGAAACAATTGTGGTCCACGTGGATTTGAATTTTCTTGGCCAATGTATGGGCTAATGGTCCTCAATGAATTAAAATAATTTATATTCAAAGTATTTTTTGGCTAAGAAATGGATGGTCGTGCGGTAAAGCTTGTGAATGTCGACCTGACGGTCTCTGGTTCGATCTTCTGTGAGGATATTAAAGATCAAAGTGGAAGTTCTCGCTCGATCTTTGCGGTGCCTAAGTAATATGTATATATATATATATATATATATATATATATATATATATATTATATAATTAGTAAACCTTAAAGAAAAAAAGATAAGTAATATAAAATAATCAACGTTTTTTAAATATACATTTTTTTATTTCATTATTGTTTCATTATGAAAGTTTTTAAATACTGCTCCGTGAACTCTGTTAGATTGCTGCATACTGTTCTATATACTTGGCACGTTTGTCAGGTAAGTCAGCAAATGGAAACGTTTCACTGTAATCACAGTAAAATGTGAAAAACGTGTTGTCTAGTCGGAATTTAGGAATTCTGGTGTTTTCTTTGAATTTAACAACACTCTTTATAGCTGTAAGTGATACGAAAGATTGTTTAAATTTTTAAAACACTCGTTATAGCTGTAAATGATAAGAAAGATAGTGTACATTTTTAAACCACTCGTTATAGCTGTAAATGATACGAAAGATAATTTAAGATTTGACAAGAAGCTAAGCTCGGTTGTATATATGTGCAGACTTAATATGAAATGTGTAACGTAGACCGAATATAAAAAGGTAGACATTTTATAAAGATCCCGGTAGATTTAGATTACAACAAATACAGATATTATATAAGATAAACCATTCAATACTTAATACCAATGCTTCTAATTTTGATGGACATAATTCCACCAAGGCCAATGTTTCTGTATTTTAGAGACATGAAATGTTCCTTAAATTAGAAAATTGTTCTTAGTAGCGCTCGGTAAGCTTATAATACACATTTATACGTATACATGTATGTCTGTCTGGAATTTTGTAATCAATTTTTAACCCACTTCACACTTGATGGAGTGTTTATTTAAGCCCTAAATAAAGGTACGGTAACTTCCATTGACGTGAAAGATCTCAGTTAAGCGAGTTCAGGTCGGGTCTAATAGCCGGATATGATCGAAGTTTGCCCATGAGGGGGGATTGCCTATAGAAGGTATGTAAATCTCAGAATACCCAGAGGGCATCATTGAACGATGTGATTTGTCTTAAAGGCTGCAATGACAAACAATAGAATCATTCAATAGATGTATCGCAAGTCACATGACACAATGTATACCACGTTGGCTTTGAAAAAACAAATGCATACAAAACGGCTTAGTGGAAGACACTTTCATGTGTTAAAGATAATTTGATAAATGTGCTGTAATTTTTCAGCACCAGTCATTCTGTTTGCAACACGAACAAACATTATACTGCATATTAGCTGTACAGTTCAACCCAAATATGACAACCACTGTACTCACCTTCGTTCGTTGTGTCTCCGTACACCGACCACAGTACTCACCTTCGTTCAATGTGTCTCCGTACACCAACCACAGTACTCACCTTCGTTCATTGTGTCTCCGTACACCAACCACAGTACTCACCTTCGTTCAATGTGTCTCACACCAACCACAGTACTTACCTTCGTTCAATGTGTCTCAGTTCATCAACCACAGTACTCACCTTCGTTCAAAGTTTCCCCGTACATCAACGGTTTTTTTTCATTGACAGCTACAGCTCCAGAACAAACTTCTTCCTCATCAGTGACTGGATTTCTACAAGTAATTTGACACATTCGGGAGTCGTGAGCTCTAATCAAAGCTTTGGTCACTTTACCTTTAGATATGAAAAGCAAGAAGAAAAAACTATTGCTTTTAAACATTTACAAAGATTTTCGATGACTGTTCATAATACAACTTCACTAAGTATTCAACTACTAAACATAATACAACTTCACTAAACATAACACAACTTCACTAAACATAATACAACTTCACTAAACATAATACATCAATAAACTAAACAAACACCTCTATTTCCTTCATTCCGCTTGCGGAAATTATTAGTACACTAGTCTCAGTACATATTTTTATATATTGGTCAATATTTCACGTAAGTTGTGAAGATTAAATTCACATCATTGGATAAAATTTATGATTCAGTTAACTTTACACATTAAACATTGACCTTAGTAGAATTGAGAAGAAGTCTATACTTAATGTAAATGTTTTTTTATCCTATATCTATTTGGTGATTTGAAATTATTATATGTTTTTTAAAGCAAGATTGTAGTTTAGAGATAATGTGCTTATGCCAATGATATTGTATACTGTTGCGGAATTCTTTTATATACTTGGTAGTAAATGTTACCATTTTAGTCAACAACATTTATATACGAAGTCGACTCCAGTTGAAGTATTAATACAAATAATATTTAATTCTTTAATTTAACTCTATGAACATGAACTGGCATATAATGGTGAACCCAAGAGGAGTACAATAACTACTGTCTAGATACAAACTATAACATGCATCCGCATACTAAAATGCCCAAAGCTAGACTTATTTCACAACTGATATAAAAAACACATTTCCTCGCTGTCGGTTGTAGTTACGTCATTTCTACCAAAATGACTTATACACTAGAACTCAGAATAAACTACAGTGCGAAGGCGGAATGACGTCATAGAGTTTGTAGTGGGCGGAGCCGACCAAATTGCGTCATCAAACTTTAACTATACCATTTCTCCACACGTACATTTCGCCTCTGTATTGTTCTTACCTTCTACATTGCATGGATTCCTGACTGCCACAAACCCTATGGACATAGACACTGTCAGTTTCTGGTCCACGATGACAGATTCCTTATAATATCCATTGTAGTTGATGCCAGCAGAATAAATAAAGATTTGTCCAGTTGATGAGGCTTGTTTGCACCTTGAGTAGGTTTTCAAATTACCATAGCAGTCGCTTATGTACCTTTAGTTTAAAAAAAAAATAATTAAAAATTTTCGAAACCTTATTCATTCAAAAATAATACTAATTATTTCAGGATTTAAAAAAAAAGCTTTTAAATGTAATTTAATAATTATCTCACACAGTGTCTAATTAAGTCATTGTTATGCCATAAGCACTAACCAATTTCTGTGCTCTTCCCTTCGAATATATTGCCAAGTATTATATAAGATCTTTTTAATTCTTGTTATATTACACATCTCCTTATATAAATAGTAGATATAATGCATCCAGTTTGCATTGTCTCATGTTTACTCTGTTGGAATGTTCAATGTTTCAACTGAGACAATGTGTTTCTGTATCTTTTTTTATCTTCAGTTTTTGTTTGCCTATTAAAATCTCATTTATGTGACTAATCTTCGGCTCTGTGACGCTTTTAAAATCGCTGTTACTGCAACTGCCTGTGCCTCCTATGTTATATGAGAAAAACATTTTCATTTTTAATACGATCATTAGCAAATGTTTTTATCGGCTGTGTTGAGATCTTAGAATGGTAGAGAATAAATGGAGAGAAATCTAACATCCTTTAGACATCAGTCAGCCACATTTAAGCCAATCAGATTTATTGAATGATCTGCCTATGGTATAATTTTATCAACATCCATGTTTTTCCCATATACTTTTCTAGCACTCAGTCATTTTGGTAGTACTGTCCTATAACTGACCATTACATGCAAATGTAATATAAAATATTTGCCAGTTATTTGTATATTCTAACTGAGGTGAATTTCTATTTCTAGAAATTATTCATATCATTTTGTTTTAATTGCCTAAGTACGTAATAAAAGTATCAGATTGTTATGTGCAATACGAGTTAAATGTGTTAACAAACAGTTTCAACGAGTTGTGCATTTTTTATGACTATCAAGGGGTATAAATCCACGCGCAATTAAAGCCAGCGAATATTCTATAAACTGAACTAAAAGTCTCATCAGTTAGTGCTAAAACACCAAAGACTGTAAATATAGTTCTAAACCAAAGACTGTAAATAGAGTTCTAAACCAAAAACAATAAGTAGAATTTTAATCCAAAAACTGTATGTAGAGTTCTAATCCAAAGACTCACACAACAATCAATCACACTGTTTTCCTATATAAGTAAGTAAGTTAAGTTCCATTAACCCTATTATGCCATCGGGGCAGATGAAGTGTAAACTGTTTTTGTAACCAAGGCATATAAAGGAATTGAATTGTGTGGTTAGCAAATCACCCTACATCCATTATTTCCCCATCTATAATCAGGCACCCAATAAAAATCTTGGTCAACTTGACGGACATTTCACCAACTTTTATCTTTTATCGAGACCTGGAGAAATTTTGTTGGCACTCACTGAAGATCGAGTCCTGTACTCCAAGGTTGACAGTAGAACACTATACATCACTCGGCCACTCATACATCTTTCTTAACAAACCATATAGAACACTACACACCTGGATGTATCTTTCCTATAAAGAACATATAGAACACTACATAGCTGGATGTATCTTTCTATACAGAACATATAGAACACTACACCTGGATGTATGCTATACAGAACATATAGAACACTACAAACCTGGTTGTATCTTTCCTATACAGAACATATAGAACACTACAAACCTGGATATATCTTTCCTATACAGAACATATAGAACACTACAAACCTGGATGTATCTTTCCTATACAGAACATATAGAACACTACAAACCTGGATGTATCTTTCCTATAGAACATATAGAACACTACACACCTGGATGTATCTTTCCTATAAAGAACATATAGAACACTACATAGCTGGATGTATCTTTTCTATACAGAACATATAGAACACTACAAACCTGGATGTATCTTTCCTATACAGAACATATAGAACACTACACACCTGGATGTATCTTTCCTATAAAGAACATATAGAACACTACATAGCTGGATGTATCTTTTCTATACAGAACATATAGAACACTACACCTGGATGTATCTTTCCTATACAGAACATGTAGAACACTACAAACCTGGATGTATCTTTCCTATAAGGAACATATAGAACACTACAGACCTGGATGTATCTTTCCTATACAGAACATATAGAACACTACACACTGGATGTATCTTTCCTATACAGAACATACATAGAACACACACACTGGATGTATCTTCGTAAGCGTCTGGTGAGTAAATATCATCATCGTCATCCACGTCATTGTCTGTGACAGGGTAACTTTGTACTCCCTATAGTTGGGAGGTCTGACGCTGACTATCTTGACTGGTATCATGACAAACTGACTCGTGTCGCAGCCCTCCTTACGGCAGAAGTCATTTTGGTAAGGCAGGTCAAAGGTTGGTGCCTCTGGCACCTGGCATGTGTCGGTAGGCTGTGTGTCTGTAGTAAATGTGCATTACACAAATACAGTCATTGAATCACGTGCTGTAGTAAATGTGCATTACACAAATACAATCAATGAATCACGTGCTGTAGTAAATGTGCATTACACAAATACAGTCATTGAATCACGTGCTGTAGTAAACGTGCATTACACAAATACAATAAATGAATCACGTGCTGTAGTAAATGTGCATTACACAAATACAGTCATTGAATCACGTGCTGTAGTAAATGTGCATTACACAAATACAATCAATGAATCACGTGCTGTAGTAAATGTGCATTACACAAATACAGTCATTGAATCACGTGCTGTAGTAAATGTGCATTACACAAATACAATCAATGAATCACGTGCTGTAGTAAATGTGCATTACACAAATACAGTCATTGAATCACGTGCTGTAGTAAATGTGCATTACACAAATACAATCATTGAATCACGTGCAATAGTAAATGTGCATTACACAAATACAATCATTGAATCACACGTGCATTACATACACGAATGACGTTAAATAACCCTGCCGTGTTCGTTGAAGTGCCATAGTTCTGTTTTCAGCAGCACATCAGCTAACGAGTCATACGTTAAACACTGCTCGTCAGGGGCACATATGAGCCTGCACCCCCTCCCCCCCTCCCCCGCCCTAAGTAAAAGTAAAGATTGCAGTCCAGAAAGCTTAAGATTTTATCGGAGTCTTTACTAGAAGAGGTTCTTTGGCTCAGATTGGCTAATCCGTAAGAACGCCTTAACAGTTACAGACCCATTGAATAGTAAATCTAATTTGCCTAATCCATGAGACTCAACAAGCTTGTTGTCCAGTGCTCGATTTAAGAAAAAAACCAGTGTCGGGGATGAAAACAAATTTCTGCAGAGCCGGGGATAAATGGCTATGGTTTCATCCCCGGCGGGGATATATTAGCCAAAGCAGAGCCGGGGATGGTAGTTCTCAGCGGTAAATCGAGCCCTTTTGTTGTCTCACTCTCGTGGGGGAGGGGGGTCAAATGGGTTGGCGGGCCTTAATGCTATTTAGATAGATGTAGAATGTAGTGAACAAAATGTTAGGTATTCGCGATACGTCTGTTAGAGAAAAAAAAATAAATTCTATATAGTTATTTCTGGTGACGCACACAAAAGTAATTCCGTGACATACTCTTTGCGAATCATTGGTCATTGATTCAGTGTGCCAGTAGTCATACGATGATATTTGAATTAAATCTTTTACTGTTGGCTGTAAAAACTAAACGAGTACCGACTCTTAATAAAGCTGATGTCGTGGATGAGAGTTTTGAATAAAAGTGGGGGGGGGGGGGGGGACGGGGGGGGGACGGACTCGGCAACTTGTAAAGCAAACTGTAACCTAACAAAATACCGTGCGAATACAGTAGAGCAGGGCCATAGTTACATTATTGTGAGCCCACGGGGAAACCAGTGTATCGAGACTTCAACGACAACCACTCACAATTTTAAATGAAATATAAATAGTTGAATAGCGCGGTGCTCTTTACTCGTGCGCACCCTGTACACGTTCACGGACGGGTCAGTGCAATGTCAACATTTCATGTCGACTTTTTTTTTTTTTAACATGGCAGTCTAATATTATCGTACTAGCTGTACCCTGCAAAACTTTTGCAAAGAGTTATATTCCCTTAGGTTTGATCAGTAGGCTATGTTATTTTTAGTTTCGGACAGATCCGATTTTTTCATATTATTATAAATTAAAGATGCAATATGTTGTAGGAATACAAAAAAAAAAAAAAAAAAAAAAAAAAACAAATGACTATTTAAATTGAATTATTTCATATTTTGGCCTTTGGTTTCATGTTTAAAAACCTCAGAAACTATTCAAAACTGTAGATTAAAAAAAAAAAAAAAAAAAACATTTATCAAATCGGGACGCCATTTTTAATTCTTGTTTTCCGCTTTCGATTTAACGCAGAACCCACGCCCAATTATTATATTAATTATAAAATCCATTACAGTAGAACGTTAAAAAATATAAACAGTTTAATTGATTAGGAGGGAGTGTCACATGGTACCACGATTTCCCGGGCTACGCCGGGTATCAAACAGCTTGTTGTCTTATAAAATTTAGTCCAGTAGAACATTAAAAAAAAATAAATTCAAGTCAGCCACATATTCTGATGAGGTCTATAGTTCATTGAATAGTTCACAGACGTGCTAACGATTCACAAATCATTTAGCAACGGGTTGTGGTGTGGCGATCGATTGGGCAGCGAGTGCTTTCAAAATTCAGCCACGCCTGGTGCTGAGAGATTTGAGTTAAAGGTTCGGTTGAATGGTAGAGTCACCTCGACACGTCCTTGTACTGCGTGCGTTTTTAGTTTATTTTTTTTTTTTTAAATCGCTCAAACCAGTGGTTCTCAAGGTGTCAGTCTGGACACTCCGTTGGGGTACGGGCTACGCTGCAGTGGGTCGCCCCCTTTTTTTATTTTAAAAAATAAATACTTGATTGTACAGGTTATTCGTGTTTCTGTGCAGGTGATTCGTGTTTCTGTGCAGGTGATTCGTGTTTCTGTGCAGGTGATTCGTGTTTCTGTGCAGGTGATTCGTGTTTCTGTGCAGGTGATTCGTGTTTCTGTGCAGGTGATTCGTGTATCTGTGCAGGTGATTCGTGTTTTTGTGCAGGTGATTCGTGTTTCTGTGCAGGTGATTCGAGTTTCTGTGCAGGTGATTCGTGTTTCTGTGCAGGTGATTCGTGTTTTTGTGCAGGTGATTCGTGTTTTTGTGCAGGTGATTCGTATTTCTGTGCAGGTGATTCGTATTTCTGTGCAGGTGATTCGTGTATCTGTGCAGGTGATTCGTGTTTCTGTGCAGGTGATTCGTGTTTCTGTGCAGGTGATTCGTGTTTCTGTGCAGGTGATTCGTGTATCTGTGCAGTTGATTCGTGTTTCTGTGCAGGTGATTCGTGTTTCTGTGCAGGTGATTCGTGTTTCTGTGCAGGTGATTCGTGTTTCTGTGCAGGTGATTCGTGTTTTTGTGCAGGTGATTCGTGTTTCTGTGCAGTTGATTCGTGTTTCTGTGCAGGTGATTCGTGTTTCTGTGCAGGTGATTCGTGTTTCTGTGCAGGTGATTCGTGTTTCTGTACAGGTGATTCGCGAAAAACAAACAGGGTTTCTTAGTTCGTTTTGGAATGGCATAAGTTTGAGTAACACTGGTGTTAATATCGCTGCCCCCTTCATTACCACCGCTAACCCCCGTAACGCAACATAAGACAGGAAGGAAACCCGTCACAACTAGTTTAAATCGATTTAAACATCTTCATCCTTTTAGCTATCGGTACTTTCTAAAAAGCAAAGAAGGTGACGGGTGGCAGCGTGGTATAGACCTTTCTCATAAAGTAGTCCCCTTACTGAATTGTTTGTCTAGACGGGCTAGTTACACTTCCGGAACCAATTAATGTACTTGAATTTGCGAATAATAAATTTCTGTTGCCGCTATTCTTTTAATTTTAATCATGAAAATCAAATAATCAAAATTTAATATATTTTTCAGTGTGATTATTTATTATTATATTAAATGTTAAAACTATAACAATGTTTTTCTGATTTTTAATACTATACGATATAATTTTTATAATTAAAGACCACTGCTAACACTAGTGTATGCTCTCGACATTTTAATCTTAATATTTAATGGGCTGTCTGTAAACAGTTAAACATGTGTTTAATGCAAACAACTTCAACTCAGCAAAAAAGTACAATTGTATACCAATGCATAAAGTTGACATTTTGAATATGACTCATTGTAGTCCGACTTCCTATGTTTTTTGTTAATTTGTCATTTTTCAAACATTTGTATCTGGCTGTACATATATAAATTCCCTTCTCGCACCAAAAAATCACCAGATATTTTCATTTTACAAAATATTAAATAAGTAACATATTTTATTATAATATCATATGTTTTTCCTTTTACCTGTAAATTATGAGGTTCGTGATTTTTTCTCTGGCTTCTATAGCACATCGCTGATAGTTTGACTACATTTCCTAGTGTAGAGCTAAGGTCTGTAACTGTATATTGTTTATTTAAGAAAAATAACACATTGACCATCACCTCAGCATAATGAACAGTGGCGCAACCGGGGGGGGGGGTTTGAGGCCCCCCAGACCAAATCATCAATACATATTTTACTATATAAAGTTACTAAAAAGACTGTCAAACTGTCTTTTTTCAATATGTGAGGCCCCCCCCCAGCACTTTTCGCTGGTTGCGCCACTGAATATGAGGTAGTAGTTTCAAACCTTTTACTACCGAGCTTTAATTACTATCTATCGCACAATATATGCTAACCAAAAATATACTGTTTTAACAATCATGGTTAAATAATATAATGTACATGAGCATGGGCGTATCTATCCCTAAACAGGTAACCAGCCCCGTAGAGTGAAAATTCTACAGCAGGGGCCAGGCATTTTACAGCAGGGGGCAAGGCAATAACAGGGGTGGGGGCAGGTAATACATTTTACTAAGTAGAGCAAATAAGCAGGGGGCCCGGCCTCCCTGCCCCCCGCACGCTACGGGCCTGCTGGTAACCCTAATCGTCAATTATAAAAACTTTAAATAACAATTTTAGTGTAAAATGTAACTTTTCATGTCATGGACATACTTCTCAGAGAAGTATTTGTAATCCGTCGTAACTTCTCTCTCTGATATCGGGATATTTTGTGACTTTAAAAACTTGCCAACATCACAAAAATTAAATTTTGGTATTAAATTTAAAGTCATTTTATCATATATTAGACAAAAAAAGTAGGAAAAATAATCGAGCTAAGTATTAATCAAGTATAAACAAAGCGACCGGAAGCCCATTATAACCCTTTCACAAAGACAGCTGACGCACAGGAATACAAGTGAGAAAGGTCTATAGAGCGCTCGACTGTCGACCTGAGAGTCATGGGTTCTATCCTCCGCGAGAACCAAGGGAATTTTCCCCCAGGTCCAGGTGAAAGTTAGTTCAAAGTCCCTCACGTTTACCCAGCCTTAAATGGGGTATCTGACCCCTTTATATGCCCTGGTTACAGAAACCGGTGAATTGTACACTTTATATGCCCTGGTTACAGAAACCGGTGAATTGTACACTTTATATGCCCTGGTTACAGAAACCGGTGAATTGCACACTTTATATGCCCTGGTTACAGAAACCGGTGAATTGTACACTTTATATGCCCTGGTTACAGAAACCGGTGAATTGTACACTTTATATGCCCTGGTTACAGAAACCGGTGAATTTTACACTATATATGCCCTGGTTACAGAAACCGGTGAATTTTACACTTGATATGCCCTGGTTACAGAAACCGGTGAATTTTACACTTTATATGCCCTGGTTACAGAAACCGGTGAATTTTACACTTTGTCTGCCCCGATGGCCATTAAGGGCTAAAACATTTCAGTGCACGCGCTAACCTGTATGCGCCATATATTAGTAACCGGTATATTCACTGACGTTACAAGCAAATCCGTTCTTACTGATAGTAGGTCAACGCGACCGCCCACTGTCCGCGGGGCCCCTTCTATTAAATCTGATTCTAAGAGAGCCCCGGCAGGCACCTTGGATGTGTATGCCTAGGGCTCTGTCTACACGGGTCTTGTTTCATTTAGTAAGTAGATGGCCCTTAAGATACACGATAACGGCTCTGTCTACACGGGTCTTGTTTCATTTATTAAGTAGATGGCCCTTAAGATACACGATAACGGGTCTGTTTACACGGGTCTTGTTTCAGTTATTAAGTAGATGGCCCTTAAGATACACGATAACGGGTCTGTCTACACGGGTCTTGTTTCAG
Source organism: Bulinus truncatus (assembly GCA_021962125.1). Lineage (NCBI taxonomy): Eukaryota > Metazoa > Mollusca > Gastropoda > Planorbidae > Bulinus > Bulinus truncatus. The sequence continues at coordinate 4,726,657 of JAGDYQ010000003.1, forward strand.
TCATTAAGTAGATGGCTCTTAAGATACACGATAACGGGTCTGTTTACACGGGTCTTGTTTCATTTATTAAGTAGATGGCCCTTAAGTTACACGATAACGGGTCTGTTTACACGGGTCTTGTTTCAGTTATTAAGTAGATGGCCCTTAAGATACACCATAACGGGTCTGTTTACACGTCTCTTGTTTCAGTTGTTAAGTAGATGGCCCTTAAGATACACGATAACGGCTCTGTCTACACGGGTCTTGTTTCATTTATTAAGTAGATGGCCCTTAAGATACACGATAACGGGTCTGTTTACACGGGTCTTGTTTCAGTTATTAAGTAGATGGCCCTTAAGATACACGATAACGGGTCTGTTTACACGGGTCTTGTTTCAGTTATTAAGTAGATGGCCCTTAAGATACACGATAACGGGTCTGTCTACACGGGTCTTGTTTCAGTCATTAAGTAGATGGCTCTTAAGATACACGATAACGGGTCTGTTTACACGGGTCTTGTTTCATTTATTAAGTAGATGGCCCTTAAGTTACACGATAACGGGTCTGTTTACACGGGTCTTGTTTCAGTTATTAAGTAGATGGCCCTTAAGATACACGATAACGGGTCTGTTTACACGGGTCTTGTTTCAGTTATTAAGTAGATGGCCCTTAAGTTACACGATAACGGGTCTGTTTACACGGGTCTTGTTTCAGTTATTAAGTAGATGGCCCTTAAGATACACGATAACGGGTCTGTTTACACGGGTCTTGTTTCATTTATTAAGTAGATGGCCCTTAAGATACACGATAACGGGTCTGTTTACACGGGTCTTGTTTCAGTTATTAAGTAGATGGCCCTTAAGATACACGATAACGGGTCTGTTTACTCGGGTCTTGTTTCAGTTATTAAGTAGATGGCCCTTAAGATACACGATAACGGGTCTGTTTACACGGGTCTTGTTTCAGTTAGTAAGTAGATGGTCCTTAAGATGCACGATAACGGGTCTGTCTACACGGGTCTTGTTTCAGTCATTAAGTAGATGGCCCTTAAGATACACGATAACGGGTCTCTCTACACGGGTCTTGTTTCATTTATTAAGTAGGCGGCCCTTAAGATACACGATAACGAGTCTGTTTACACGGGTCTTGTTTCAGTTATTAAGTAGATGGCCCTTAAGATACACGATAACGGGTCTGTTTACACGGGTCTTGTTTCAGTTATTGAGTAGATGGCCCTTAAGATACACGATAACGGGTCTGTTTACACGGGTCTTGTTTCAGTTAGTAAGTAGATGGCCCTTAAGATGCACGATAACGGGTCTGTCTACACGGGTCTTGTTTCAGTCATTAAGTAGATGGCCCTTAAGATACACGATAACGGGTCTCTCTACACGGGTCTTGTTTCATTTATTAAGTAGGCGGCCCTTAAGATACACGATAACGGGTCTGTTTACACGGGTCTTGTTTCAGTTATTAAGTAGATGGCCCTTAAGATACACGATAACGGGTCTGTTTACACGGGTCTTGTTTCAGTTAGTAAGTAGATGACCCTTAAGATACACCATAACGGGTCTGTTTACACGGGTCTTGTTTCAGTTATTAAGTAGATAGCCCTTAAGATACACGATAACGGGTCTGTTTACACGGGTCTTATTTCAGTTATTAAGTAGATGGCCCTTAAGATACACGATAACGGGTCTGTTTACACGGGTCTTGTTTCAGTTAGTAAGTAGATGACCCTTAAGATACACCATAACGGGTCTGTTTACACGGGTCTTGTTTCAGTTATTAAGTAGATATCCCTTAAGATACACGATAACGGGTCTGTTTACACAGTCTTATTTCAGTTATTAAGTAGATGGCCCTTAAGATACACGATAACGGGTCTGTTTACACGGGTCTTGTTTCAGTTAGTAAGTAGATGACCCTTAAGATACACCATAACGGGTCTGTTTACACGGGTCTTGTTTCAGTTATTAAGTAGATGGCCCTTAAGATACACCATAACGGGTCTGTCTACACGGGTCTTGTTTCAGTTATTAAGTAGATGGCCCTTAAGATACACGATTACGGTTCTGTTTACACGGGTCTTGTTTCAGTTAGTAAGTAGATGACAGCCTTGTTACACATTTAAATAACCAAATGAATTTCGGTTTCAATAGAGTCATTAACAACGTGATGCAAACGTTTCCGTGAATAAACAAATAGGGAATAAATAAATCGATAACACCTGCTCCTATCTATTTTTAGCGAAATTCGTAAACTGTTCTCTGACCTATTTATAACGCAATACTGTTGTCCTTTCTCGTCACACGTTGTTAATGTTACGGTATCAACAGCTATGGTAAATAGTTGATGATGACCCGTGTTTACAAGGGAAAAAAAACAACTTTATTTTTTTTTCAAGAAAGGGCAGCAACCAATAAACTGAAAACGATAGATGGCAGGGGCATCATTCGTAAGGGAAGAGAGCGGTCCGCAATTATGCCAAGATTTTTTTTTTAAAGGAATTTATAAATCTTGTATTATAATTCTCAAAATCACGATATAAGTACATAACATAATTAATAAAAGGATAATAAAAATTGAAAAATCTCTATGAAGGTGCTTGTTATTAACTGCCAGCTTGTCTAGATTTTTTTTTAACGAAAACCGCCAAATCGCACAGGAGATCCGCCACAAAATACCCCGCAAGATAAGTGAAGTTGAAAAGGTATGACACAATTTTCGTCCATTTAAAAAAAAAAAAATATTTGAATAATTTGTTTTTTTTTTTAATTCAAATAAGAAATATTATAAAATACAAAGAAGAAAAAACCGCCGAAGCAGCCCAAGATTTATGACGGGATCCGCCAATCAGCCCCTTCCCCAAGTTATACCTGAAAAGTGACGCCTCAGGAAAGATATGGTAGATAGCTCATTTTTCAGAAATTAGTAAACACAGTGATTACCTACTTTGTATCTTGTCACCGAGTGTTTTATATCTTTGTGTTGTTGACAGAACGAATATCTTAGCTTTCTAGCAACAATGTACGTTGTTGTCCCCCTCCTCGGTACGCCATAAGATTCGCTTTATCTGTTTTATATATATATATCCCATCCTTGCTGATTCTTAGTTGGTGGGAAAGAAAATCATTATTTACAATACGTACATCTAAGGTCTCTCTATCAGTTTGTTTTCGCCAAGTCAAACAAATAATAAAAAAACAACTTTATATCACAATTCTACGTAACTTAACCCCCCCCCCCCCAGTTTCCACCATATCATCACACTGTTTACTTGTTGTGTCCATTTGATTTGGATCACTCTTGCATTTCACCAACAAGATAAAGACCCTCCAGTTTGAGGTCACTGGCACTAGGACACTTCAATGACAGTCCGTTTAATCGACAGACCATCATTTATTTAACCGCCTGGTAAATATGGGAGGAAATAGACCCCCCCCCCCCCAGCATTCAACACAGCCGTTGGCATTTGGAAAGCAGTTTTAAAGGGTATGGGTGGTGTGGGGGGGGGGAGGTGTTAGGGAGTTTACATTTTAATTTTTGCTTCTTCTTTCACAGTTTTACGACTAATGTGTGTGTGGGGGGGGGGGTGGAGGTGGGAAGGGGGGTGTCATTTGAGCGCAGTCACAAATGTAAAGTGTGGGGCTAATGGAAAGCTGCGGGCTCCTCGTCTACATTTCGCTGCTTTCATTAAGTCGTCATTGGGTTTTTCACCGAGTACCGTGGCGAATGAAGCTTTAAAGTGTGGAGTGTTGGTGGTGGGGTTTGGGATTAAAGGTACATGTCGGTACGCCCTTAAATGCCCGTCCATTAATTATACGTTTTCCTAAGTGAATAAAATTCATGTGATATTACAACCCTCGTGGTATTGGGTTCACATTATATTAAGAGGTACTTCGGAATTGGGAATCGGAAATTTCTGGGAATCAGATTAGTCCCATAGTTTCCGACATTCATCTTACTTATTAGAATTCCTAAATTAACATATTTTTTCTCAGCATGCCATTAAGTTTGCGCTCTTTTTGTATGTATGGCCATCAGGTATTGAATCGGAAGTTTAGAGAGGAATCGGTAATTCAATCGGAATCGGTAAATATTTTAGTATCACAAGTTTTTAAAATTCATAAGTCCTGAAAAGGAAAGAGAGAGTGAGAGAGAGAGAGAGAGGGAGGGGGAGATTGGAGGGAGGGAGAGAGATGGGGGTAGAGAGAGAGGGAGGGAGAGAGAGGTAAGGGAGAGGGAGGGAGAGAGATAGAGAAATAGATAGAGGGTGGGCAAGGTGGATCAGCCAGTCCGAATGTCTGTAATGCCACCGTTTCCTTGCCCATCAAAATGTTTTCATACGACGTGATAGGCATGCGTGGGCGTTGTACTTGGTGCTATACACCACTCATCATTAAGTCCCCAGGTTATGGCAGTAAGTATTACCCCCTCCCCACCACCCTCCCCACCCCATCCTACATCTCCTCACACCTATCATCAGTCACACCCCCCCCCCCTGGTGGAGATGACCCTGGTCTTCAAGAGCACACGTCTCGTATGTTGTTGCTACAGTCATTACGCTTGCTCTCTGTATCCACTGACCGTATATTGTTGACATTTTCTCTTTTATTATGGTTTTTATTAACCTTAGTATTAAAGTACAGCTTGGTGTCTGGCTATGTTGTTGTTGTTGTTGTTGTTTTGCCAATATTTCACTCCGGTCTTCATGCTTTGCTGCTAATTATTTATCCGGATCTGCCCGGTGGGCGTCCACCGACCAAGGACCGTAACCGATGCGTCTAATAAGGGAAAGATTTAATTTCGGAGATGAAGTGACGCCCCCCTCCCTGTTCCAGCATTGATTTGTTGGGGGGGGGGGGTGGTAGGACATCCACACTGGTGGCGCGTTTGAGGGAGAAGGTGAGGGAGGGAGGAAGAGAGAGAGAGGGAGGCTCTATCACAGGCTCTATCTAATTATTTGGAGGAGCGAATCTTTTTAACAGGTACAGAGTAAGGAGGGGCATAGGAAATCTCTAAAACAGATTGGCTGATACATTTTTTTTTTAAAAAAGAGTGACCCCCGGGGGGGGGGGGTAAATACAGATATTTGATTGGTTGGGAGGGGGAGGGGGTTGATCTTTGACCAAACTGGCTGATACTCTTAAGATATTGAAATGTGTGGGGGTGGGGGGGTGGGAAGAGGAGATGGGCGAGGGAGTACTTCGTCCTAACTGCAAATCTTACAGTACATCTTGACAGTGTCACATCAATCAGATATTGATAGGCCAGCCTGTCTCCCTAGTGTGTGTGTGTGTATGTTGTGTGTTTGAATGAGTAGATCTTAGTATGTGTGTGTGTGAATGACTGGCTGTGTATGTGTATTTCTGTGTGTATGTGTATTTCCTTATACATGGATCTAGAATTCTAGATGGTTTACAAAATGTCAAGCTTTGGATATAAATTATCCTTGTGGGTAGGTAGCCCTGATTCGCAGTGCAACTTAGGAAGACAATATATTTTTTGTTGTTCGCCACATTGCTACGTACAGGGCCTCTACAAACCGGATTTCTACACGCAGCGCCTCCACACGCAGGGCCTCTACACACAGGGCCTCTACACACAGGGCCGCTACACGCAGGGCCTCTACACGCAGGGCCTCTACACGCAGGGCCGCTACACACAGGGCTTCTACACACACAGGGCCGCTACACACAGGGCCTCTACACACACAGGGCCGCTACACACAGGGCCTCTACACACACAGGGGCGCTACACACACAGGGCCTCTACACACACAGGGCCGCTACACACACAGGGCCTCTACACACAGGGCCGCTACACGCAGGGCCGCTACACGCAGGGCCGCTACACACACGGCTGCTACACACACGGCTGCTACACACATATCTTCTAAATTCACACTGCGCTATATTCTCTTTCTACCAGTTCCATAGGAACAATTAATCTCTTCTTTGTATATATACCCCCCCTCCCCCCAACCCCTCTTTTAAAAAAAAAAATATTCGAACAGTGCTGTTCTGGCTCGCTGTCAATAATTTCAACACTTTGACGACAGCGTTGTTGACCTTGCCTGGAACTGACAAATTACAGATGACCGTGACCTCTATTTAGCCTCGTGTAGAGTGGAGGAGGACCGGGTGGTGGGGGTGGGGGTGGAGGTGTCGATTATCGATCCTGACCATTGCAGGTTCGATGAACAAAAACAAAATTAATGAAATAAAAAAAAAAATCTCTTTTTTTCGCTCTATCTGCCTGTCTCTCTGTTTCTCCCTCTCCCCCCCGCCTCTCTCTCTCATTCTCCCTCCTCCTACGCTCAATTCCGCCACATATATATATATGTGTGTGTGTGCGTGTGTCTGTGTGTTTACATTGCCACTTGTACACTGTCACTGAACAAGTAAATTGATGGTTGGAGCGTGTCTGACAGAACTGATAGAAGTGTGAGCAAAGGGGGAATAAATCTGAGCTATTTCATCGGTCTTCTAGTGTCACAGCAGGGAGCTTTTTTTTTATATATATATAAACAAAGAAACACGGAGAAAATACACATTAGAAAATTAAGTACCGTATTTACCCATGTATAAGCCACCCCTTTTTTTCCAAAATTTTCAAGCCCAAAAAGTAGGGGGGGGTAGCATATACAAAGCAGGTAGGTACACGTATTTGCGCAATACGTTTTTGTTTCTTTGTAAATTTTATTCCTTTATAACTTGTTTATCTAATAAAATATTTTTTCAAAACTTCACAGTCCAAAAATTTGGGGGAAGGGGCTTATACAAAGGGGGTGCTTATACATGGGGAAATACGGTAATTAATTTATAAACTGTGTTGTACTGTTACCTTTGTATATTTTTAAAAATCTCTCTCGCACAGAAACACATTGTACAAGACTTCGCACCTTTGGCTTTTTTTTTTGTATAGGTTGCGTTGCCATGCCAACCAAAATGGCTTCGTGAAACATGGCGTGAAAATTAAGGAGAATCGTAGAGCCATGGATCGAAATGAGCGCATTTTATTTTGATACCGAAGGGGGACGGGTGGCCGATCGGTCGAGATCGCTTGAGAGCCGCGGATTCGACCCGACTCATTGAGAACAAAGGGCATTAGTCCAAGTCGTGGTGTAAGTTGGTTTAAAAAGTTCCTTTAGTCCATCCAGCTTTAAATGTGTGCCTGATTAGAAGAGATCAAGGCAGCAGGGCGTTGCGCTAACCACACAACCCCTTATGGTAAGGCAGCAGGGCGTTGCGCCAACCACACAAAACCTCTTATGGTAAGGCAGCAGGGCGTTGCGCTAACCACACAAAACCCCTTATGGTAAGGCATCAGGGCGTTGCGCCAACCACACAAAACCCCTTATGGTAAGGCAGCAGTGCGTTGCGCTAACCACGCAACGCCTTATGGTATTCTACACTTATTCGGAAAAATCATGTGGCAAAGCGCTCTACTGTCGATCTGAGGGTCCCTGGCTCGATCTCCGGTGATGACCAAAGGATATTTCAGGTCTTGGCTAAAGTCCCCTCTAGAACTCCACGGTGCCTCCATGCCATTGCACTATCGGCTATGGTGGGATGAAAGAAGGGCCCCATAAAAACCGCCCCATTAGTGTTGTATAGGATCTAAGAGATTTCATTTTATCCTTACAGGGACTTCACACACACACTTTATCCTAACCCAACTGACACATTTTAGGGCTCAGGGAACTTAACGTACTCACTCTTACGAGTCAGTTGCTATTGACTGTTTATGTAGTTTGAAATAATATCGAACATATTTCTTCTTGATATGGCAGGGGTCTGAGTCTCTGCACACACACACACACACGCACAAACGCACACACACACTAATCCATTGTTTCGTTTCTTGATCTGTTTACAGCAACTTATCATTGCGTCATTTGCATCATTGTTATTTTACTTTATAACTAATAATTAGCAACGTCACCTATCATTCTGCACAAGCGTCTGGGTGAGCTGTAGATTAGCGAGGAATGGATTCAGAAAAAAAAAATTATATTTAATGATAAATATGCCATATTTTTAAAAGAGAATTTATTAAACTTTTATCAAACTTTGTTCATTTCTGCATCAGTTATTAGCGGTTCAGTTAGAATATAACGCGCTAAATTTGAATAAACCGTGCCTCGGCCCGACCCCTCGCCCCCCCCCATCCCACCCTAATGTTTATGATATGTTTGTGACGCCATTTCGGTTGGCGGGCAACGCAGCCTATAAAAATAATTAAAAAAAAACTGGTGTAAAAAAAATAAACTCCTGTGTTGGTAATGGGACATTTTTTAATGATAAAGTAGAATTATCATATTAAGTAGATGTATAATTATTATAAATTTTTTTTTGAATTTCCTATTCCATCCTTCACTAATCTATAAAAAACAGTAAAGTTCTCTAAGCCCTATCGGAGCAGATGAAGTGTAGAATTCATCTGTTTCTATAACCTCGGCATATGAAGGGATTGTGTGATTAGCATAACGCGCAGCCGCCTTTAATTCCCCAACTTAAGTCGGGTACCCCATTTAAAAATCGTCATGTTGACTTGTGGGACGACTTTGAAAAAAAAATTTCCCCTCGAAAAATTCCCTGGGTTCTCACAGAGGATCGAACCCAGGACTCTCAGGTCGACAGTCGAGTGTCTACACCGCTCGCCCTTCCGTCCCACTTCGCTAAACTTTAGAGCACCCACCCAAAAAAAACAACTTGTTACTATAGCAACATGACTGCGTGGCCATTGGCAGGGATCGCTTGGTCCTATGCTCGCTCCCTTAAAATACTTTCTTTTTA
>JAGDYQ010000003.1:4735939-4751579 GCA_021962125.1 Bulinus truncatus
AGAGCATTTTCGAAAAAAAAATGCTCTATTGTCCCCGTTTTGTCTGTCTGTCTGTCTGTCCGTCATCACCCTAGATCTCAACAACCATAAGTCCTAGACCCATGATGTATATATCATTTTGTAGGTCTTGGCCTGCCATGGGTGCATCAAAAGTCCATTTTGCGATCTGACATCTGAGGGCCGTAAAAAAGGGCTTATTAAGTACCGTTTTTTACTATATAAGCTATATTAACAAAGGAGCGGGCTAGATCTCAGCAACCATAAGTCCTAGACCCATGATGTAGGCCTATATATCATTTTGTAGGTCTTGGCCTGCCATGTGTACATCAAAAGTTCATTTCGCGATATGACCACTCAGGGCCGGGATTCAGGGTTTCTTAAGGACTTTTATATGGCTTATATTTTATATATAGATTATAAACTAATCAAAGGGGCGTAATCATTATTTATTTTTGTAACAGTTATTAAACATGACTTACTTCCCTTTCTATTAATACATGAAAATGCTTTAAACGCCCTGTTTTTACAGGCTTAATTTTTGCTTGTTTTTATTTTAACCGGCGAAACAAAACAAATAATAATAATAATGTATAGAGTGAAACTTTATTCTGTTTTCTTGTTAACTGAATAAAGATTATAATCGAGGTGGGGCTAGCAATGGCGTAGTGGGGGGCATCATGCCCCGGGAGCTACTCACAAAGGGGCGCCAAATGGTACATTTAACATATAATATAAATTATGTTTTTAATGGGGGGGGGGCTAAAAAGGTATTCTGCCCCGGGCGCAAGTTAAGCTCGCTACGCCACTGGGGGCTAGTAAAGTGGCTGGGGAGGGGGTGCTTTATAGCGAGCCGGATCTTCATGCTGTGTGTTACGGGTTCAACTCCCGGTATGTCCAGTCACCTATGTCTCCCGTGGTGCCTCCATGTTCATTGCACGACGGGCTAAATGGTGGGGATGAAAGAAGGGCATCATAAAAACCGTCACAGTAGTGGTTTACAGGAGGACCTGACAGATTTTTACCTCATCCTTACAGGGACTTCACATATGCAGCAAGGTGAGTTGCACATCAGTGTTGTATACCAAATAGCTCATCAAAATATTGAATGATCTTTGCGCGCCATCTATTTTAAGTATAGTCACTGCATGATTCTGTATCGATGTTAGATGACCGAGTAATGTGTTGGTCAGGCGAATACAACTATAGATCTATGAATAAACTAAAACTGGTGAAACCACTACAGACACTCACACATTGTAGACTACATAAGTGCATCTATAAAAGACATGGGCAAACTGCGGCCCTTTCGGCTGTTTTATCCGGCCCGCGCTCCACTCACTCGTTTACATTAATGACTATTTTTAGTATATAATGTTTTTTAGTTACTAAGCACACTCCATTCATCTGCTCATGGGACGGCGGCCAATTTTATCAAATACAGGAGTCTACTGTAGCTCGCAGTTTAATAATTTTGCCCACCCCATTCTAGATTCTTTGTAATATTATATTGGCCTTGGGAAAGGGAGATTAGTTAAATTTAAAAAGCGGTAGACTTGTAAAGAGAATAGCCTCCCTTAGATCAATGTCTTATAACATAAAAGGTAAAAATTACCTGGCATTTGTAATACTTGTTGCTTTGCATACATTGCGTCCTCATTTGAAAATAGGAAACGATTTGAGTTGTTAATTTGGACTTACAGTAAAATAATTTACCAATGAATAATTGAATACAGTAAACCTTCTAGGTACTACAAAGCTCGGTGGGTGGACATGCGTACAGTCTGTTAGAGCCTCGTTCTGGTTGTACGTGAAATTGTATTAAACACTGTAATAAGCCACACCCACACATTAGTAGTAAGGTCAAATTAGATTAAGACTTAATGACAATTCATTCCATTATACCTAAATAAGACCAGTGTCTTGAGAGAGGGGGCACATTTTTTTTTACATTAAATATTAAGTAGGCCTACATTATCTTATATCATGGTAAAGAATGTCAAAATGCAGTGCCCAAAAGTAGTTAAGCCCCTTCCCCGCCCCCCCCCCCGAAATCACTAGGTTCGGCACTGCATAAGACTTAGCGAAGAGCCACCTTTGAATTTGATCCTAGAAGAATCATAATTAGCTTTTGATAAGTGTCATCACTTGCTTACCTAGGCGCATTTCAACTTGGAATGTTTTGTCTATTTCTCTAAAGTCATTAGACTTCAGTGTAATGTATGACTCAAATGATTTGTCTATTTCTCTAAAGTCATTAGACTTCAGTGTAATGTATGACTCAAATGATTTGTTTATTTCTCTAAAGTCATTAGACTTCAGTGTAATTTATGACTCAAATGATTTGTCTATTTCTCTCATTAGACTTCAGTGTAATTTATGACTCAAATGATTTGTCTATTTCTCTAAAGTCATTAGACTTCAGTGTAATTTATGACTAATGATTTGTTTGTTTCTTTGGTTTGTTTCGTGGTTGTTGTTTTTTTGACCGAACCAAAACGATACAAAATTTTAGTCTCTCCGTTCCATTTAAAAAAAAAAATATGTGGGTGAAATAAATAAAAATGATTTCGTTTTCTGATATTGTTAGTGTTTACCTTTAATGTTTAATGTAAAGATTTGATTCAAATTCTCTTTCGGACAGCCTGGTTGATGCTCCCCTCCGTTGGGGTAGAAGTCAACATGACCGATGGAATGGGTTATGCCGAACCCTAGTAGAAACAAATATATTGTATTCAAAACAATGTGAATGATGCTACGTGACTGATTTGGTGCTTGTGAGAGTGCCTTGTGCTCTAGTGCCGTGTGTTAGAGATCATGTGTGGATAGAGTGGCGTGTGTTGGTGTAGCTGTGTAAGAAGGTAACGTGTGTAGCATTGACATGTGTTAGAAAGCCGTAGATAACATATGTGTTCGAGTACCGGTGTAAAATAGTCTGTGTGTAAAATTGACTTGTGTTAGAGTGGTGCGTCCGTGGTGGAAGCTTAGGCGTGTCGAGCAGGCGCTAATTGCCCAGTTCCGTACTGGGCACTGTCCTATTGGCGCGTACTTTGGGAGGTTGAGGCCCAATGTCGACACCCTTTGCAGACACTGCAGGGAAGTGGAGGAAACCGTAGATCATTTGCTTTTCGAGTGCCCCGGACTGGCGGACCACAGGGTGGACCAGTCCGGAAGCTTGCTGGCCATCGGGCTCTATGGCAGTCTCCAGATGTTGAGAGACACAGCAAGTCTGATCTCACGGGCTCTAAGAGACTAAGTCTCAGCCCGCAGAATACTGAGAGAGTTCAGAGAGAGAGAGAGAGAGAGAGAGAGAGAGAGAGAGAGAGAGAGAGAGAGAGAGTGGTGCGTGTAAGAGTGCCGTATATAAAGTTCAAGTATAAGAATTCTTAGGGTGTATATGTATGTAGAAATGTTATTAAATCACCCAATTTATGCGGTTTCTCAGAATTGGTGTGTATGATGTCCACAAACAGACCATCTGTGGAGTCCAGTCTAACAAATCGACTCGTGTCCGAGTAAGCAGGCCCCGCTGGGTCCAGACCTGTTGAATGTTTTTAAAACAGATTCATATAACTTTGTTTAGGATTTACTTTATGTTATCACAGGGCTTTTCCTGTAAGCAAATCTTTTAAGTGTTAAAAAAGGGGAAGTAATATATAACGTATTATCAAATAAAGGTATTTTTAAACAAAGTCACAATAAATACATGAAAAAGCAAACTTCAGCAAACTTAATAATTGAATGTCAACAAGCTTATTTATGCCCGTTTTGAAAATTGAAAGCTATGTTTATGAGAGGATGAGAACATGCTAATGTTGTCAAAGACGCTATTGTTGTTAGCCAGAACTTTTTTGTGTTTTTAGGACACCAAATCAACGATATATGTTTGAAGCACCTAGGCAAATTAACTAACGTAAAGTTCCCTTAACCCTAGTGGGTCTTCGGGGCAGATGAAGTGTAGAATTCATCTGCTTCTTTAACCTCGGCATATGAAGGGGTTGTGTGGTTAGCACAACGTCCAGCCGCCTTAACTCCTACAACTTAAAGTCAGGTACCCATTTTAAGTTGGATGGACTTGGGGACTATCACCAGGACCTGAAAATATCCCAGGGTTCTCACTGAGATTCGAACCCGGGACCCTCCGGTCGAAAGTCGAGCGCTCTACACCGCACGACCACCCGCAAATTAAGTATAGGCGCAAAAACTTTGTCGATTGTAATTCTTGTATGTCACCCCCACCCCCCTCTTTGCTAAGCGCTAAAATGTCAGTCATTTAATTAGGGGGCACCTTATAAGTGCTAAGATTGCCCTTCTGTGTGACGTGCCTGTTAACAATGTAGGCCTGACATAATCTGTATAGTCGTCCACAGCACTTCAAGTCGAACTACATAACACCTCCTGAGTAACAGGCTGAAGTTTAAATTTATTATCGTTTACAAACAGACAGACAGACAGATATATAGATAGATGGATGGATAGATAGATAGATAGATAGATAGATAGATAGATAGATAGATAGATAGATAGATAGATAGATAGATAGATAGATAGATAGATAGATAGATAGATAGATAGATAGATAGATAGATAGATAGATAGATAGATAGATAGATAGATAGATAGATAGATAGATAGATAGATAGATAGATAGATAGATAGATAGATAGATAGATAGATAGATAGATAGATAGATGATAGATAGACAGACAGACAGACAGATACATACATACATACATACATAGGCTACATACATACATACATACACAGATAGATAGATAGATAGATAGATAGATAGATAGATAGATAGATAGATAGATAGATAGATAGATAGATAGATAGATAGATAGATAGATAGATAGATAGATAGATAGATAGATAGATAGATAGATAGATAGATAGATAGATAGATAGATAGATGATAGACAGACAGACAGACAGACAGATACATACATACATACATACATACATACATACATACATACATACATACATACATACATACATACATACATACATACATACATACATACGTACATACATACATACATACTGTCACATTCTGTGATTTAAGGAATGAAATCCAGAACATTCTCCTATTGTATCACTCGAGAGGGGGGAGATATATATAGGATAGACAAAGGCTTTTGTATTCCCAGGTGTGGTCAGTGCGTCTGGCATAAGATTAACCCCCTTTAATTCGCACAACACCTGGGAAATGTCTACATGGGGAGATAACCTATGCCCTTGTTGCATTCAAGCGGAAAGGGCGAGAGAGGAGTGTTCCTTTATCCCCCCCCCCTTTATCTTGAGTTAGATTTTGGCAGTCAGTCAGCGCCGAGCAGTCATGAGAGAAGGCCGAAGTCCTAGGTGCGGTTAACTAGCATGAGCCGGTTTCGACCGGCTCAGAGCTAAGTTCTTTTGAGAACTACCCACCTCAGGTAATGCCTTTTAATCTACTTGATTATAGATTGTTTTTGTAGTAGCTGGTAAAGCTACGGCCTTTCTCAAGGCCCGCGGATGTTCTTGTTTTTGATGTGAGTAAAGGTGTTGTAATGTAATTTACAAATGAGTTTCTTACTCAATTTCTTGTTGTGTTGTGCGTCCTGTGTAACCACGTGGCTGGGACAAATATAAATGTTGGCCAGAACTCAGTAGGTGATCATACCAATAGACAACGACCGCAGGGACCTCGCAAGGTGACCTTGACACATACATACATACATAGGCTACATACATACACAGATAGATAGATAGATAGATAGATAGATAGATAGATAGATAGATAGATAGATAGATAGATAGATAGATAGATAGATAGATAGATAGATAGATAGATAGATAGATAGATAGATAGATAGATAGATAGATAGATAGATAATCAAAGACTTTAAATTAACTTACCTGTGATACGTCCAACCTTTTGATTGGTCAAACGGAAAACTTCCTTCCCAGCATACCCCATGATATGTGCACCAAGACTGAATCCAATCAAGTGGAAACGCTAAATATTATTTGGCAAAGAAATAAAAAAAAATCCTCTTAGAATGAACACAATAAAAAGACTGTAAAGTTGTGTCACCTTTAGCATTTGTGTAGGACTATTTTCTAAATGCATTTATTTCAGAAATGGTTAGATTTTCTAAGTAAAACTAGGTCTGTGAGTGTGTTTGTGTGAGAGAGTGTCTGTGTGTGTTTTGTGTATGCCGTTACTAGGTTCTTTGTGGCCCTAGAAAGAGACTTTCAGAAATAACAAATCTGGGCCCTTATAGCAAGAACTTAGTTGTAGAGGGGGGCCCATTTCAACAGTGGAAGCCCAGGGCCTTTATCGAGTTTTCCGATCCATATGAACTGCTCGGAGTGTGCTTGTGTGTGTGTGTATTTTTTCTAATCGTTTTCTTAACTCGAAACCTGTATTTATGTATGCATCTTCAACTCACTCCAAAGTCAGAATTTGTGAATGAGTTCATGTCCAGTATAAGTCTTCCAACCATTGAGCCCACTGTCCGAGTGTTGGCCGCGGCCTGCAAGTAAACGGGGCCCTTGGCTCCTTCTTGCCAGTCTACGACCACAACATTCATGTCTTCCTGATGATACAAAATGAAAATGGATGTTAATTTGATACGTTTAAATAATGCAAACCTGTGGATACGTATAGAAAGCTGACACAAGTAACGTTAGAAATAATGAAAACAACATGTAGGGCTACCAGAACGCACGGAGAGTTGTACAGCCAGCAAACAAAGTATAGACACGTGTAGGGCTACCATAACGCACGGAGAGTTGTACAGCCAGCAAAGTAAAAACACGTGTAGGGCTACCAGAACGCACGGAGAGTTGTACAGCCAGCAAACAAAGTATAAACACGTGTAGGGCTACCAGAACGCACGGAGCATCGTACAGCCAGCAAACAAAATATAAACACGTGTAGGGCTACCAGAACGCACGGAGCATCGTACAGCCAGCAAACAAAATATAAACACGTGTAGGGCTACCAGAACGCACGGAGCATCGTACAGCCAGCAAACAAAGTATAAACACGTGTAGGGCTACCAGAACGCACAAAGCATCGTACAGCCATCAAACAAAGTATAAACACGTGTATGGCTACCAGAACGCACGGAACATCGTACAGCCATCAAAAAAAGTATAAACACGTGTAGGGCTACCAGAACGCACGGAGAGTTGTACAGCCAGCAAACAAAGTATAAACACGTGTAGGGCTACCAGAACGCACGGAGCATCGTACAGCCATCAAACAAAGTATAAAACAATATTTTCTTTTACAACTTGAGTCGTCACAGATTGATGTAGTTATTTTTTAAATTTCATTTTAACGAACACAGAATCCTAAATAATATATATATAATACAGACAGCGCATCGCTATTTAAAAATCGCAGTGGCTACGGTTACGCTCAACGCGCATGCGCTCTAGCGCTCTAGACGGACTATTTTTTTGCCGAATTTTTTTTTCGGGGTCCAGCTATAGATATTGTTCCTATTCCTAACCCTATCCCTAACCCTAATCCTATTCCTAGCCCAAAACAAAAATAGTCCGTCTAGAGCGTAACCGTAGCCACTTCGTTAAAAATTCCATTACCAATTACCAAAAAATGACGCCATTTGTGTTATTTTTTCTTTTACTTGTATAGCACCTAAATATTGATTCACAATAGGATAATACACACAAATATGGCGGCTTTCGGATATAACACTTTAAATCTGACAATGCGCATTCTTTTAATTCTATATATATATAGATTATATTCGGTGCAGCACTCTACACTTTACCTGTACAGCAATAAAAAGCCTACGAGTGAATGAAAAATATTTGTGTATTGAGATTGAGGCTAGATATGTACTCACGTCGTCTAAAAGCACATTCTTCATTGCAATACACCAAGGACAGACACCTGAGTCTACGAAGCCGTGAGCAATGAACACAGTCTTCTTGGCTCCGTTGTAGCTGGTTCTGTTTATATTGGCGCTTCCTGTCTATGTAAAACATAAAGACACACAAATAATAGAATAGGCCGATATGATATCAAACAAAAAATTAAACCGGACTCAGCCAAGAATAAAAACAAATGATCAGTCAAAATGTTTGAAATGACTTTGTTAAATGTTTCGAGAGCGGGGACAGGGGGGTATATTTAAACAGGTATTTATGTCATTCTTTAGGTATGTAGGTTAGTAGTTAAATAGGTAGGCAGTTAGGTATGTAATTATGTAGGTTGTAGAATAGGTAGTTAAGTAGGTATGTGTGTAGTTAAGTAGGTAGTTTGAAAGTTAGATGTATCGGTGGATTTGTAGGAAGTAAAGTAGGTTATTAGGTAGGTATTTGGATAGGCGTGTTGGTGGGTTGGTTGGTAGGTAAATAGTTGGGTAAATAGATACATACTTTGATGTGTAAATAGATACATACTTTGATGTGTAGGTAGTTGGCTAAGTAGTTAGGCAGGTACTAGGTGGTTAATACGTTGTTAAGATGTTGGGTAGATAGATAGGTTGATTGTTTGATTATTAGATAAGTAATTAGATAAATAGATAATTAGCTAAGTATTAAGTAATTAAGCTGTTACTCTGCTTTAGCCTCTAGGTGGGTAGGTAGGTAGATAGGTTGGTTGTTTGGTTATTAGACAGGTAATTAGATAAGTAGATAGTTAGTTAAGTAGGTAATTATGTAAGGAGGTAATTGGATTATTGGAAAAATCAAAACATACTCGTATCATCTGAGCCGTAATCCTATTTGCCCTTGTGTAGAGGTTAAACGACACGTTAATATCTGCTGGACACCGGGGCTTGTTTGACTGTGTGTTGGTGTAGAATGAACGGGGTGAAATGTCGTAACACTCACAGCCTTTAGGAAGCTGGTCACTGGTACAGCATTGTTTATAAATACCTTGCTTACCTTCAAAAAGATGTAAAGTCCACAACTAAAGTTGTTTATAAATACCTTGCTTACCTTCAAAAAGATGTTAAGTCCACAACTAAAGTTTAGTATATATATATATATAGATTCGAAAGCTTCTCCAACAATAACCAACATTAAACGAAACACACAGAGACTTAACAGTTGTTCTCACAATTAACATAACTAAATATAAAAGTTTGGGTACCCATCTATTTATATAGACTATTTATTTTCACCCTGCAAAATATCTAATCCACAGCAACATACTCTTTAACAAATGTTTTATGTACAGGCTGTAGTCTTTTGATATCAAGTTCATCACAAAGCTTGTCAAACTTAAATTCCATGTCACTTACACAGAAAATGTTGTAAACTCTGGTGATAGCATCATACATTGAATTCCACCGGGTTTCACCAGGTGTTACCAAAAGCAAACCAAGTGAACTGCCGGACGATACTTTGCAAAAAACAATAAACACTCAAGAAAATTATTTAATGCAACCGGAAAAAAGGTTGGAAAGAATAGCAAATTCCATAGAAATCAATTTACTTAGAGTAATCACTGGTCAATGCTCATCGCCACAGATATCATATATGATTTCTATTATCATTCATTGCTCAGTCTCATTCAAAAATTGTTTGGCAATGTCACTCGCAAGATGGCGACACCAAAGAAAATTGTTTAATATTCAGCTTTATTCACAACCAATGTTGTAGAGAACTTATTGACTATTGCTCTTAGCATTGGTTAAAAATCAATACCAATATCAAAAATAATTATTGGCAATACCAATACCAATATCAAATTTCAAGAAGTATTGCAATATCGTACCAATACTTTAAAAAGTATTGGCGATACTACCAATACCAATACAATATTGCAATATTAACAACCCTGCACCTTTGAGCTTTCTCACTCAATTAGAAAAGCTTCAATGTGAGTAACAAGTTTGGAGGACACAACCCAGCCACAAACATTCACAGAAAGTTAAACTAATTAAAAGCTTTTTTTTAAAAAAAAATGTAGGGGGTCATATGACCAAATTAAAGGGAAATAAGCATGACATTATTAACGCTTTTATTCCCTCCCTATCATTATTGATGTTACTTTTCTGGTACATGTAGTTCATAAGTAGATTTAATAGTGGGGTCGCGAATCGTAAAATTTTTAGAACTACTGAATCAATATAAATTAAAATAAAGCCTGTACTCGAATAGTCGTTATTGTTTTTAATTACTGTTATTATTAATATTATCCTATCTATGCTGGGATAGTTTTGACCTGGATTATTTTTTTTCCCTTATATTGCAACTACAACAGACCGTCGTTTATCCGAACCAATTGGGACAGGACACTGTTCGGATACGCGTTTGTTCGGACAACCGTGAAACCGGACACTTTACGAATATTAGGAATCATCACGTGCGGGAAACTTGCTTGAAGAAAAAGTTAAACAGGGCCTAGGTACAAAATATCGCAATTTTACTTTTTATTGTGGAAAATAAAATAAGCACTTATTTTTCTCTGTTCCATTGTTCACCTTCGTTTTTTCGCTGCAAGGTCTCTTATTCAGATACGGTAGTGGTCCGGATATTTGACGCTCCGGATAATAAACGTTTGGATAAACGACGCTCTACTGTACATTTAACTCTATTTTGTTTGTGAGCTATATTTCAAATTTCCCTAAGCAACCGTCAAATCTCACGCTAGAGTGCCTAATAAAACTATGAAAATCTTATATTGTAAAAAAAAAAAATCATTTCCTGTTCTGTCAGCATTATGCGCAAAAATGATTACAGACATTACCATTTGAGATAAGGTGATGATATATCATCAATAATTATATCGAATTGTGGGGCCCAATTTAACGGATGCTGCGAGGCCCCTGTTCTAATTTTTATACTATTACAACTATTACTATTAATTAGATTATGACAATAGCGGGGCCCAATTTGGAGCAATCGGTCAAACCGGCCTAACGTTTGCCCTGATTCTGGATACTAGTTAGGTTTACATTTGAGAACTACATACTGAATATGTAACTATTTTTACCTCTTACCTTCAGCCTATGAAATATTTGCATAATTTGCTGTACCTATGTATTGTTCCATCACTGAAATATGGTTCGTATTTTTATCTTTGTACTGTTATAGCACCGATTGGTTGATTTTGTTTTAAATGTTATTTTCATTCTTTTTGATCCCATCTATTCAATCCTTTCTTTCAAACCTTACGGTTTATTTGATCCGTTTATTATAATCGCATCCTTTTTTTATTAATTACATCAGAGTTACATTAAACTAAATACCAATAAAAAAATCACCAGTGTTTCCTGGACAATCCAGAAACTGGGCACCTTGAGCTGTCACTGCGGCCACTAGACCGGTGGTCAACAACACAGCTGTATGGAGGAACATTGTGGATAGAACAACTTCCACTGTGGTCAGAATTAACAGAGTTGTCTATGTTCATAGTTTATATAGGTATGTGGACTTGTAGAGAGCAGACACAATGTACTGTGTGAGATAATTTGTGCTTCGTAGGCGGCGTCTTAGGGGTGTGTGAGTAATGTCCCCTGTAAGGATGAAATGAAATCTCTTAGAGCTTATAAACCACTAATGGGACGATTTTTATGGTGCCATTCATTCATTTTTTGGCCGAAATACTTACTGCATTTCATTTAATTGTCAAATGATTAAGGATAATTAATCAGAACTATAACAGTAATATTGTATTGCCTTTTATCCAAATATATTTATTAGTACTTTGTAAAATGGGGGGGGCAGTAGGTTTCTAAAGAATGAAATTTGAGTTTTAATGTAACAGCTATATCAGCCCCTTTAACATAAGATAGCACAATGTAGACATGGTGCATACTGTGCTTATAAGATAAGACGATGTAGACATGGTGCATACTGTGCTTATAAGATAAGACGATGTAGACATGGTGCATGCTATGCATACAAGATAGGACGATGTAGACATGGTGCATACTATGCATACAAGATAAGACGATGTAGACATGGTGCATACTGTGCATACAAGATAAGACGATGTAGACATGGTGCATACTATGCATACAAGATAAGACGATGTAGACATGGTGCATACTATGCATACAAGAGAAGACGACCCTGGATTATTTTTTTTTTAAATTATGACGCAATGCCCTGTGAACCAATAAAAAAAAGAACTATAATTAGCTAGCTCTCAAAAAACTTTTTTTTTCGGTTAAAGAAGCTTTAATTTTAAACACAATAATTATTGCAGTGACGATTGTTAGATTGTTTCTCCCCATTGATTTGACCTAAAAATTGTTTAAACACCATCATTATATTGACGGCTAAATTTTAGAAAAACAAAAAAAAAAATTGTGTCCAAGAATACAGACAGAGTAGACAAGTATTTTATTATTATAGGCTGGCACAGTGATTCTCCAACCTTTTCTCTTCGCGTACCACCTTACTTTAAAAAGAACAACAAAAAAAACTACGAAACTAGAGCACCATTGATTGTGTTGTTGATTTCCTTCATTTTTTGTAGATTTAGAAAGAAGCAGAGTTGTAATTAAAAGCGCAAATAGATTCTCGATTATCGAAATTTTGTCATCGCGACTTACCAGAAATTTCGTCTGCGACACACAAAATGGGTCGCGATCAACACTTTTAGAACCACTGAACCAGTATCAAAGAGGCCCCGTTACCTGGACAGGGTGGTGGACACGCAGTTGGAGTTGAACGATCTAGCCAGTGTTTATTTGAACACATCAAAGAATAAACCTAATACATAAAAAAAGAAAATTAACGAAGTCGCCCGGCCCCCCTAGAAACCAGTGTCACTGGCTTGTTCTCAGACTGACGCCCCTTTGCAACGTTCAGTATTTATTTACGTAAAACTACTTAAGTAAAAACACTTATCTTGATTTGCTTAACACATAACAGTCTAAATATGTATAATCAGGAAGATATAGGAAGTCAAACCAGTTCAGTCCATGTGTGTGGGTTGAACCTCCCCCCTCCCCAACCCACCCACGGTTTTATTTTAACGTCATCCTTCGCATTGTTATTTCTAAATTTCTTGCGCATTGACAATATGAAGAAATTGGTTTGCATCGAACTACAGCACCATAAAGACTAAAAAATAGAAGGAAGGGAACCCCGCCAATTTGTTCTATTAGTGCCCTCTTTCATCGGCCCTGAAACCGTTTAATGGTTTGCCACTTATCACACTCACTCAACCACAGTGCCGTAGTGAGCCTAACTCGCGCCCGGGGCACAATATCTTTTTAGGGCCCCCCCACATTCGAAAAGCATGTAATATTATATTAAAATATTCCATTTGGCGCCCCTTTTTGGATAGCTCCCGGGGCATGATGCCCCCCCCCCCTCTTGCCCACCCCTCGCTAAGCCTCTGCTCAACCATCGTCATTTCATCTTAAAACATTTATTTAACATACCGGAAATGATCCAATAATGGACCTGGTACCAATCACATGTGTTCGTTTTTGCATCTCATACGACGACCCTGAGTTATGTTTAAACATTTACCGTGTCTTCTAAAAAAAAAAGCTTCAAATGACAGGGCTCCACGGCGTGTGTTGCTGGCTCTGTTTGCTATAAAGCATGCCCTGGGCAACCCAATGAGAAATGTAATTACCCTAGATAATTTTTTTGTTTTTTTTAGCTTTACATTTGACACCATGATTATTACACAATCGGATTCAGCATCTAATACGAATGCAATGCATTTTGACTGGAGATATAATTATTGATGATATGTCATCAACTTCTCTCAAATGGTAATGTCTGTAATCATTCCTGCACATAATGCTGACAGAGCAGGAAATGATTTTTTTTTATAATATAGTTAGTTTCTCGTAGTCTTGATAGGCACTATAGCGGAATAATGACGGATGTATTGGGAAATTCTCTAAGCCGAATCGATTAGGAATTGTTATTTAAACTTTATATGCCTAAGTATTATTAGTTGCTATGTGTTTTCTTAAAGTGTCCTTGGAGATTTTCCTAAAAACCATTTTTTTTTCATAGAACCAATTTATTCCTAAAAACCAATTTATTCCTTGAAACCAATTTATTCCAAAAATCAATTTATTCCAAAAACCAATTTATTCCTAAAACATTTTACCTTCTTCCTAAGTACATATAGGCCTACTATTACTTAAAGTTCATTCAGTTTTTTTGTTAACTTTCATTAAAGTTTTCGTTTCTGATATTTTTCTTGTATTCAACTAAATTGCCCAAAAGATTCAATGCAATCTTGATTTTTTTTATTTATTTATTTTTATTTTATTCACAACGTTCATCTAGGGTACAAAACGTGTCAGCACAATCTTAGAAACGTCAAGTGTCATCTTACACTTCACGAAACACAAAGAGTGTTTCGATAATTACACACTTAAAGCTTCTATTTTGCAGTCTAACACTTCTCAAGTTGTGGTAATCATTAGGTTCTTAAGGGCCATGTATGGATCTGGTCTATTAATTACTAAATACGTAAAGCTTTATGTAATTAGTTAAAGGCCTTCAAGAGAAATATTTGCATACAACCTGAGGCTTTCATATGAATTTGGATATCATGCTGCTACCAAGGGTCCCACTTCTATGGGTGCCCCACTTCTATCAATGACCCACTTCTATGAGTGCCCCACTTCTATCGGTGCCCCACTTCTCAAGATGCCACTACCTGGGTGTTCTGCACCCTCTTGCACCATGGGACAGATGCAGCTATGCTGGTTCCAGCTACTGGTACCCGTAATTAAAGTAAGATGCAAACAATCCGGTAAATTAACAAAACTTTACACAGTACAACAAAGTGAGCCAAAGAGACATAAAATAAAATTTATTCTGATTAGCAAATGGTAAATGATATAAAGTGATAAGTAGAAATAAAAAGTAAAATATAAATTCTTCATCATATAGAAAAATATCTGTGGATACTGTATAGTAATACTGTTTTAATATTTTTAAAAAAATGCAGTGGTTGAATTTCAGCCAGTAACAAATAAATGATCAGTGAACACAAATTCTGGAATGAACACACTGAAATAAAATTGACAAATATTTCAGATAGATGTGGAGAAGTCAAGTCAGATGTTTACACATTGAGTTGATAAATATAATGTGAATGCTGTGGAGAGTAAGCTTCACAATACACTGTGTGCCCATTGGCAGATGTTGGCGGTGGGTAGTGATGTACAATGTGGCAGGAGAGTTACTTGATACATTGTGTGCTCTAAGTCAGATGTTGGCAATGCATAATTATGTTCAATATGAATAATTTGTGAATTGGGGACAAATCAGACATGACAGACGCAAACCCTTCAAAGTGTCTGACCGCACGGTGAGCTCTGCAAGTGGTTGAAGTACATGAAACGATATACAGGACAAAAGTAAAAAACACCATTAGTCCATTACCATATGAGTGGGAAAAAAAAATCACAGAATTGATACACATTAAATGTACCGCAAAAAAAAACGAAATAGATGAGCAATATGAGTATAAATTTAAGAATTATAAGAAAAATTAAAAATATGATGAAAGTATTTTTCAGGCCTACAAAAGAGATGATTCTTAAACCGTAAGTCCCAGCACAATTGTATAGAACAAAAAGTAGTAGGTGTGCCCTGATGAGCTTGGGCGGGATGGGTGGTGGGGGGGGGGGGTCTATTTAGATAAGTATTTACGTTCATGAGTTCTCGGCACAATTGG